>JANRMJ010000054.1:70179611-70197917 GCA_025584955.1 Alethe diademata
CCGTCCCGCGGCCGCTGGGGGGCACCCGGGCGCTCGGCCGCGGCGCAGCGGGGCGGGTCGGTCGGTGCCGGCGGCTCCGTCAGGGCCGAGGGGCGGGGGTGTGCCGGGAGCAGGCAGGCCGAGGGGAGGTGCGGGAGCGGGAACGGGGCGGCGATTCCCGGCTCCCGTTCCTCGGCAAGTGGGGGAAGCCGAGAGCGAGCTCAGCGCCTGCCGGTGCCCGCTGCCCGCCCGGCCCGACACCGCGCTGCTGTGCCGGGAACAAAGAGCCCCTTGCGGCACTCAGAGGTGTCCCGGCCGCTACTGCGGCTGCAGAAACGCCTTGGCCCGGCTGGGTCACGGCCAGAAAGCTCGTAGGAGTGGCGGGGCTGGCAGTGACTTGCTGCCGGGAAGGACCAAAGTGTGCACCCGCTATGGCATCAAACTGCTCCCGGGCAATGGGCCCGGGGCTGGCCCCAAGGAAGCACTTGAGAGCCCAGAGCATCCTGTCACTGGCCGATCGCGTACAAAAAGGATGTCCAAGAGACTGAGGAAAATTACAGTGGCCCTCTTCTGCACGCTGGGAACAGGGAGTGTTGAGGCCCCCCGCTTAGAGGAGAAACTGGTCTGGTAATGGGTGTCTAAGATAGTCGGTGCCTAAAACACACCCTACAAGAAAGATGGGACGGAGAACTGATCTTGGGTGGTCCTGGCAGGAGGAGGCTAATGAACGGCTTCGTGATTGCTTCTAAGTACTTGAAGGGCCGCAGTGAAGGTGACAGCAGTAGATGACGTAGCAGAAGTGCTACATGTGCAATGTTGGGAGCTTCAGTCAGGAGGGTTGTTCAAGACTGGGAGTTGTCAGGACTGTCCTTGGAGCACTCCAGACATCACCCCTGACCTGGGAGTGGGGTAACAGTCCTCCTTCATGTAGGAGATTGGACTCCTATGACCTCCAGAAACCTTCCAACCATTATTTAGTGACTCCATTATTTGTATGCTTGTCAACTTTGACATCTTTGTCTCTTTACACAAATTAAGAATATACAGAAAAGGACAAAAATGTAGTGTAACTTAGCAATAAAGTTTTGTGTTTATGTTTTGAAAGGGTACAGTAATACACATGGTTTATTATTTTTGCACATTATTTCTGTATATCCCAGCATCTGTATAGTTATCCAGCCTTTATAGTTAGGTGGATGAGATTGAGAATTCATGTGTTTCTATGATGGAATAAAATTCCTTTGGGACAAAGTTTATGTCCTGGTTTAAACCATTTGGTTAAATTATGTTACCTTAATACAGGCATTTTCAGCTTATAGACACTTGTCTTGCAATTACTTGTGAAATAAATTAGTTGACCCATTTTGAATCCCTTGGCCCACTAGGTGTGGGTAGTTTGAAAGCACTTTATGTCTTAAACAGACAAAAACTTTGCCTCAGACATCAGGTGATGTTAGAAGATAGTAATTCTGTGAAATAGGTGTTGTGTTATGTTATGCCTCCTTGTTGCATGTAGATCTTTAGATAGATACTAGAAGTAATCAAATGATAAATCTGAATCTAAACAACAGTGATTTTTTTCCCTCAGTGCCTCAGAAGAGCAGCATTACCAATGAGAACTGTATCTATTAACTCCTGACTGCAGTCTAATTTATCAAGATACCATATAAACAAAATTAATTTAATTTGTGGTAATACACTTGGCTATATTCATATGGCCTCCTCACAAAGCAGACATGAGTCTTAACAAAAATTTAATCTAGCAAATTCCAATGTAGTCCCAACATGTGTGGCTTTTCATGCTTTTCTCTTTTTTTGGAACAAAATTGACTTTTATTTTCCTCAGAAACTGTAACTTTGGCCAAAAGTAGAAATTTGAGGCATTACTGTTGGCACCTATAATGAGAAATACCTAACTGCAGTATTTAACAAGGATGGAAAGACTAAGCAGCTGAAATCTCCTCACATTTTTTTTTTGCAAACAGTGTTTAACAGTGATAGCTAAGAAATTAGGGTTTTTTAATAGTTTTACTGGTTTATAAGTAATCAGTACATTTCAGTACATTAAAAGTGCATCCCTTGTTTCCTGCTTTTTAGCCAAGAAAAAATATGCTGTTTTGTAGGATTCAGAAGTGTGAGATTTGATCTAAAATGTTATCTCTTTATGGTTCAGGAGTCATGGACTAAACACACACTTCAATGTATTAATAAAATAATCTTGCAATAAATCTTCAACTCTATATATTTTTTCTCATTCTTCAAACATCTATTTACATAAGTGATCTAACACTTCACAATATTTGTTTCTTCAACAAAATACCTTCTGAAATTTTTTTTGAGGGTTAATTCTCTGTGTAAGTTGGGATGACTGGAATTAAAAATGAACTCATCTTACACAGGATTTCATACTAAATAATGTTTACCATTGCATTCTACATTATATCTGTGCTCTGAGCCTTCAGCTGGCTTCTGTCAGTAGTGCTGTGGCTCTGGTTGTTAACTTCTTCCACAGAGAACCATGAATGTCAAGTTTTCCTTAGGAACTAGATGCTACCTGCACAAGCCCATTTTTCAAAATGTAAGATAACTAAGCAAGAAACAAGCGCTAACACCCTTCTAAGAGGTGAAGAATGTCCTCAGGGAATCTCTTTCCCATGAACATTCTCAATCCTCTCTGAAGGCAAAAGGTAATAGAAAAAAAGAGATATGTCTGAATGACGTTTTTCTTCACCCTTATCACCTCAGTATTGTTCTACAGCCCTGTACTGAAGCACAAAAAAAAGCATGAAGGTCTTTACATGCTCACAGAATCGTTGAGGTTGGAAGGGACCACTGGAGGTCATCGAGTTCAAGCTCCCTGCTCAAGCAGAGTCCCCTAGAGAATTTTACTCAGGATTGCATTCAGACATCTTTTGAGTGTCTCTGGGGAAGGGGACCACAAAATCTCTGAGCAGCCTGTTCTAGTGCTCAGTCTACTGCACAGTAAGGAAATTCTTCCTCATATTCAGGTGGAACTTCAGTGCGTCAGTCTCTGCCTGTTGCTTCTTCTCCTATTGTTTGGCACCACCATGCTAAACATGAAAAAGAGAGTCTAGGAAAATGTTATCAAATATTTTGCAAGACAAAGGCCAAATTTTATCTTTTCCAGCATTAGAAAAAGCTGAATGTTCTCAGGTATTTTTAGTGTTGTGATAATAAATAGTGATAATAGATAGAGTTACTAGTACTGTTTGTGCCTTGTACAGATTTGTTTTCTCAAACCTCTGGTGTGGATATGCATTTGCTTGCGTGCACAAGTAGACTACAAAGGTTTCTGCTACAAGCTATATTGTGTTATACCTAAAAACATATGAGAACTCTAAGTAGAGTGAACTGCCCCAAAGCTGTTGGCTTTGTTGCAGAAGAAACTGAGCTTGTTTGTTTGGGTTTTTTTTTGTCCAGAAAAAAATCCAAAAATTAGTTAATGCTTATATAGTGTGAAATGATAAGGAGATGAGGGCTCAGAAGTAAACTGGGGAGGTATGTCATTTCATCAGAAACAGATGTATCTTTTGAAATCTAATTTAATTTGAGATTTACACCATCATCCAAAACCAAATTTAAATAATATTTAATGGTTTATATGGATTGGGGTTTTTTTTCAGCTTTTTTAAATGGTAAGGAAACGTAAATGATAATGTCTACACATCATTTTTATAATGGAATTATAATGGAGTTGAGCACTTCTGGAATTAGTCTTAGACTGGTGCTTTTAATGACATGTGGACAGAGAGCAATTTCCCAGTTACACCAAATGGCAGTTATTGCTATTAATAATGTTGGAGTCTACATTTTTTTCTATGAGGGTGTGTTTTTGAGGAAAAGTCATAAACAGAGAGGTTTTATTTTAGCAGTGCTTCAGTGGTTACTTAATAATTTCAGCATCCAGTCATACATTAAACTTTAAACAGCTTCATGATAATCAAAGGGTTATTCTTCATATTTTAGAATGTGCCAAAGGCATTGTGTTTAAAGCTTAAGAAATTAGTTAAACAAATACCTTAGTAAACCTTATTTACTAAAAGACAATATAAATAATAATATATAAACAATACACATATAAAAATGAAAGATACTAGCTTTAATGCAAAGATAATGTTAGACATCTTCAGAATGAAAAGAAATAATATAAGTCATTTTTAAATGGTAGAAATCATTTTAAAGGCTATGCTGATTTTTAAGGCATGAAAATGGTGTTTATGAAAATTAACCAAACAGTCCTTATTCATTATGTGGACAAGATGGTAATTAAGAAAGTAATTTTATAAAAAGACATACTTGGAAAAAATATTTCAGCTAAATTTAAAATTGCATTGTTAACTGAATAAATCAAATTGAGTTAATACTCCCACTTCACCCCAGGTGCATAGAGTACATGGTTGTACTCCATATATTCTAATGCATTACTTTGAAAACAGCTGGAAATATTAGCAGCTCACATTGCTCTTTAAAATTAAAACTGGAAGACAAACTATTCTTTCTCTGAATAGTTTTCTATGAATGTAGGTTACATTACATGTGAGATTAATATCTACATTAACAAATTCATGTTTCATTTGAAACTTTCCTAATGGTGTCAGTTTTTACACTTAAAACTTTCAGGTATACAAAAGTGATAGCTTCATTCCATAGTGATTTTTAGGGTAAAAATCTCTTCATTCCATAGTGATTTTTAGGGCAAAATTCCTCTCAGCAGATTGTAGACATCAGTCATGTAAACAATTGCACCTGAACCAGTCATCATAGGCGCTCCTTAGAGAGAACTTTTGGGATACAATTCATCTGACCAGGTTAAGGTTTCTTTAGTAATTTGTGCTAAATTACATCAAAGAATCACCTGCTTCTTTCCACCAACTGTGAAAGGATGGACTGGGACACATCCTGCCCTTTGCCACCCAGCTGTCCTTTAGGGCTTTGCCTTGTATTTAAATATAATCAGCAGAGTAGTTTCTGCCTGCATTCCTAAAATACTAGGTTTATTGGATTATATATTTTAATATGTAACTGTATCAACATAATTTGATTTCTCTGAGCCTGAATAACAATGAAAATACACCAGAAACAGTTTTATCTGCAGTACCTTGGATTACTGAATATTAGCCTTTCTTTTTCTACTTGGCTTGTTCAGGTTTTTCTTTCCCTGATTCTCAGTAGTTGTTTTGAAATATTTACAGATTCTGTAATGTTGTTTCTATGGATGTCTCAAATTGAAATTACAGGCTGTAATTTTAAGATCTATCTCATCTGTATGACTGACAGATACATCAGTTTAAATAATTTTGTCTCATAACTTTACCTTGTTGGCAAAGCTAAAATATATGGGCAAAACTATCTCATAAAGTGAAAATGAGTTATATGTCTTTATAGAGCTGATGTGAACAGTCAGCATCAACTTGTACATGTCAGGGAAATACAATTCCTTGTAGAAGCCTGAAAAAAAAAAAAGAAAAGAAGACTGAAAATTTAAAATATAAAAGAAGATTTTATTTTGTGTAAATGTGAAGTTGTATTATGGCATCTGCGTCACCAGAACTTAAAAACCTCAAAATCCCTAGTAAAGCACTCATTGCCTTAATAACAGAGAAAAGCAGTGGTTAATGTAATCTCACTTTCTAATGCAACTAATTTTAAACAGATTGTTTAGACCTACTTCCATGTTTTTACAGCAGTATGGAGGGAAGAGAGAAATAGTCAACAAAGTAAATCAAACTTTAAAAATTAAACGTTTATCCCTGATGGATGAGGGAAACTCTCAGGGGGAATTGGACTAAATGATTATTATAATCCCTTCCAACAGGACTATTCTCTATTCTATTCTCACATTATTCCCCTTTCTACTGTCTCCTCACAACTATTTCCATATCTGAGGTTCTAAATTCATTGTTTTGGTCTGCTCTTGTTTTATGCATTTTGTATCATAATTATTTCAACCAAATCTCAAGCCCAGCCTTCCAGGCACATATAAGCCTTCATTTTTTTGAAGGATTTTCTCTGGTCCTTCAAATTTTTAGGAGAATTGCTAATCATGTCCATCTGCCCCCTAATCAGAATGAGAAGCTGTTTCAGTCTTTGTTTTACAATACATTCATTCTGATAATATTTTCCCTGGTGGAAGATCCTGCAATATTGGGTGGTTGTAGACTGGAGTCTATTACAGAGCTATAGCAGATGTGGAGTGATGCATCAGATGTCAATTTGAAACAATTATTATTACATAATTAATATTTTCCTAGCTATATGTCTCTCCTCCAGGCTGAACCTTTAATTTCCCACCGTTGCAGCTGTAAAATTTTCATAGCACTGTCGTCTTCAAGTGACATCTTTATCAAAATATTGCTAAGAGAAACTTTCAAAAAACTATTATTTAATTTACTAGCTTTCCTATTTTCAGAAAGTAAAATTATAGAACTGACAAAGTATGTGCAGTAACTGTTGCTATGTCTGTTTGGAAAAGTAATTTCATTTTGGCTCACTTTGCACCCACTTACATCACTTACCCTAAAATTTCTGTCTGTCTTAAACAAATGGTTCTCCAGAAACCAAAAACTACATGGCTTAGTTTTACACCACTTCAGACTCCCTGAAATTTTCACAGTGGCACTAGTAAATAGTTTTGGCTGAGGAATTGACAGCCTAATATCATATTTATCTGTGAAGGATGCTTGAACTCATTAGAGAAAATACTGTGTGTAGTACATTACAGACAAAGCTTTGCCAACTAAAACTGAATTTTGGTTTAATTATTTGTTAGCTATTCCTTTCCCATGAGTAAAAGAATGATACCAGATATTATAGATTGAAAAAATTATTGAATTCTTATATAAACATTGAGAGAGATAAAATCATGTTTTGTGAGTTAGAATCTCAGCCTTCAAATAGCACTGATAGTGGCAGCTCCTCTGAACCAGATTCTTTAAAAATCCATGATGAGCTAAACCTCTTGATTCTTGGTTTCCAGACAAAACTGGAAAACTGCATTACTGAAAAAATTGTGTTAAAAACATAGATCCACTTTCCAGCATGTCTGTTCTTCTGTGAGTTACATTACTTTTTTCCTAAAGTACAGAAATTGATGAATGCAGCCACTTTTGAATACTTAGAAATATTCTAGGTATTCTGTAATGTACAATAGCTAAGGCTAATGATATATTGTATGCCATTAACCACAGTGATTAATTATTCTGAGTATGTTAAGAACGTTGCTTTCTATAATGCAATGTATTTATTACGTAGGGTTTTTTCCTTAATACCACTACTTAACAGAGGAGGTCTTTTTTTTTAATGTTTTAAGTAGGACCTTCTACATAACTGCACTTCTGTTCTTTTTTTGGAGGTTGGTTTTGGTTTCATATTGGAAATAGTGACCCTATATTAAAGGTTGCTGTTTCCCTCTATTTTCTTCTAGCAAGCCTTTGGAGGAAGGAGATGGAGAAAAAAACAGGCTTGGAAGGAAGCCTAAAATATACAGGGGGGAAGTGAACAGTTTTGATATTTTTCTTTTTTATTAGTTCTACTTCCCAACTCCTAGTATGGAAACCTTCTATTATATGACAGATTCAAAACCTTTAATTACCTAAGATAATTAAGGAAACAGAGTTTTTAAAAATGCTATCCCCTCAGTCATGCCTGGACCCTGCTGTTATGTCTGTAATACTAATAAACAGGATGAGGGCATATACACTCAAGCACCACCAGCAAATGGTCTCCTGTACAATGTGATTTGCTAGCACACAAACTTCTCTGCTTTTGGTCCTTCAAGAGGCTCTGTCAGACAATGTTTAGATGCTGTCTAGGAAATACCACTGGACAGAGACTTTTCTCTTCTGGGCAGTAAGCAGGAGGCCGTCTTGTATGGGAACGAGAAATTATTTTATTTTTGTGGGTGTGTTTGCTGGACAGTAGACCAGCCCTTATTCCTTTCATTTATTTATATAACTGTAGCCTAGGATTTGCCCTAGATGATTGGCAGCCACATGATAACCAAATAAAAGATCATTGTTTAAATGGGAGTGCCATTGGTTTAATGGGCCTATGACCTGTTTGTTATTCTGATAAAGTTTGCAGAAAAACTTAAAGGAGGAATCAAGATTGTCCTAGCAAAGTAGGATAAACTGCTCAGTGAAATAATTGGAAAAAAGTATTAAGAAGTTTAAAAAGGCATAAAAAGTCCAAGAGGAATTTAGAATATGCCTTTAAATAACTCCTTAAAGTCTGCTCGTGGTTGATTATAAGGATTTCCTAGTGTATATGTTAGCAATAGAGACTGAGGAAACAATTCAGCTACAGCCCATCCCTGAGTACTGCCTTTTGGAATCAGTTCCAAGCTTTCCCAGGGACAGGAAAACACTACCATTTCTCCCAAGCCTCCACAGTGCTGCAGCCTTGAGCAATTTTATTTCTGTCTGGTACAAATGCGTCCTCTCTTTTCCTTTTTTTTTTCCTACTTTTTTTTTCTTCTTTGTCTTCTGCTGTTATTGTCAGTCTGATGTATCTGCTCTTCAGAGCAAATCCATCAAGTAGACCTTATTGTTCTTTCAGATATCTTGTTTGATTCGTAGTGTTTTATTTATTTGCATGTTTCTTCTACCTTAAATGATCTTCTAGTTAACAAACTGTTTGCAAAACTCATATAATGTTTTATGGATATTCTTAAAGAAATATTTTAATATATTTATGCCTATATGTATGTGCATATACACTCCCCCCACCCCCAAATTGCCATTCCTAAACTTCTGTTTAAATCTTCACAGAATAAACTATGATAATGGTGTACCAAGCAAGGGGTCTTACTGAATACAACAGTTTCTTCTCTACTCATCCAAAGAGCTATCATTGCTGTCATCCAACTCGAAAGCAGCTGGATCATACACCTGGATCCACTAGCTGGAAAATGTTCCTAGGTTCCTCAATTTAGGCAAGTTCTTAATAATACAAATTATATTAATAGTGTAGGTGAAAAATTTGACATGTTAGAATCAGATGTGTTTTGCGTTCTCCTTCACATCTTGTGTCATTTTTATGTAATCTTCTGCTATTGCCATAAAAGAGAGTATAAACATTAATTTTAATACTGAATTCTACAATTTAACACCTCTAATTAACTCAAATGTTCTTCAACGAGCACAAGAATTAATGAAATCTGAAAAAAATAAATCTGCACATCTTTTAGATATCTAAATGCCTTGAGTTTTTTGAAGCTATCTTTCCAAAGCAAGTGGTTAAGTTTCCTGGATATTCAATAGTTAGAATTTGTTTCTCAAGCAGGCGATTTTGCCACAATCTGTTTAATAAGCAAAGTTAAGCTAACTGAATCTCCTTACGGTACCTTCAAGAAAAGCTAGTCCTCATCATTGACAGCATAAAGAACTTAGGTATTGTGAAAACAGTTAAGTAGGAATGGGATTAATCATACCTGATTAATCTTCCAGGATGGGATTAATCATACTTGATTTAAACTCTTTAAAATCAGATTGTCTAGTCTAACCTTTTTGCATACATTTCAACTGTCATCAACAGCAAAGGTCTTTTCTAGCACAATTCATCTCATCCTCTGGAGATGTTTGTTAGCTCCACTGACCACGGATACTCTACTGTGAAATAAAAAATCATCAGGGAATGAGTTCAAACACTGGATAAATACTTAGAATACTTAATTCTTTGCTGTCTGGAAGTGCCTCAGATATGCAACTTATTTTCTCCTAGCCAAAGCCACCATATAAGTTGTGGATGCAGCTATAGAGATTAAAATTGTTAAGTGAGCACCAGAATCAATGAAAATCTGAAGCTGAACTCTGTCCATCTTTATCAGATACTTTACATCTAGTTTCATATGTTCATGTGTTTGTAGAAGCAGACCTCAAAAAAAGTACCTAAGTTTCCTGGAGAGTGAACAGTGCTATTAGTCAGGGCTAGTCCTTAGCCATGTTTCACTCAGCACTACAGACATAGCCAATACAAGTAGCTTAGGTAAATAACGCTCAGATGGCCAGTGCTGGTGAGGTAACTCTTACGTAAGCTGTAGGTGGGAACAAGATATCCAAGTTAGGTAAATTGAATTCTTGTACTGACAATTTCATAGCAGGCAGTGATTTGCTAGCCCTACCAAAGCTGCTTATTTGGTTTGATTTGTTTTTACAGCTCCTTCCCCTCTGCAGTCCTTGGCCTTTAACGAGGGGCTGAATTCATGTTGAAGATTTTCTTTTATGTATACTAATAGGGTCTTCTCTTCCCAAGTACCAATTTTTATGAAAACTTCAAGAGCTTACATATCTTTGGTACTCCCAGCTCTCTGTCGGAAATAACTGATCAAGCAGAAAGTGACTGAAATTAAGTTAGTAGCATGTACATACCATACGCACACAGCCAGCGTTGCTACAGGAGTCTTGTTTCCTTAGGAGATCATCTGAAGATGTTTTACTAATGATCAATAAAGGCAAAGACAAAGTAGTGTCTTGTCCCTGGTTTTGGGACAAGAATTTGAGATATTTGTTAAAAAAATAAGAGGTCTTTTTGTATGCCTTCAGCTTTTATGACAATGCATGCACAGTTGGCCTCATAATAATTTATCATGGCATATCATGCTAGCTTACTTATACCAATATTTTTATAAACCAGACTTATTAGGAAATATTTTAATAAGAAACTATATTGGAATAATAAAGCATGTTAAGCATACAGAAAGGCATCAGACATAATGTTATAAATTTTTCCAAAAATTATCACCATCCACCTCTATCCTTTGAGTCACAGAACTGGTCATTCTGAAGGTTTTCTACATATATTCTCTTAGGCTGACTGTTTGCAAAGTAATACAAGTGAGAGCCCGACAGGGTGATAATAGACTCAAATAGCAGTATATTTTTCCCAAGAGTTGCAGAAAAATGAAAGCTCCATAACTATAGTTTTTTAATGTCTCAAAAAACACACAGAAGCTCTGAAATGTGCTTTTCTCCTAGCTTATCATGCTGTGAGGTTACTGGCTCTTTTTGAGACCTTTCAACTTCAGCTAGTGTCATTTATACCATTTCATAAGACCAAAGGCCAAAAATGTTGTAACCAGCTGGAAGCAGCAATACCCTAACATAAAAACAGAAAGGGAAATAATTTTTTTTGTTTTCGCTCCTTCCCATTAAACTTCTGTCTAAACCAATTCATTTTAAATTCTCTTACCTTCAATTTTACGGTTTCTTCTATGCTGTCCTTTACATCTTGAAGAAAATAATGTAAATCACTAAAATATTTCTGTAAAACACTCTTTTATTCCTTTTGGCAGAAATCCATGTTATAATCAAATTTAAAATAAGATGCACACCAATTTTAAACTTGGTTTTTAACTGGACAGCTGGGAAATTTTCTGTTTGGACTGCATTATCTGTCTAATTGAACTGCTTTTTTAGCAATGCAGATTGTAGTGAAAGGTGCCCTCTAGCAAGATGGCATTCTGAACTGTAACATCATTGCTGGCTTTCATTTGATTGTGTCCTGGTGAGTACATGATGATGCCTGCGATCTTTAGGGAAGGTGGATCACCTCCCTAAATTTAGGATGTTATGAATGATGGGCTACAAAACTGTCGTTTGCATACAAACAACCAACTGAATTTCTTCCTGACATGGTCTGTTACTACAAAGACATTAGAGATGCTATTTTAAGTCACATGTGCAAGCTGCCTGGCGACTATAATCAGGTTGACTAATCAGGTGGCATGGCAAATTTGGCCTGTCATATGGTACATTGAATCCACTGTCTTTGTATTCAACTCTAATATTTTTCACTTACTGAAAAAATAAAATTTCCTTTCTCTTCACTTCTATTTAAACTCAACTCATCCAGATAAGTGGATATACAGTTGCACTAGACTAGTCAGTTATGTGTAAGCATTCAATATGGGGTAAAATCTCGGGGTTTTATCCTATATAATAACTAGGGGTTCTTACAAGCATTATTGTATTGCATCTGCTCTTGTTTCAGAGCCTTGATTAAAGACAGAATTAAGTCTGTGTTGCTAATGGTTTGTCAGTTTGTGGCTCATTTGCTAGTTCTTCCTTTCCAAAATATTGCTTGCATATTTTGTAGTCCATGATTATGCAGAAACAAAACCACAGATGTTTGTATTACTGAGGTTTCCCTCTTCTAACTGCATACTCTCTTAAGCACATCCCGTGAAAAATCTATGTCTTGCCCATTCATTTCATAATCACATTAGAGATCTTCTAGAAGCAACATTTTATGGGTCTTTTTGTGATTCTCCTCAATCTCTTTGCCTTCCATTCTTCATTGCTTTCCTGCATGTCTCCTATCTCATTGGCATACCTGACTTCTGGGACCATTGTCAAGACATCCATCCGCTTCTGTTGTTGTGCTTCAGATTCGTTAAACAATTACTGGAGTGATTATCCAGTGGCCAAACCTTGGCTGGATGTTCTTCACAAGGTCGAACTTATCCCCAGTGACACAGTTATACCAGTGGTAGAAACTTGGGAACAAAAAAATATTTGTTGTCTTTCTCCAAAAATACAATATAAAGACATGTGAAATTTGGTTTGCCTTCCATCTAATCAAAATATTCCTGTAGAGAAAGGGGGTTGGGAAGGATAACCAACAGGAGGATCGGATTAAGAGATCTGACTGTAGTTGTCTAAATCATAGCTGGTCTATACTTTTCATCTAGGCTTCTTACTGTAGAATACAGAAATGTAAGGATGATGCATGCTGGTTTTCCTTAGCAGACAGGAGTCATTCTTTTGAAAGACCGTGCATCATTGCCCATAAAGGGAACTGGCTTATAATTCTAAGGCATCTGCATGTTAAAAGGATGTTCTGCTTCAAGATCCAGTGGAGGAAAGGCTAGCTATTCAAGACAACTTCTACAAACTTAGGGGAAAAAAAAGTAACGGGAAGGGATTTCAAGTTACACTGAGGATACAAAGGAAGCTTGTTTTATCAAATAATTTCAGAACTCTTGTATTTCTTACTGAGTTAGGAAAGCATATTTCATCATTTCCAGAAACTGGCTTAAGTGGGAGCAATGATAGAGCAACTGCTATGCTAACAAGAGGCTGTTTCATTATTCAAGGAGCTTAAGATAATACAAAGTGTGTTTAATTGCACATTCCTCATAATTTTTTGTTTGCTAAAGACATAGAGGTATACTCTTCAATATTGACATAAATACTGTTGCTCCATATAAAAACTGCTGATGTCTCCATTAAGGCGCTGCTATTCTCTTTGGTTTCAAAATAATATTAAAATACATTTTGCTTTCCCTAGCCACAAGAGCATAGCTGAAAGCAGGTATTAAAAGGAAGTAGAACTGTGAGTGAAAGGACAAACTTGTTGGTACCACAGCTACCTTCATCTGACACTAAGATTGCAGGTAGGTAACAAGTGAAATATTTCATAAAACAGTCCATGATATTTATAGAGAAAATATCTTCCTTTTTATGAAAGTCAGGTTCCAAACCACTGTCATTTTTTTACAACAATTATTATCAAGTTACGTCTAATCACATCTCCACGATCATTCAAGTTACAAAGCTAAATATTTCCTTGCTTTAAGTGGACTTCTTTGGTTCCATCAAGGTTCTCCACAACTGATCATAAAATGGTAAGGAACAATGGTAAGGCACCAGAAGGTCATTATTTCTGCCTCTGCTTCATTTCTAGAAACGTACCTTGAAGCTCTTTATCTTCTTTCTAGAGAAACATCCACTCTGAGTAGTTCCAGACTGAAACTGTGCGGGTATACTTTGACACAATTCAATATTCATCTTTGAACTTTTAAAGTTATACCATTTTCTCACTTCAGTTTGAATCTCTTCAAAATTCTTCTATTTGCAGACAATAAATACACCAATATAGCAGTAATAACCTTTTTTTTTCAAACTAATAAACCTGTTGTTCTAAACTCTAGAGACATAAAACCTGCAGAAAGATTGAGGGAGATGGGAATGTAGCCACTAAGGAACTTGTATGTTGGATCATGTTTAGACAGAGTTTAGATCAAGAATAGTGTGTATATAGAAGACTGCTGTTCAACAGGTGTCTGGGAGGAGTTTGATGATCCATCAGTTATTGTGAATGTCACGTGCAATGTTTACCTTTGGGGTAACAAAGGGTGATCAAAGGTATTTGCGGGTTGCAAGGCTGAAAGCTACTTTTTTTGGATTAGATCTTGGTGGCTGATCTGCAGATATATGAATGCATGCTATTTTGAGTGGAAAACAAAATGATACATTTGCTAGTACATAGTAAATACAGCTCAGGTAGTTTTAGGTATCTGCAATATTTAAGCCTGATCTAGTCAGGGTAGACTTCATTTATATGTAGAGGAAAGGAAAAGGCACTTTTAGGAATTTTTTATGGACTTCAGTATGTAAAAAGTCCATTCTAGAAGAAACTGTTTTCCACAGTGTAAAAAAGGAAGGCCAGATGACTACATCAAGTGTGGAGTCCTACAGTTTATATATGTGTATTTACTAAGCAACTATTTGTATTTACTAGAAACATTGTTGGATTTGACTTCATCTATAGCCAAAAAAGGTCTTGACTTATATGGGCTGACCACCCCTCAATAACTAAACACTGAAATTTCTCAGCTAGTGACTGATAAGGAAATCAGTTGGAATTCACATTAACTCTTCGTCTATTTTTTGGTTCAGGAAACATGTAATAGAATTTTTGTTTTGCTTTAGCTTTTTTGTTTGTTCTTTTTTTTTTTTTTTTTTTTTAATCTAGTTTGTGGTATGAACATGGGTAGAGAGTCCATATTAAAAAAATAACATATTCAGCATGTTTACATAAATTAAACTCGTAAGAATATTAGAGGGTAGAGATAAATCAAACAGACTTTAGAGAAAACTCAAGATAAGTTCTACATAGAGTAGAAAAACATCAGGACAAAAATACTGAACTTTCCAATAAAAGAAACAACCAAAAGAACCATTCTGTAAAAACACAGACTACACTGCTTCCCAATTTGTTCAGTAGCATAAAACAATAGCAGTATAGAAGTAATTGATTATTCAAGATCCACATCCAAAAAGTAACTTTATGGGGCAAAACTTAATGTCTACCTGTATAACTATTAAATATGTGAAACAATTTTGTATATACTAAGCCAGGCTCCTTTGATGTTGATCAGTTTGACCTAGAGTTCGAAGAATGAGTTAAACTATCTTCTACACTGAGGGGACATTTTGACAACAGAAGTGGAGGTGTATCATACCAGCACCATTCAGTTATGTAACAGTTATTTTCTTTTTCCTTCCTTCCTTTTATTTTTTTTTCCCTCTCCAGAAAGCTGACAATTAGATTCTTCTAAAAATTGGGAACACAAGTCTCTCACTCTGTTTAGTCTCTCCCCACTGACTAGTGGTGTAGTAACTTAGTAGTAGCAAAAGGCAGGACCCAGCACCCACACAGAATAATAGAATTCATGCTTGTAATTAGTGCTGTTAAATGTAATGTCACTTATCCATGTATATTTCCTTCTGGCATGAGGCTTTGGAGATACTTTGGAATCTCAAATGGCTGTAGACAATATGGGTGACTGAATATTTCAGTCTTTTCAGATTTCAGAACTTGAGGAACACAAGTACCTCCGGCAGCAAAAAATGAAGATGCATTTTTGCATTTCACCTTTATCTCTGATGGTGCTTGCAACAACTCTATTTTATTATGTCTTGTTCCAAGCCGATAAAGACAGGATATCCTTTCTGTGAGCTTGGCCCTAAGAGGCCCCACATTGTCTTCTGTACCAAACTAAAACGTAACATGCCAAAAGCTAACAATAACATAGTACATGATACACATAACCAACTGGACACTAACCATGCAAACACTGCAGGAAAGTGGTCATTACTAAGAGCCCTCCAGAATTACAGATTTGCTGTAACCTGGAGAGGCTAAGTCCTGGTGTCCTGAGGCTGTGCAGTCTCACAAGCTCTGAAGCTTCAAGGCCTAATTGATTTCATTCTTCCACTTACTCATCCACAGGTAGAGATGACTCCTGTACTTTTCCTTTCAGTTTCTGTTGAACAAATATCAAGACAAGACAAAATATGCTTTCCCATTGCATTATATAAAGTAAATGTAGACCCTTGCTTGCATATCTAAACTTGTATGTCAAATCAAAGAAAATTCATTAAATCACAATCAATGTGTCAAGCAACTATAAAAACAGACCACTCAATCACAACTCAGTTTAGTTTCTAATTGAGCTACTGTTTGAAAATGAGAAAGTCTACAACAAACAATAGTCAGATTTCTATTATAAGAAACAGAAAAACACTTATGTTTTGAGAGCATTTTCCCCCTGTCATCTATGTAGATTCTTTCACTTCATTTCACTTTTATGTGGCCTTTACATTCTGTATTTATAGCTATGAATAAATAAACTCCATATTCTCAAGGTATAGCAAAGCATTTGCTAGATAGCACATGACCCCTCCCTAAATAAAGACATAGAAGCAGTTATAAGCATAACATAAAAGTGAAACTTCCTATTTGTGCTTGCTGATGCTCAGGTGCTGTTGATATTGATGCATAAGCTGTGTGTTCTATTTCATCCATACAAAACTGAAACAATTTCTAAACATTCCTGGAGTCATCCAACAGCAACTCAGAGAACTGCACACATTTTCATATCATATCAGTATTTAGGCATCCAAGTTATACTTTCAGTTTCTCAGCTTTTCATAGCTGAATATGTGAATCTTGCTGTTAGCCTTTGATTTTCACTGGATATCTTTGCACAGAAAGAGTGTCTGGATGCCAGACAGGATACTTATATTGCTAGAATTAATTTTGTGCCATAGGTTAGCACTGCAAGGATTTATATGTAGCACCCAGTATCTAATGATATATAAAACTTAAGATAATTTTTTATTCTCTATCCATTTCCAGATAGGTATGTATGTATCAAGGCAGAGTTTTTAAGCAGGGTGTCCAGTATGTCTGGGAAACTTGGTCCTTAATGGAAATTTGCCTTATCATAAGCAGCCGCTTTCTCCTTCTGGATTTAAAAGTTTTGAACTATTACCAAATTGGTATGCATATCTCTCTGTTAAATAATAATTTATAAGAAATATCAATAGCAAATAAAGTATAAAAATTCACAAAGATGAAACATCAGTCAAAAATCCAAAATTTTACTGAAGCCCCACATCATTAAAAAAAAAAAAAATCAAAACATAGAATCAAAATACAGCCCCACTGAACCAAACCAAAACAGTGATTCAAAGTAATATGAAATAATATAATTTTCTTATTTACATTCACTTTTACAGCATACAGGGCTTCAAGTTTTACTCTGCATCTAGGAAGATGAAAACTTTTTTTAAAAGAAAATTGAACTATCGTGATTGAAGAGGCACCTAAAAAAAATCCCACAAAAATTGTTTGTATTTGGTAAGACGTGGATTCACGTAATGGGAGAGTACACTATACATGGTTGAAATTCAACTCTACTTAGCAACAATTCATAACTGGTAAACAGTTAATTTTCAAAATGATGAACTGAGAATACAGTGAATTTGGAGAAAAGCCCTAAGTAAGATCATACAGCAACTTTCATACATTTCAAGGAAGTAGATAAATTAGAGATTATTATGTGAAAGAAGATGTAGGAACAAGCAAATCTTACATGTGGGAAATTAAAATAGATATATTTGAAAATTTAGCATTGAAAACCTAGAGAACTACAGATTTGTTTACAATAAAATATTGAAGGATTTCAATAAACAAGATCAAGATACCAGGAAAAGTAGCGGCATCAACAAGAATGGCTAAATAATGGAGATAATAGATACATTTTGTTGATATAATGAGAGATGACAACAGTAAAAGGACCGTAGTAGATAATTCTGTTTACTGACTTTTAAGGTCAGGAACTTGTTTTTAACCTCAATGCTTGCAATTAATTGTATCACTTATTTGTTCTGCAGAAGATTTCTTGTAAAACAATGGGGAAACAGATGCTGGCTGTGAACTCTGCAAGCGGAGTATCAAGCCAGAATGTGAAAAAAAGGTCTGTGTCTAAAAGTCAAAACATTTGAATTAAAAAGACAAAAATGCATTTAACTACTTGAATATTAACTTCATTACAAAAATTTATATATGTGAAAAGAAAAAAAACATTAGCACTTTCTAGGCTATAATGATATTAAATAGAACACTATCATAATATGATGCCTGACATCTTCAAATCTAAGCATATATGTGCATAGTCATAGGGGCCTCTCCTGCTCCTTCTTCTGCTCCAACCTCGCTCTTGCATCGTTGTTCAAC
>JANRMJ010000054.1:70211699-70234151 GCA_025584955.1 Alethe diademata
GTCACGCCGTAGCCGGGCTGTGACCTCCGCGCTGCCGGCGGCGGCGCCCCCTGGCGGCCGGCTCTGTGTTCTCGGCGAGCACGTGCTGCGCGGTGCGGGGAGCGGGCCCGGCCCCGGCCCGGCGCGGGCCCACGGCACGCACCCCGCAGCGTGGGAGGGATCCTGCCGAGGCGCAGGGGCATCCTCTTACCGGGAAAAAAGCGTGAGCCCGCGTGCGGTGTGCCGCACGGGGCGGTTCATGGCCGCCCGAGGGGGTACGGAGCGTTTCGCGCCCTCCCCGGACGGGTGGAGTGGGGTTGGGGTGCGCTGGGTTTGGGAAGTGCCTCGGTGACTTTGTTCACTCCTCAGCAACAAAAAGCAAGTAACTCGGTGGTTTTTTTTGCAGTATCCAGACGTGCAGCTGGACGTAATGAAGCTTTCAGTGGATGTTGCAGCAGTGTGTTTGCAGAGGAAGTTAGTTTCAAGGGATGATGGTAAGTTTTTATTTTTGAATTTATTTTTTTTTAAGTATAGGGGTTGAAGCAGTTCTTTTAAGGCTCAGGCTTAGACTTCAGTTAGGACCACTAAATTCCAAATAGTTCCTTGGAATTGGATGCGTGTGTAGCAGTCCACAATTTCACTCATTTAGAGGAGAAAAATGCAGCTTTCCCAAGCAAGCATTTGTTTGACTAAAGCAGTTGGACAGTGAGGGAGTTTTAAAAATCTTTAGGTTTGATATCTTAGTTTTGGTTTTTTTTTTCCTTTTAACAAAACTACTTTTTTTTTTTTTCAGTCAATCTAACAGAAGCTAGTTTTATTGTAGTTTTAAAGTATTACGTTAATTGACTTGTATCAAGTAAGGGAGACATTATATTTACGTGTTTCTTCAAGTCTATATTTTTCTTAAAAGAAGGAATAAAATACGTTTTCAGTTTTTGAATATAGTGCTGTCCTGCATTACTGAACCTCAGGTCTGTAATAAGGTGTAATTTGGTTGTGGTAGCATATTTTACAACCATCATTAGAATCTGCTTTTTGTTGTTAGATAGACCAATCTAAATGCTATGGTAGGAATTGTAATTTGACAGGGTATCTGTGGCAGTTGCAGCAAATATTCTAACTTGACAGCAAAGCGAGTAATTGGAAAACTTAAAAAAGTTTTGCCATGTCATAAGGTGGTTTTTGGACTTCAGAAAGCTGATTTTATGATATGTTCACTCTAATTTTAAAATTCCTGGTTTTCTGGGATTGGGTGTAAACTTTATAATTTAAACAATTTGGCTCTTAACTAAATTCAGGTTTTTCTTTGAAAATTCAGTTATTTTAAACTCTTAGAGTTGTTGTAGCATTCTGAAAATAGTGTGGGAGAAGTATTTATTTAATTTTCGCATTTAGGTCTTCTACTGTGAACCAGCATTGATTTTGATACTTCTTAATATTGGGTATGAGTGTCCTCGATTGGGCTGATGGGCTACTTCAGTTTACTCTGAAGGTGGTCTTTAGCCCAGAAAGGTGAATATTTGTTTCAAAGCTTGTAATTTGAAACCTTATCAAATACTCACTTTGTTCTTTTCTTTCAGCAGGTACAAGGTAGACAACATATCTTGAATTACTAAAAAACGCTGTTTGCGTCAGAGTAATGTCAAAGTGCTTACAGTGCAGGTAGTGATATATAGAACCTACTGCAGTGAAGGCACTTGTAGCATTATGTTGACAACTGCCTCAGGAGATCTTGCAGGACTTCAGAGAATGGAAAGGTACAGTGTGGTGGTGTCAAGTGCTTTTTGTACTAAGGTGCATCTAGTGCAGATAGTGAAGTAGATTAGCATCTACTGCCCTAAGTGCTCCTTCTGGCATAAGAAGTTATGTCTTCATCCAGTCACTCAGGTTAAGACTGTAGATGTTCCAGTAGTTTTCTGCTTTGCAGACTTCTGTTAGTTTTGCATAGTTGCACTACAAGAAGAGAGTGGTTGTGCAAATCTATGCAAAGCTGATGGTGGCCTGTTATAATCTACATCAAGGACTTTGAATGCTTTCTGCTGGTTATGGGATATTTTGTGGCCTTTCTTATTTTAACAGCAGTCTAGTGGATGACAGCTCTTGTAGCACTAAAGTGCTTATAGTGCAGGTAGTGTTCACTAATCTACTGCATTATAAGCACTTAAAGTACTGCTAGCTGTAGAACTACATATTCAGTATGTCTTATAATTTATTTGTTGTTTATTGAACACTGTTCTCTGGTTAGTTTTGCAGGTTTGCATCCAGCTGTATGATACTCTGCTGTGCAAATCCATGCAAAACTGACTGTGGCAGTGACAAGTCAGTCAGTGAGCGTGGAAAAATTATACCCCTTTCTACACAGGTTGGGATCAGTTGCAATGCTGTGTGTGTCTGTGGTATTGCACTTGTCCCGGCCTGTTGAGGTTGGTGGGGATAGAGGCTGAAACACCCTTGTAGCTTTAAGGAATTCTTCCTTCACGAAACCATGAAACTTTAAATTTCTGAGGTTTTTTGTTTTGTTTTTTTTTTTAAATGTCATGTAATTCTCTGTGTAACCAGACGTGGATATTTTTGTATTTGGCTTCTTGTTTGTATGTATTGGATTTGTTGCTGACAGTATGTATTCATTGAAATTCTTGAGCGTGGATTTTTTTTTTTTTCCTCAAAGCTTATTTTTTTTCTTTTTATTAAACGGAGGTGGATGCTTGTTTACAGTTTCTTCATGAATTTATTGGGAAGAAATGGATCTTGGGTATCAAAAAATCTGGATGAAAGTTCAAATTTCTTCACTAAAAGCTTGCTTTGCAAATTCAAATTACTTGAAGGATTCAGTAGCTTCTTTTTGTAATGCTTCTTACTGTATTGAAACTGCATTTTCTAAATGGCAATGGGCCCCTTTTTTTAGCCTGAGTTCTTCCATCCAGTATTTGTCAAATTAAAGAGTAACAAATGAGGTTATGGGCAGAGCCTTAATCATTCATCACCTCTGGAATCTTTAGTATGTTTCCACTTATTGTGGAGTACCTATATTGATGAGTGTTAACAGTGGTCAGCTTGTAAACTTTTTAGTGAATTGCTTAGCATGGGACTCCATAGCTGTGAAATTAAACATCTCTTGAGCTTCCTGAAGAACTTATCTGAAGGAAAACTCATCCAAATAACAGCTTCAAAGAACCTGAGATTGGTTGTTTGGGAAAGATGAGGTAACTGCCTCTGATAAGGAAAAGTCTCTAAAATCTGGAAGTGGAGCATTCAACACACTCACTGTTAAGTGAGCTGCATGGTAGCAAACTACACTCATAGCTCAAACATTAATGGGTTTAGTTCTAAAACAGTCTTCTAGAGGATTAATGCTATAAATTCAAATTGCTCACGTTGTGCTTTAAGCTGCCAGACCCTATATAGTATTTTAAAGTAGAATAGAGTTCCAGTTGTGGGAAATTATGGGTCAATGCTGCCCTTGCTCTTCTTCAAATGGAATATAAAGCTAAATGGGTCATTCCTGAAGAGTGTTGAACAGTCGGTATGGTATGCTATCTTGCCATTTTACTCTGTCCTCTAGCAAGAGGTTGAAAATAAATAGGGGGCTTCTGCATCCTTAAACTTCTTTCTGAAGTAACCAGACAGTGTTGGACTTTACCATTGCTCAGATGGGTTTCTTGCCCCAAATATTCGTTTCCCAAGCTTAAAATTCCCTTTCTTCCTGATTAGAGGAATCTTGTGTCTGTGGAGTCAGCAGATGAGGTGTGTGTCTTGTCCTGATTTCTGGGTTCTCAGTTTCTGCAGTAATCTGCTGGTGATGGCAGGTTTAATTCTTCAAAGTGTAAAAGCAATAGTCTCAAGTTAAAATGCAGAAAAAGCTTTATTATGCGATCATATTTATGCCACCATGTAAGTATCAAGTTTTGAAATGCCTGAAGATGTATGTTAGTTGGACAATGAAGCCTTTTAAAATCAAGTGTTTGCACAAGCAGGTTTTACACCAGTGGAGCAGTGTCCATCAAGTGTGTTGCAGTGTACCTAGTTTTAATACCTTTATATGAAAATGAAAACTGACACTTTTATATTCCCATCAGAAATTCTTTTAATGCCTGGACTCCAAAAAGATACTTGTAGGTGGTGCAGGTATGAGAAATGAATTTGTAACTTACACAGCATCTCCAAGATGTAGTAAGCTCTGCTTTAGTCAAGAAGCATGGCACTGCCTTTTTAATACTAATCTTATTTGCATGCTTTCAGTGCTGCATTGGCTAATAGGTTGTAGTTAGTCATATGCTCTTTTTGGGAAATACCTAATATTTTAATACTCTGTTTATACTTTTACACTTCAGCTTAAGTGTTCTCACTGATATGTAATAAGTAAATCCAGTCCTGCTTTGTGTAGACTGGGCTTTTTCAGTCATTTGAATGTTTACTCATAAATAATCATCAGCTCTGTAACTTGGTTTCAGTGTAGTTCAGACACTGAAGTAGTTGACAGAAGACTATAGGGAGAAGTAGTGCTGCTAAGTTCAGCTGGTTTTACTGACTTTAATTGATCCTTGTCTCTGATGTTCGTGTGGAAGGTATGACTAGAGAGGAGTGGTTAGATGGCTGAAACAAGTGCCAGTTTTAAAATCCTGCAGAAATACCATGAGGCATTTTCTGCAGATGTATTCAGCTTTTCTTTTAAAAATGTCACATATATGGGAAGTGTATTTCTACTGGCTTTGATCAGGTATTCATTTTTACAGTGAACTGTGAATTTGTTAGAGCCATACGAACTTCCAGGAGATTGGTCTAATGAAGATAGCCTGCATGGGTTCTTAGGAATTGTCTAAAATAAAGTTACTTTTTAAGTGTATTATGCAGGAAGAGCATAGCAAAAAGTAAAAGTTTCCAAGCAGTATTAAACACTTCCTGTAGTCCTAGTATAGCACAGTTAGATTTATAAGAAAAACCATGTCTGTTAATCATAGAAAATTCTGTGTACTCAGTATCTGAAAGCATGATGGGAAATGAAACATGTTTTCACTAATTTGTCACTGGGTGATACTGAAAAAAACAGGTTAGTTCTTTAGAATTGACTGTCTTACGCTGACATTTGAATATCAAAATTGACTAGTGAGATGACTGTCAGGCACAGACATTTTGAGCTTACTCACAGACATTAAGTGAACCAGGACTGAAAGGGAGTCTCGCCTGCTGTGGTGGGCACAGAGTTGGAATTCTCTGGTATAGCTTATTTTCTACCATAGAAAATCAATGCAGTGCTCTGTGCTCTGCAGTACACCACTCTTATTTGTGTAGTTAATAGGTGGTCTTTGTGTATGAAATCTTGGTAAAGACTCAACTTTCTTTAAATGTGGGATTATTGAAATTTGTTTCCGTACTATTCCCTATCGTCCCTCAATCATAGAATTCATTCCCTGAAGCCTTTTCTCTGTTTGGTTCTGGTAGCTTCATATGAATAGCTAATAGCATTCAGTATATGAAACACAAGTGTCATGGATCCAGAGCAGAAAGGAGTGACTGCATCATGTTGTGACTCTTCATGGAAGCCTTGGTATGAAATCCATAGTTTTCTGAAGAGTCAGTTTCTGGTAATTTCCTTTCCTGTTTCTATTTTTAGGTGATGTCTAAAGGAAAAGATACTGGGGGAAAATGAAATCGTGCTGTTAGACTTTTCCATTTACTACATCTGTTCTTCTGATGTGTATCTGCTGTGCTTGTGTCTCTTGTATCTGTGTAGCATCAGTCTACAATGATGTAGCAAGAGAAGCATTGAAGCAGGTACCTGGTAATGTGGTGCATGGGAATTGTCTGAAATCTGAGATGATGCATGTGTACCAGCCGTGCCATTGCTGCATGCTACAGGTTCTGAAAGTCAATGCAGTTTGGAGCAGGACAATGCAAAAATTTTGGATTCGTTCATTCCAATAGAGTTAATACAAGACTAATACTACAGCCAGTTGGGTTCTTGATGGGAGGGAGAACTGACTAGTAGGTAGAGACTGAGTTATGAAATGAAACTCTTGTTCTGGATTTTTCACTGCTGTAAGGAAGACAAAACTACCAAAGCCATTCTAGCGTTTCATTTTGCTGTTAAACAAAAAATTTTGCCTAGTTCCCCTTTTAAACGGGTGAGATATTCTGTGAGTTTTGGGCTCAAGCGTTGAGGTTTTTGGTGTTACTGGGATGAGGTGAGATGTTGGGGATTTTTCATTGCACTTAGCTTGCTAGGATGACATGACATGCGTAATTCTAGTCTTAAGTGTGTAAACAGAACACTTGATGAAAAAATTCTAATACTAAGAAATTATTCAAGTTCTGAGAGTGAGTCAGGTTCTTCACATTATAACAAACTATAGGCAAAGCTGTAAATACAAATAGTTGTGACTTAGGTAGCCTTTGGTGGCATTTTATGACTCAAGGAGATTAACACTTGAAGGACTTATTCCATCAAGCATTATGAATTTCCACCAGGTTCAGACATTTGCTTTAGCTAAGGGAGGCAATCTCCCCACTCAGTTAAAGGAAAAATAATGGCTTTTATGTGTGGCCAACGTGGTTTGCATGGAACAATTTTTAAATAAGTTTTGTAAACAGCAAGCTGAGACTTTGAACTGAAGAAATGCTTACTTGGATGATTGGTTTTTTTTGGTAGTATCTGGGATTCAGACTGGTTTTGATTACTGTTGGCTCACCCAGCTAATTAATGCTAGCTATCAATGTATAGCTTGAATTAATAGGGCAATGTTTGGAAAGGAAAAAAGTCAGTCTGATGGATGCTCAAGTGCTATACAAATAATCTATATTGTACTCAGTGCAAAATACTTCCCTAGTTATTTTGGTTGATTCAGAAGTATGTTTGGGAGAATCTGACCTACAGGTAAGTGGTAGCTGGCGAAGTCACACTTTTAGTAGAAAAACGTAGCCTTATTTCCTCTTGGAAATAGTGTGATGCTCCCTGGGAGGTGGAGTGTGATCAAGGATGCGAGTAAAGCTAGAGAAGATTAAAAAACTGTATGGATGGTCAAAGTAGAAAGCTCAGTTAAGGCAGAAGACTAGCATAACTTGGGTTACTTAATCTCTGTTTTGTATGCTTTGCATGCTGCTGTGACTGACAAGAATGTAAGAGCAACTGTCCTGCTGTGGGGCATGTCAGCAGTTGGGACAGAAATGATCAGGAATTTAACAATGGATAAGATGCACAACAATAAGAAATCCCTTGGGTGACATGTTATAGAATATTTAAAAGATTCCAGATACCCACATCTTTTAAGTGCATTTATGGCAGCCCTTTTTCCTACTGCAGAATAAATTTAACTAGTTCCTGTTTATTGTACTTGAAGCAGAGAAAGCTGCTTCTACTGTTGCAGAGGACTGCCACTTTTCTGGTTACTTCTGTAATTCTTTAACTGTCCTCTCTGCAGAGATGTAAAATACAAGCACTTAGGAAGTACTGAGTCACTAGTTGATTGTTTTGATATGTGTGTATCATTTTATTTTTTCACTCCATACTACTTTAGCAAAGGCCCATGTTTTATGTGGGAAATAACACTGTAGTTCCTGAATATTACTGTAATAGTTGGAAATAAAAGATACTTGTTCTAAACCCTGTAAAATTGTGAGCTCAAGTTGGTTTAATTTTTTTAGCTTTCCTAGTAATTTTCCAAAGACCAGAAAATGTGTCCTAAAGAGCTTCTTCTATGTATCTCATTTTCCACAAACAAACTTGAGAACTTGGCACTACTTGGTGGCTGACAATTTTTTTTTTCTAATTTGATAAAACATTGGCATAAAAGATTTAATAATGAAACAACAATGTCTTAGGGACGACTTTCTTAACTGCAGAAAAGAGTGTCATTGTGTAATAAGGTCTGCTAATGCGGTTTTAATTCAGGTAAAAACTCCTTAGTTCTTGCCTAGCAAAAGGTTTTGAAAAACAGCTTGATTGAACAGTAATTGATACCTAGATTTTATGATTGGAATTACTCTATGTGGGGTGAAGGTGTGTGATTGTGCACAGGCAAGGTGTGTGTTAGTAAATTTTTGATAGAACATAATTTAATGAGATACTGCAGTTCTGGGATGTAGTTTTGTATATCAGTGTTACCAGATGAAGCATGAAAGCAGATCATTACTATATATCTGTATCTATCAAAATAACTGCTGCACTGCAAGTCACGAATCTCTGAAATTGCATTATGTTTATGCTCTCAAGGCTTGTGGAGGATTTTGTGTTAAGAATTACTGTCTTTCAGCCATCACAGGGAAATTTTGCAGTATAATACTGCACAGGGTGGTTAACTTCCATAAGCAAGTTGTGCCCTCTTAACTGCTCAGTTCATAATTTAGTTCAGTCTGAAGGTCCTGCAGCTGGTTTGAAATGTTCTGTATGTCACCAAATTGTGCTCTTTCTATTTGTCAGCATCTTCTGGTAGAGCTGTAGCTCTGATCTTGCGTTAACAGATACATAGTTCTTCTAAAAGTATTGGGACTGGATTTGTGTGTGGGTGAGTATGCTGTAAGAACTGATTAGGTGTCGGAAAGCCCAAATACGCTTGCTTCCATAATTATGAGAATGAATGTAGAGTATTTTGTGGTTGCTTGATTAACAGTCCTACCAGAGGTTCTTGGAGTATTTTCAGTGGTCAGACAAGAAGCCTGGAATACCTCAGACTTCGGGGCAAAATGGAACTAGAGATGCTAAAAAAAAAAAAAAAAAAGTCTCTCTCCTTTAGTTACTGGGTACCTGGGGAAATATTTAGGGAAGTAGTCCTTTCTAGTTCTCCCTGTTCATGTATCTTAATTTGCAGAAACTCACTGATCCCAGGTTAAATCCAAATGGTTGGGTTATGAATAGATCCTAGCAGGCAGCATTTGAGAGGCTTCTTCAGCAGTATAGTGAAAGAAGGTTTTGCTCAGGGAGATCGCATGAGCAGTCTGTAATACGGGTTATCCACGGAGATCAGTGCAAACAAAAGTGAGCATGTTCTTTGTCTGGCCAGGTCTGAGTCAGCTCCTGTTTGAAGCTGTATTCTGAATGAGGATGATTCTTTTTACCTTTATTTCCTAGCAACTCACGTCCAAGGATTGTATGGATCGCTTTGACAACAAATGCGCACTTGCTGGTATCTACTATTCAAAGTTATTTTTGTCCCTTTTGAAGGTTTGTTTATTAAATTTGGCTGGTAATTAAACACACAGTAGAAAGGTGCAGTTGCACATGAATTCAGATATGTACTGCACTTGAAATTTTGGAAAGAAAAACACATAATGTGTTTTCATGTGACTAACGTGTTTCTAAATGGGAGGTTCAGGTAGATGGAGGTTAAAACATAAGGGTAGAGTAGGACAGGAAAGGGAGAACAACAGATCCTGGAAAAGAACCTTGTCTGTTGGGGAGACTAGAACTGTGTTCTTTCCAGGAAAGCCTAGAAGGTCTAGGTAAGCTGAGCTTGGAGTGAGAAACAGTGTTTTGCCATTTTTGGGTTCATCATACTGCAATAGTTTTATTTATTGCAAACTGAGTTTCATTCTAAGAGTGAAATAAAATTTCATGCTTTCTGTCTGGTGGATTTGGTTTGATGTTCTGGGGTTTTTTTATGGAAGGCTGAAGGGCTGGTTTGTTTTCTGGAGAAGTTAAAAGCCTGCAGAACTTTGCTAGACTGGTAGATTCTTGAGTGTGCCCAAGAGTATTTTGACTTTTCTGAGGTAGTCCATTCTGCTCTGGTGATGTATTTTACATAGGGAAGGCTTAGTAGTTCTAGGGGGAAGGTTTTTTTTTTTTTTTTACATTTGTAAGAGAAAATGTGGAAGTGCTAGAGTTTTGAACTATTCCATTAATAGGGTAAGTGGAGAGTTCATTGTAATATGAGTTTCTTGATTACAGAAAATAGAATCTTCATAGGTCGCTACTTCAAATTGCTGGTTTTCAAATTTTTTTTCTTTTGTAAAAATCAAAAACTTTTAATGAATTTTCACTGTGAGAATGAAGAGTGGTTAAAAAAGGAGTCAGAACTTTGGAGAATCTTTTCTGCAGTGTTTTGTGATGGGAGTATTCAAGACTCTCCTAGATTCCATCTGAAGATGACAGTACTCTTGTATTGACGATACTTTCTCTTCCTCCTCAAATCATGAAGTTGTTTCCTGGCAACATACCCTAGTATATCAAGAAGTAAGTCTTCTTGCACTGGTTGGCACTTTCTCTGGGTTACTTTGATGTAGCAGTTGTGAAAATGTCTGGACACAATATGGAGTTTGAGCTCTGTCCTTAATCTACTGAGAAAATTCCCATGCAAACTTAAGCAGCATCATTGAGCTTGACAGGTAAAATTCATGCTCTGACATATGAATGGTTACCTGGGAAAATAGTTTGTGGTAGCTGCCAACAGCATTGTATATACTGAGGTATTCAGTATTGACAACTGGGAGCCACATTTGGGTATCTGCAGCCACATGGAGTTAAGCTTGAAAATGGTTTGTTCCATCTGTGCCTGTGCATGTATAGTTCCACTTGCTAAAGTGCCTCTCTAGTACTAAATTAAGAGCTTGGCCTAAGATTTTTAGGCCTGTTCCCCTTCAGGGATAGGAAAGCTATGGGATGTTAGGGATCACCTACTAGAAATCTGCCAACTTCTAGGACATTTAAGTGAAATTACTTTCTACCTTGTTTTATACAAAGTATGGGGAACCAACAGGAATGTAAGCATGTTTTTGCAGATGTAGCAGAAACAAAAGGAGTAAAACTCAAGAAAAAATTAAGGTATGTGTTACATTCATAAAACATAAACTGTATATTTCAGAGTTGTACTAGTGATAAACTGAGCCTTCCTCTATAGCCTAAAGGGAGCCTTGGCCAAAGAATCTAAACAACAAATGGGTAAAATTAGTTTATTAGAATTCCCCAGAAGATGATTAGTAAAGCACAGTGAAACAAAAACTAGATCAAGATTTTATAAAAATACGCTGGTGTATATCTTGCTCATGTAGCTGCTCAGAAGCATTCTGGAATTAAATGGACCTTGGTGGTATGGTAAAATGGGCCTTGCATGAACGTGAGATCTTGGAAAAAGTGTCCTGCACTCCCAAGTTGCTTTGAATATGTTATTTATGGACGTCTGGTTTTGATGTGACAGCGGCACTGCTGAGGAATACACCTGTTGCAGGTAGCTGGGCTTGAAAACTGCACATTTGAGATTCAAGTTGAGCTCCAGGTGGGAGCCCAAGACAAGAAGCTGGGAGCTGTCAGCCTTTGGGATAATAAAAGGGACGAAGATGGGTGGTGCCAGCCAGGTGAATGGATGCGGAGAGACAAAGCAGGAGCTGGCAATTGCCGACTGTTTGGATAATGAAGATAAAGACCAGGCGAACCAATGAGGTGGATGGACACAGAGAGGGGGCAGGAGCATGGGAGGACTGGGAGCATAAAAGCCTGGGGGCTGCTCCTTGGAGGCACCAGCTTGGGCTGTGTCTGTGGTACTGCTCTGGGAATAAATGGCTGTCTGGAACGGGGCATCTGAGACTGCTGTGGGAAACCTGGTGTGACTGTGAGTGGGGTGAGCAGGGAGCCAAGCAGAGCTCCCATCAGGTCACTGGAGCTGCCTGCTGGGAAGGGGCTTCGGTCCCAGCAGTGCAAGTCTGGCCTTGGGGAGGGTGACTGGTAGGAGGCCTGTGAATGGTCAGTGGGAAGTTCTTAGAAGCACTTGATACAACTTGAGCTGATATGCAGTGTGCTCAAGAGACCAGTGCTGCTTCCATAGGGTAGCAATACCACCAGTGTTTGACTGGAGAGGTAGGGCAAGTGGTGTTCTTTCATGTGGTAGCTGTAACTTGTACAACTGGTGCATTAATCAGTAATTGAATCTCCTGTATGATTTGTACACCTTGTCAGAGCTGCAGCTCTCTGCTTCACTAGTCTTTTCACTAAGTAGAGATTTATCTCTATTTTACTCGGTGGGAACATCCTCATCTATTGGCTTTTTATGGCCCTGACAAAACCAAACTTCCCCGGTGTCTGGGTCTCTGTTGTGCTCCTGATTGATAGGTGGGAATTTGCACATACATGGTAAGGATAGGCATTTATAATCTTGATTCATTGGATTGGTCTGTTCTAGTATCTGGGTTATGTTTGTCTTCTGCTAGGAGTTCTCAGGGTCCTTTTTTAAGATCTGCCACCAAGTCTGAAGTGCAGCATTTTTATCAGTCTTCCTAAACTTTGTTTAAAAGCTTTCTAGTCCATTCTTTGTATATAGATAATTAACCTTTTATAGCATTGTTTAGAAATACTACAATGTTAGTTTAAACTTGCTGTATTTTAGTCAGAATTTTAATAAGTACTGTGGATTTCAGGGAACATTTTGGGAAAGCTTTTACAGATATTTGCAATTTCTCTGCTTTCCTCTGACTTGCTTTTAGAGCTAGTCTTTCTCTAAGCATGCGAGGTCAAAAAAAGTAACTATGCTCCCAAATGATGTTTCCTCTTCGTCCTTGAGGGGCATAAGAAATGGGTTATAGACAAAGCAGGAGCTTTTTTTTACTTTCTTCAAACTTCAGGAATTGTTCTTTCTTCACAGCTGCTTCTTGTTTCCCTAGTCTATACGTCTTCTCTCTTGCAATATATATCTGTGTTTCTGTAGGTACATATATTTATTGTGTATATAAACATATGTGTGTGGGAATGCTACTAATAAACAAAAGCTAGTACATACTTACATCCACAAAATGTAAGGCAAAGAACAAGTAAAAATCACTTGCTGCCTACTACCTACTAAAAATGATCAGGAAGTGGAGAAGGAATCACTAGTTTGGCACAACATCAGCATTGCACGTGTACTTCCTGATTCTCACTGGTAGTGTCTGAAATTAAGTTCTTCCAGGAAAACTTGTTTGGAAAAGGAAGACAGTTTGGTGGGGTTGGTTTGGTTTTCCTGCCTTTTTTTTTTTTTTTTTTTTTTTTTTTTTAAATCCTGAGATATTGGCAGGATGAGCTTTTCTGCCTTAGCTACACTGCAAACATGGAAAGGTGCCAAAATACTTTGGGAATGGTGCGGGGTGCAATTGGACAAAATGGGGGGAGGACGTGGATAGAATCGCTTAATGGAGGATGAAAGTATGAGCAGTTCTTCAGGTAGTTCTGAAGTCACAGATGGCTGGAAGCACATGAAGGGAAAGTGCATCTTTTTTCCTAGGGATCTGCTATTACAGTTGGGATAATAAATGAACAGTTACACCTTGCCACAGCCCTTCTTCCTACATGCTCGTGCAGGAGTCTCCATCAAGGAGTTGGGTGGTTATGCAATATTAACAGAGCTAGGATGGCTTAAATATCTAAAGAAAGTTTTATGTCATGAAACTTTTTGTAGTTGATTTAGTAAGATAGTTCTTGCTCTGGAGTCTGCCTCAGTATATTTATTTTCTTAGATGCTTGAGCTATTATTTTATAGTAATGAGTGCAACACTGAATTAAGATAAAGCTGATCTAAGTTCTGGGTTTCTCATAGTTGAACTGTACAGTTGACTTACCTTGTAACTTTCTGTCTTCTACCTGGAGACTGCAGTGCTGTAATATAAACTCATCTTGTTCCAAGACACCTTGCAAACTGAAATTAGCACTATATACTGTTGCTTACTGGTTAAAATTAGTAGACTTTGTTGTGCTCATTTTTCAGGTGTTCCTTCTCTTGTGCTGATTGAATTCAGGTAAAAATAGAATAGCTCAATTGGAAGGGACCTACCACAATCATCTAATCCAGCTGCCTTGACCATTTCAAAGAATTTAAGCATATTCCTCAGGACATTGTGCCTATGCCTCCTAAACATTGTCAGACCATTGTCAAAGCATGGACCATTTCTTAAGAAGCCTGTTTCAGAGTTTCACTTTCACAGTAAAGAAATGCTTCCTGATGTCTAAACCCTTCCCTGGTGCAGCTCTGAACTATTCCCACATGTCCTATGACTGATCTCTTTCTACACTTCTCCTCAGGAAGCTGTAGAGAACAATGTGGTTGTTCCTCAGTCTTCTTTCAGACTAGACAACATCAAAATCCTCAGTCATTCCTCAAAGAACATCCCTTCCAGTCCTTCCACCAGCTTGGTTGCCCTCCTGTGGACACATACAAAGACCTCAATATCCTTCTTAAACTGTGGACACAGCACTGGGTACGTAGTCAAGGTGAGGCCACACCAGTGCTGAACACAGAGGCATAAACCCCTCTCTTGACAGGCTGGTGATGCTGCTTTTGATGCACCCCAGGGTGTGGTTTCACCTCTTAGATGCCAGGACACAGCTGAGTCACACTGATCCTGCTGCCGACCAGCAACACCAGACCCCTTCTTGCAGAGCTGCTTTCTAGCCACTTCACTCCCAGTTTGTCCTGGATGTAAAATTTGGTATTTGGACTTGTTAAATTTCACCTTGATGATTATCCAATGCTCCAATGCATCTAAATCCTTCTGCTGCAAGGTCTCTTATTTCTCTAGGGAGTCAACAGCACCTCCTAGTTTGGTGTCATCAGCAAACTTGCAAAAAGTGTGTTTAACTCAACAGAATGTCAGAGCTTGGGACAGCTGAGACATTTGGCTTCCTTAAGGGAGTTGGTAGAGCTAAGTGACAGAAAGTTACGATTAAAGTAGGCACTGTAAGGAAATGAAATAGAGGCAATTAAGAAGGCAGAAGTTCAAGATAAACTTCAAAAAGATCAAGGTCTTCTTTTAGCAGGACACATAGGTGTTTTAAGAGTGTGCTCTGTGTTCAGTTTGGTCATTAATATAATAACTACCTGAAGTGTTTTAAAATTCTGGATATAATTGTTGCAGTAATAAATGTATAAAATCCATTATGAAAGGCTTGCGTGAACTTCTTAAGACCTAGCGTGAGAGGAAATGCATCTGCTGCATAGTTACATGTAATACTCCTTCAGGAGAACTGGAAGAGCTTCTAGGGTGTTAGATAAATGTCATATCTTCAGAGATGGTAATACAACAATTTGCGGTAGGTTTCCTTTTTATGCAATCAAAGTTTTCATAATTTTATTGGGATAAATATGATTTTATGTCTCAAGTAATGAAGGAAACTCAGTGGTTCCAAAACTTAGCATGATGTGTTTTATATTTACTATTCTGAAATAAAGTTAAGTAGCTGTTGCCATGTTTGAACAGTTGGTGGCTCCAATGCTTTGCAGCTATCACAACACATACTGCTGAAACAAGTTAGTTCAATTCTAGCTGTACCAAACTAGTTAGAAGTGTAAAAGGAGTATTGGAACTTACTAAATAGCCAAATACTTGTAACTTGGATTTAAACCACTAGGTAAATATCCCCGTTTTAGTTCTTAGATGAGCATAAACTCCACTATTGCGGTCTAGCCTAAGACAAATTATAAAGGGGCTCCTTTACAAAGTGTCATTTCGTAATCAGTAGCAATATTATTAAAAACAGCATAGCTGGCAGCATACCTGCTCCATGTTGCAGGATTATACAGGTAGGATAGATGACAGCTATCCTGACCAAGGAAAAGGAGGAAGGGACTAATCAATCCATTTCTGGAAAAGAGGCAGAGGTGAGCACGTAGACAGTCTTTAAACTGAGACTTGCTTATGTGTTTGTGTACCTGAAAGGGAAAGTACTTGTGTTTGGGTGTGGAAATAAAGGATTTAGTGGGCACCGGTGCTTGGTAAAGCAAGATCACAACTTCTTGTTGTTGAAGTGGAAGAGCAGGTGCTTTTAACTTTTTTCAGTCATTGTAGGAACATTTAATAAACACAGAGTTTGAAGAGGATGAAAAAGGTGAAAAATGTTAGTCCTAGGAGTCTGGAGAAAGTCTTAGATAAATGTGTAGATGTGAGACTAGAAACTTCTGGCGATTACTTTTTCCAGATTTTTGATCCCCAAAAATATGACTGGAAAGATGGAACATTAGTACACAGGTTTTCCATGTTCTAGAGAAAAGGAAAACGTAGAATTTTTGTTCACCAGTGTTCGAAAACTACTGTTTGTCTATTTTTGATGAAACATTTGGATTATGCCATCCTGAACTAGTATAGGTACTCTGTTACTGTTTTCCTTTCTGCCTTGCTTTTCATCTGCATTGTTATCACCGTGCTTTGTTCTTGAAACTTCTGTAGTTTATGGTAGAAACAGCACTGCAAGACAATCACAGGGAATGCAGCCTTGCAGGTACAGTATGGCCCTCCAAATCAGAGTGAGGTAAGAGCAGTTTGAGAAGACACAGGGAATGAAATAATGTAGTGACCTAAAGTTACATGCAAGTGCAGTCTGGGTGTAGCATTTTCTTTCTGTACAGTTGAATGTTATGTGCAAAAGCAGTTCTGTTTGGGGCTGAAAAAAGAGGGGGGAAGGATTTGAGGAGTCTTTATAATGTGCAAACTTATTAAGACTCTTCATTTTTATTTTCTTCTGTTTCTGGAGAAGATGATCAAAATTAGCCCTGCTGATCAGAATTTCTATGTCCATTTTGATAGCTGTATAGCATTATACTATCTTAGCAATATTTAATCAAAGAACATATACTAGCCAGGTGAAACAAAGTATCAGTTCAATATCTACCATCACTTTTATTTTTCTTTTTAAATTAAGATTTTTTTAAACTAATTTATTTATATTAAAGTCATGTAAGAGCTGCATTTGAAGACAAGGCTGGAACATAGTTGGAGATACAATATTTACTGGAGAACTCCCAGGTTTTCTTCTACTCCTATAAAATTCTTTCCAAGTATGTTCTGTGATCACTTTTTCCTATTTTTAATAATATTTATATTATTTTAACATTAATTATTAAAATTAATTAATAAATTGTTAATTGATAAATTTTATTGAAACCAGGTAGTGCTAAAATTGAACTTACATGCTTCTATTATCTACACAGTACTCTTGAACAGCCAGAGGACAACACCAGACCAACATATTGAAGTATTTACATGCTACCCTGACTAATTTTTGTTTCTACAGTGGACTCTGAAGTTGCTCATATGTAATAAATATATAGCTTCCATGAAATACACATTAATGTTATTGAGAATATGGGAAAAACACACCAATCTGAGACCCTCATCCAGGACTAGTCAGCTCATTGATGGGGGATCAGTTTGGTTTGTGAACGATTTTGTGTCTTAAAAAAAAAATTAGGTCTTTTATATGGCAGTAAGATGTAGTAGGAAAATTTTTGGTATCCATGTATCTCTTTAAGCATGCTATTTTTCTTTCTTTAATGAGGACCTTGACCTTACTTTTCTAGATACTGGTTTCATTTTGCTATTTAATACAAAATGAGAAATAACTTGGAAGTATGCTTCACAAGTAGTTCAGGGATAGCTGTATTCATGAAACCTTGTGTGGTGAATGGCTTTGGTATTCACATTATTTCCACTTGAAGATTTTTCCTGCAACTGAGGCATTTTGAATATCTCATACCTATAACAGCAGAGAAATACCTATTGACTTATAGGCATTAGACATATAGCCATTAACATCATAACACAATGATTTTCATTATTAAAAAAAAAAGAAATATAAGATTGGAAATTGACTTTGCATTGTGAATTTCATTATCAAGTTAATAAAGTTTTTGTGTGCTGATGGAAGTTGTCTCCTGATGAATGTAAATGGATCCATAAAAAGAGCACATGATGTGGTTTGGCAGGAGGTTAAACAGCCTTTGAATAGAAAGCTGTGGCTGTATTTTGTATCTTTGTAATATAGGAAAAGATCAGTGCTAGCATTTTTAGATTAAATTCTTGGTCATGTGTAGAAAGAGTATCCCACTTGGTAGACTGGTGTTCTTGTTTTCCCCAGACCAGCTGCTAAAACTACTGCAGTGCATGTTAAGATAGTATCACAGATTCATTGCGTAGCCTTGCCACTTCAATACGTTAATATCTCGCATGTTCATTTGGGAGAGGTGGGAAAGTTTGGATCTGTGTCAAGCAGAGGCAGCCAGTCACATGACAGCCTGTCACTTGAATCTTGAAAGTGTGAATGGTATTAAAGAAAATGAAGGTGACTGCATTAATTTTCTTTGATACTTAGTTACATCAAATGTAACAGTTACTCTGTTTTGGTCGAGCGTGGATACCTCATATGAATTCTTTACCTAAGTGTGTCAATTCAGACGGGACTTAAGGGTGAGGTAGGTCACTTGTTCAACACTGGCAGCCTGTAGCTCCTAGTAATCTAAAAATAGATCCTTGGGAGTTGTTACTAATGGAAACTTAAACATTCACTGACTTTCAGGAGTGCCTGGGTCTGTCCTAATTTTTAAAATGAAAAGAAAATAAGAGATTTAAGAGTGTTCACCTCAGAATATCTAAGGAAGTCTCCATGGAAACACTGTACCTAGCAGTAAGGAGAAGTACTTTTGAAAGTAAATGGCTGACTGCTGAGCTATGTTTGAAGTATAAATTATTAAATGAATAAAACCTTTATGAAAATAGATGTGCAATTACCTTCTGGATACAGTACTCTGAAGTGAGTACTGGAATTGGAATTACTGTGAAGAACGGAAGCTGTGCCTGCGTAGGCAGGATCCCAGGTCTGCACTTCTGCACCCTTTTCCCTTTCACTTCAAGGGGTAAGTCAGCACTGCAGAGGTCGGGCCCGGGGCTGTGATGGTGTGTGACGGGGAGGGGACCTGTCCCCATGTCCCCTAGCCGAAGATGCTCCTGCGGGAGCGGGGCAGTTCCCGGCAGCAGCGGCAGCAGGCAGGCACAGCACTTCCTCCGCTCTGCCTGCCAGCGGCTTTTCCCGGGTGACGGCGGCTGGCAGATTGCACTGGGAAGATGAAGAGCCTGTAGAGTTATGGAGAGGCTGGGAGCTGGGACAGAAGGGATGCTGGGACCATAATGCGCGGGGGGAGCCTCAGCTGGACTTAATGGAAGAACAGCGTTTGCTGTGTGCTTGGAGGCCGGAGGAGCAATGCTGCTGCTCTGTGATTGGTGAAGATGTTCCCGCTGATCACAAGGGAATTAGACTAGAGAACCTTTAAAGGTCCCTTCCAAACTTTACTATGACTGTAATGTACTCTTTTGTGGTCTGTGCCTGCTTCCCCAGTGTTTTCTCTCAGCTGTCCCCACCTAACTTCTCAGCTGACAACTCTTTGTCGTTGGAAGCATTTAACAATAATACAGTTTTCTCCTTTAAGAGTTCAGAAAGATTTTCAGTTAAGTTTTTTTTTTTCCCTTCTTTTCAGAAAAAATATCCCAAGCAACATTTTTGAGAATTTATCTCAAAATCAGGTAAAACTTTTGCAAGACTAGTATCAATTCTTTCAGCTCTACTTTTAATAAACCATTAGATGAATTAAACTTGAGATATGTGCAAAGTTTTACAGGCATCACTAAATTTATGGTATCATTGGTAAGTGTGGCATTGTTATGAATACAAATGAATGCTGTGTAGCTTTTAGTCTTACTTTACTAGCTTTATTATCTCAACGTAAAGTAAGAGAACTGTTTGGGGTTTTTTCAAAGGTATATAAAAATCAAAAGGATGGTATCAAAACTAAGAACTTACAGAGAGGATATATTAGATCAGAAATAGAATTTGACTCTGGGAGATGATGTGAGCATAACAGTCAACACACACACTAGTCTGTCTTCTTAATCAATAAAGAATGTCCTTTACTGCAGTATGTATAAAATAAAAGTTGAAACACTTCTAAATCACTCTTCATTATTTTGTTTTTTTACTATGACGCAGCTTAATAGATGTTTCAACTACTTTCAGATACTTTCATGCTATTTTGTCTCATGTATATGATCATTTTATATAATAATTTCAGAACTTGAAGAGGGAGACAGGTGCTGTAGTCCTTTGGAAGTACAAACTCCCTTTTGCATCCTGAGATGGGACCACTTAGAAGGACATGCAATCAAAGCCAAAGCAACTTGTGTTTGACACAATAAGGAATATGAGAAAAGTGTACATGGTCAAAGCAACAGCTTGGAAAGGGTTATTTTTGCCGTAGCTCTCTGAAGGGATGAAAACAGGAAAGGTGGCACAGCCATATAAAGTGTTTCCAGTCATTAAAAGATGACAGTCCAAAGGAGAATGTCATTTGTGTAGATGAGGAGAAAAACTTAGCTGTGTGCCAAAAATAATAGAAAGCTTTATTTCTTCAATTTAGCTTCCTGTGATTTAGAGGGATAAAGCAAAGATCATCCTCTGGCATTGCACCACTGTTTCAGGTAATGGAGTGGTATTGTTTGTGATTAAGGAAAAGGAAGAATTTGTAGAAGGGGTATTCTTAGGTCATCTTATGCTAACAGGTGGATATCCATGAGAAGCTATCAGGTGGGTATGTTAAGGCTTTAGCCAAGAAGATACAAGTCTAGCCAAATCTAATGTTCTCTCATAAACTTCATATATATGTATACACATTTTCCTGTTAAAATAAGAGGAGTTCCTTTCTTCTGCAAACCTGCTCCATCACAGGCATGTCACAGGGTCACATCCTCCTTCAGGCACCCACCTGCTCTGGCATGGAGTTCTCCATGGGCTGCAGGTGGGTCTCTTCTCTATCATGGACTCATTCACATATCACAGACCTGTCAACTGAAGTTCAGATTGAAGTTCCAGCCTGTCCAATACATCAGAACAGGAACAGCAGCCACACTCTGGCCACCTGCCATTCAGTGGAGGTACATCTGCATGGCTATTGTCAAAGCATTCCCAGGCACAATACAGTGAGGTGATAAACACTACAGCACTACAGATAGCAACAGAAGCAAAATGTGCCCACTAAAAAGCACTACATTCAAAATAGTGAGCCTCATGGCAAGAGACAGGAGCTTACTCATTACTAGCTTAACAGCACTAGCAAATATGAATTCAGTCTAGTATATGCCAGAATAATTAATTTATGAAACTTGTTATGTAAAATACACATTTTAAGACTAAAATCAGGGAAGCTTTGAAGCATAAAACCTGAAATTAAATTCAATCTCCTAATGAGGCCAAAAATAATTATTTCCTTCGCACTTCCTATGCTGAAGTTATTAACGGAAAATAAAAATCAAAAAACCAACTCTCCAAATCCCCCAACAAGCAAAAACCCACTTCACCTTTTGGACTAAACTAGAATCTTTCTCATCTTGTAAGATCTAGTTAAAACAGGTACATTCAATTTCTTAACAAAACCTCCCTTTTCCCTTAAACTGCAGAGTTGGAGGATAGAGGTTTTTATGAATTGCTGTTAGTGAAGAACATGAGGAAGTGCTGGTTCTGTTTGAAGCAAAGAGGTTCTAGAAATTTCCCAACATCATCTGTTGCTGCAGGCAAACTTTCATGTGGTTGTGGGGTAAAGGAGAAATCTGTAAGTAGGAATAATTGTATGTTTTTCTTAACTTGCAAGATTTTTTTTTCCCCTGAATACTAATACGTTATTTTCATAAGTTTACTGCACATCTTGTATTAGGTATTGAGGATGCCATTTATTGATTTCCAGAATTTTCTCTATCATCAAGTTTATTTGCAGTAGGACTCACTGTTTTCTTCCCCCCCCCCCCCCCTTTCTTCATGGGGGGCCTAAAATGTCTTTTGCTGTAGTGTGCTTTATCAAGAAGATTGTAACCTGTCATCTGTGTTCACTCTTTATACATCAATGTATAAGAACAGTAGAACAAATTATGTTAAAGGATTTCTCATGCAATCTACGTTGGAGCTTGCTGACAGAAGGAAGTTGCTATGTCCCGGAGTATGGATGATTCAGAAATACCAGACCTCTCCCCTTCTTACGAACTGCCATCAGTAGGCTGGATAATGACATTGTTTTATTGCTTTGCTCAGTAGTGGCTGATTTTTAGTGCAAATTTTAATAACTTACGTTTTTGTTTGTTAACTGTATTCAAATGAATGTATGTAATAATTCACACTTAGAGCTGGTTTTGCAGTCTTGTGTTGAAATCGCTGCCACAGATTAAAGATTTCTTTTAAATTGAAAGCCTTATGTTTTAGTGCTGAATGACCACTTGCAGCTTGAAGGCACACTAAGAAAAATTTCTGGCTATGAAGGGTAAGGTGTGACATTTAAAATTTGTGCATGGAGAAGATTCTTGATTTTGGCATCTAGAAAGCTGTTCTATAGGTAACCTGATGCCTCCCACCTCCTTGGCTGCTGTTCCCATCAGACTTCAGCTTGTAGACAGCACAGGGATTTGTAAATTGATTGCGTGTCACGTTTGCCTCAGAAAACTGAAACTTTTGAAGATGCCTTGACGACTGCCGAATTCTTGGAAAATTGTCAGAAACACAAAAGTTAGGCATTTCAAGCCAAACTGAATGGCGTACCTTATTGACCAGTGTTAAGCCTGTTGCTAGCAGTTCCCCAAAGCGCTAGAATTTTATTTTTTTCCCCATGCTTTCAGCTGGAAATTGCTCCCGTACCACGCCATCGCTTCCTTTGCCTTTGGGTTTCCCCCCCTCAGCCCGCACTCCCAGCAGCCCGGGTGTACGTGCTGGTGGGTAACAATATC
>JANRMJ010000054.1:70234286-70249198 GCA_025584955.1 Alethe diademata
CGGCTCGGGGCGCCTCGGCCGCGCTCCGTGCGGCGGCCGGCGGCGGGCGCGGGCCATGGGCGGGAAGCGCTTCCTCCTCGGCGTCCTGAGCCTCGCAGTCCTGCTCCTGGCCGCCGCCTCGGAGGGTGCGGAGCCGCCGCCGAGCTGCGAGGCGGTGCGGAAAGTTTTCCAGCTGCGGCGGCTCGGCCCGCTCGGCGGCGTCCCGGAGTCCCCGCGGGCAGGTAAGGCAGGAGGCACCGGGAGCAGCGGGTTTGAGTTTGGTGCCGCCGGCAGCGACGGGTCGGTGGGTGCTGGTGGCGGGGCTGGCACGTCGGATCCTCCATTCCTCCACAGCGACATCGGGGCTGACCCCTTACTCCAGGGAGAAAACGCTGTTCTCGGGCTGTGGGCACTGGAGCACCCCGACACCTGCCCAAAACGCCGCTGTGCCCGCTCGCTTCCGCTCCGTGTCGGCGGAGCACAGCGAGCCAGCTTCAGCTGGGGTCATCCTGCCTGCAGCCGGCCGTGGCAGGCACAGGTCCGTCGGTGGCAGCGCGATCCCTGGAGGCTGGGGACAGCCACCGACCTGCGCCTGGGGCTGCTGGGGTTACTCTGCTGTGAAATGAGAGTGACTCACACCGCTGCGAGCGGTCGGGCTGCGCATTTTCACTACTGCGTATCAGCCTGTCACTGGAATGTAATGGAATAAAATTCCCAGGAAAGTAGAGTCTTTATGGCAATTTGAGTATTTCTAGCATTTGTATCAACAATTATGGTTTTTTTTATGTAGATAATAACGTTGCAAAGCAAGTATATAGTAAGGTGTACGTTTTGAGGTTTGAGGTTTTGTTTCCAGGTTTGTGAGAACCTCAGCTGAACTCAGAGAATTAAAATACAAGTGTTTTAGTGATATTTTAGTGATTCAGCGATATAGGATGGGAAAACAAATTTTTTTACACACCTATAAAGTTTGTTCATGTTTGGATGACAAGTTCACTAATAAATGTAAGTCAGTGATTTTTGGACAGAAACTATAACAAAAGCTGATTTAGTGTCCTCCACACGTTAGAATATCAATAGCTAGGCTCATTCTCTTTTTAAGACAATTTGTGTGGTTTTTATTAACTCTGCAAGTTGAAATAAGGCATGCTAGGTTTATTTTAAAGGAATCCCTCCAAAATACAGCTTTTAATGACTCTGGCTTTAAATGTGACAGATAATGCTTAACACAGTCAATACTGAAGTGTGCAGTTTACAAAGTAGAGTTCTATATTTATTACTACATTTATCAACATGCATTGTTGTCTTCTTGCATTGTCTTAACCTAAAGATTTTATGATTGTCTTTGATAAAGTGAAAATAAACGCTTCAATTGGAAAACCTGATGAAACAGATACTGTGCAAATGAAGGTGTCTGTAAAGTGAATTCTGAGTTACAGCCCTGTCGGTGATTTAGTTTTTTTATGCTGATTATTTGTGTGAATAATCTCAGTATGAATTATATGGTATTACTTCATCTATGTTCTTCTCATTCCGTAGCCTACTGTAATTTTAATGCTTTCTCTGTCACTGTCATTTATTTTTATTACTTTGCCATTCATTTATGTACTAGTGACAGGGAGGAAGTATGTTGACTCAAGAACTATAGTACCTTATATTTGTTTCTTCTGCTCTGCTGCTCCGATTTCCTTCTTTCTCCTACAATATTTTTTATACCACCACTCACTTTCTTCTTTTGATTTTGACTTTCCTGCATTTCCTGTTCAAAGGAAAAGCCATGTTTGAACTGTAAGATTATAAAAGAATTTCTTTCTCTGCTGCTGCCCTTGAAAACGGTGGGCAGCAGGAGGTGTGGTACAGCTGCATGGTCAGCAGCCTTTCACTCTTTAAGGGAATTACATTGCTGTGGGCAGGCAGAGTTCTGAATAGCACTGATCTCAGATGATATCAAACAAATGATTGCAAACAGTAAAATCTATCCAGAACTGGCAATGACAAGAAAACAGGGATTAAGTGAGTATTTTAGAAGATTTAAGTGTGATGAAAGGTCTTTGTAGGCTCAAATCATAATGTGAAATGTCAGGTTTTTGCTACTGATCTTCTGTATTAAGCCTTCTTTTGAGGCAAGATGTAAAAATAGTTTAAAACCTTTTCTGATTGCACTAAGAAATGTATTCGTGTCTAAGATACATGCACCATACAATACACACATTTTTTGTAGGTGTCCACTTATGTAAATAGGTGTTCAAGCTGCCTCTACAAAGTTTAATTTTGGTGCTGAAATGTGGGCATCTGGCAGCAATTTAATTTTATTAGTGTTTCCATAATGTTCCCAATAGGGCTGACAGATGCAATAACTTTGGGAAACTTACATCTTTCTGGTAGTGCAGTGTGCACTAGGTGGGATACCTTTGACATCTCAGGTGCTCCTTGTGGGCAACCACGGTGGACAGCCAGCACAGCTTGTGGCATCTTGGAGCTACTCCATTATCAAGTATTGCTGATGTCTACGGAATAAGCTGCATAAATGCCTCTACTGCATTGTCCCTGTGTCTTTATTTTAATGGTACTTTAGACATAACTTGTCTAAGAACACTTTCATTTAAATGTCTTAAGTTGAATTTTTGGGGTGGAGTAGGATCACCAGCTGAAGAACAGCAGGAATGCTGGTTGATATATGGTTTTGTATACAGTGGAAGTCAATGAAATTACAGGCCTTATATTGCCTTGTTTTCATGGCATGTATAAAAAAAAGGCTGTACCATTCACATTTTTCCACTTCTTAGTAGGAATAAAACCAGCAGCCTTATATCAGTAAATCAGGCAAATTCTAGTTCTGGAGATTGTCATGTGTCTGTATTTTGAATATATGTTAGCTCAAAAAACTGTGCATTATTTAATATAGTTTATTTATATAATATGTATTAATTTATGTAATTAGAAATTAGATGTGCAGCTATTGTATAAAGATTGTTTGTCTTTAAGGGAGACAAAAAATACTTCTGTGATCCTATGCAAAAATGACATACATATATATATATATGTACATGAGGGTGATCCGAAGGATATGGAAGCTACAAATCTGAGTTTGTGTTATCATCCACATAGGACAGGATGTAATAGTGTTGAAAATGACAACTACTAATCAAGATAAATTAGTATATTTACCAATCCCGAGATACTTACTGCTACCGCTAGCAATCAAGGTACTTGACTAACTGTTCTTGGTCTTTTGTAAATGTGATTTGGTAACTATAGTACAGGCTTATGCTCAGCCCCATCACATGCTATATTGGAGCTTTTATTGCATTCATACTGATTCTAAATGTTAGTTGCAAAAAATACTTTTTCCCCCCTCTCGGATTCTGTGCTACAAGTACATTTTTGGTGGGACTGTACTGAATAACCTCAGTAATTAAAAATCCTAAAAGACACATTTTTGCTGTATGAAGAATGAAATATAAAAAGTACTCAAAGGTTAGGTTTGGAGTTTTTTATTTTCTTTTTGTGGATCAATATGAAATGAATTATTTGAAAAAAAAAGAAATTGTCTGCAAAATACTTTCTTACATATTTTTGTTTCTTATGTTCAAAGTGTTGTATATCCTTTCTAGTATTGTAACATAAGCAACTTTCTTGAAAACTTTTACTTTTTTACCCTAGATGTTAGTAAATCTAGAGCTTTTAGCTAATTTCAGCAGCTCATTTTTTTCAGACAGATTAAATGGGAGCTCTGAGCTCTTCTTGTTATCTTGGTTGCAAATAATATTTCTTTTCTGGTTTCTTTCTCTCAGAATACATAGAGAAGTTGTGGATCCCTAATCCCTGGAAGTATTCAAGGCCAGGCTTGATGGGGCTTTGAACAACCTGGTTTACTTAAAGGTGTCCCTGCCCATGGCAGAGGGTTGAAACTGTAAGGTCCTTCCAACCCAAACCATTCTACGATATGATTTTAGCAACAGCAGAATAGGATGGCTGGTGAACCATTCACTCTTGCCCTCTTAACAGAGAGCCTCCAGTAGGTATGTCAGTAAACAAACTTTCAGGCTTCTCTTTGCACCAAAAAGCTGAATTCTGTGGCTTATTGAAAAATGTTACATTTGCTGTCACTGTAGAATCAAATACTTCCCAGTGAAGTTGGGAGAAAAAGTGCTGGAGATATTTTTTCTCAGCAGTTTGTTTTTTGGTTAGTTTCCGTTTGTTTGCTTTTTTGGTTTTGGGTGATTTGTTTTTTTGTTTTCAGGAATCAATCTGGCCTGCTTTTCAGCAAAGTTGGGAGACGATTCAGTTATGAGAACAAGAAGCATAAAAGAAAGTGAAGACTGATTAGTATAAATTTTATTGCATAGGCTTTTTGGTAGAGAACCATTATGAATATGAAATTGAATAAATTTGAAGAACCATACTGGAAGGATGAGATAATGTTAGAATGTGGTATTGTTCTTGTTAATTCAAGTTAAAATATTCTTACTAATTCTCCTTAAAGTAACAATAGAAGTCAGTCAAAAATCCTGCAGGTTACTTTAATGCAATTCCAAGATCATATCTGATTTTTAATTTGAGTTTCTAGTATAATTTACATTCAGGTAATTTGGATTTTGGTTGTACCTCAAGTCAAATTAATTTTTTTTTTCTGTTTGTTGTAGGAGGCAGGAACACTTCTAATTACTCTATTTGTTTAACAGGCATTCAGAGCTCTGGAAAATGATTTATTCAATGACAGAAAGTGAATTGCTCTGTCAAATCAATTACTGATGTTCATTATATCACATCTGTTTTTGTAAGGACTGTTGCCAACAGCATAATTTTGTATCTGTGTGAACATTTCACCTCTGAATCCACGAAATTATCACTGTGAAAAAAATATTTGACAGTATTTTGAGATTAAAATCAACAAAAAAGTGGGCTCAGCTATATAGCAGTTCCCCTATCTCAATCGCCATTCTTTCAGCTTCTCTAGGAAAGTCATCAGTGCTCAGGTAGTCTTAGGACTTGATCTGTCTGGGTGGGCCTGTAAGGTGGTGCAGCTCAATAGAGGACAGAGAACTGTCTCCTGACTCATGCCAAGTGGAGCAGGGTCATGTCTGCATTGCTTAAGGCTGGTAGAAGGTCCTGGTCCTGCAGAAGAGATGAACTGTCCTCACTCCGTTTTCTCTTGGGATTCTCTGGGATTTTGTCTTGGATAGGATGATGGTGTTCTGTTCCATGAGCTGTAGCGTGGGTTTATGGAGGGATGGCTTCATCTTGCATGGGTGGGTGCTTCTTAGTAGGCAGGAAGATGAGCTTGGAGTGCATCAGGAAGGAGCCAAACCTGTACTGCAGTGTTGTCTGGAGTGCCCTTTGAAAGCAGTTTATAGAATGCACCATGTCTTGAAGTGCAGGTGAGAGAAATACTGGCACCTGCTGAATAGAGCTACAGAAAGAAGTGAGGTGATATTTCAAGAGCATCGACAGTCGGGGCCAGGTGCTTGAGGCTGATCCCCATCTCTTTTACTGAGCAAAGCTGAATTACTTTACAACAATCATAGCAGGAGCAACTAATGCTAAATCTGGAGTGGTGCTTGTAACAAAAATAAGTTAATAAATATTAAAGAATAAGCATGAGAAGGACTTATGTCTGATACAGGTTCCAAATCCATTTTGAAATAAACCACTGATTTGACGATTGCTTCCAAGCCATGTGGCATTTCAGTGCTGTCTTTTGAAAGACTGTCATGACAATCCTAAGTCTGTTTTGGAATTTTTCAGACCCTGGATTTGATCTCTTGGAAGTATAAATAGACAGGAAGAAATTTACCACAGATCTGGCATCTTTTCTTGCTAGCACTTTTCCTATACTGTAACTGTTTACTTCAATATATTTTTATTACAGGCTAAGATATTTCACTTCCAGCTGCCTTGTGATCTTGTCCAAGTGGACCACAGTGTAGAGCCATCAGCATTTGGTACTGAGAAGAGCCAATATGCCTTTTTGGAGTAGAAAGTGTTTTCTTCCTCTGTTTCAAAATTGGATATTGATGAAACAATTCTTGCAGAAGATGGAATGTTTTTTAGATGTGAAAACTCAGAAAATAATTGTGTGGGTTTTTTAATATTGCTTGTATTGAAATGGAAGGACCTGCTTCATTGTCTGATTTATGTGTCTTCTGAAACATCTGTAAGCTGTCCCTTGTTCTGTAGATCTCTAAAAAAACAATTAGAAAACCATTCTCTGAGTTTTGAGCAACAATTCAATTTTTAGTCAGTTGGGTTCTTTGTATGTTCTGGTTGGTTACTTTATCCTGGCCAATGAAAGCAGCTGTGTTTAATGAGCTGGAACAAAAGTAGGTCAATAAAATGTACTGTATATGTATGTGATTAACAGTCTTAAAACTATAAAACAAAATTCACTTAGGGTTGGGAATGAGATCCATGTTCAAAAGATGCTGCTAAAAATGTTTTTCATAAAATCAAGGGAATAAAATAATACTGAAGTGTCATCTGAAGCCATATACAAATATTCATTATTATTTTAGGGTTTTGCTGAAAGTGTGTCTTCTTGAAGCTATACTCAAGTCCATAAAGCCTAGATAAAATTACAAGAGGCAAAGGTTTGAAAGCTAAGCAGTGCCTAACAGTTGTTTAAAATACTAAGAAGAGTTTGGATGGTAGAGCTAATTTTTAAGTTATTTCATTTTAGTATTACACAAGTGTGATTCACGTCTGTGCCTATTTACACAGGAACTGCATGTGAGCAGTTATCCTGTGTATTATTTATAAATAACTAAAATGTAGAAGTTGAAAAGTCATGTGGATGAAAATAAGTTTCCCACTATGTTTCTGCGAAATCTTGTCATATCTGTCAGTGAAGTAACATATTTGAGAACAAAATTTGAATTGTACTGTTAAATTTTGTAATGTAATGTAATTTAAATTTTGTAATTTTTAATGTAATTTAAATTCTTGTATTTATTTCATGATATGTTTGGTCTTTATATTTGAAAGCATTGTTTAGATATAGTATTAAAAAAGAAAAATATTTTGAATACCACATGATAACAAGGAAGTTGAATAATGCTTTTTATGCTTGATTATGCTCCAGTTTTAAAGTTATTAAAGTACTGAATTTTCTCTCTGGGATTTCAGTGCCCAAAATTAAAAAAAAGTACTCCTTTGTAGAAATGTCCCCCAACCTATTGGGGAAGTAGGAAGTTGGTGTCATGGATTGATACGAATGTTTGGCATTAGAGAAAGACACAGGTAGGGAGATTAGACTGGAAGTTAGGGCTGCTCCATGTAGAAGTTAATATAAGCATGTTCATTATGAACTTGCCAGGAATGGGCTTTCCACTGGTGTGTTTATAGTATTTGGAAGTAGTTAGCTTTTTCTAGTCCAAGATTTACAGAAGCACAGGAGTGCCAGCCATGAGTTGCTCCGGCACTCCAGTATTGTAGAGGATCATAGAATCCCAGAATAGTTTGTGTTGGAAGGGACCTCTAAAGGTCATCTAGCCTGCAATGAGCAGGGACATCTTCAACTAGATCAGGTTGCCCAGAGCCCCATCTAACCAGATCTTGAGTGTTTCCGGGAGTGGGACATCTGCCACCTGTATCGTGATGTACAATGCATATTCACTATATTTTATCAACATTAGTTAGCAATATTCACAGCTGGAACAAGATTACAATGTCAGGGAAATTCTATTATGTGACTTTAATTAACTGTAATAAGTGTACTCTTCCCACTGAACTTTAATTAGTACTTCCTTCTGTTGAACAAGACCAAATGTTTTAAAGCATTGGGTATTTCTTCTGTGTGTCAATACCCATGTAAAAAAGGAAAAAAAAAAAAAGGTAGCTGTTTTCTAGGGGTTTTTGTTTTGCATAGTTCTATTTTATATTAATCAGTGTAATTGCCTTTTCCTTAGGTGTTGATCTCCAGGTTTGTACTTCTAAAAATCCAACATGCTGTACCAGAAAGATGGAAGAAAGGTATCAGATTGCAGCAAAGCAAGATGTACAGCAAGTGCTTCAAACATCAAGCGCTACATTAAAATTTTTAATATCTCATAATGCAGCTGCTTTTCAAGGTAAAGCTTTCTGCTTTTTGTTTCCAAACTTGTTCATAATTTTCTTGATTTTCATATTTGATTATTTATCATGTCATAAAAGTTATCTGTTAATTTTTAGCTTCTCCCTATGCTTTTATGCTTTCAAATAAGGAGTATTAAATCATGCAGGTGATTAGAAATGACATCGTTGTGGAATTTATGGCTTTAGAAATATTATATTTGAGAAAAAGTAAGACATACTTCTAGTAAAAAACTTTGGTTTTAATTGTAAACCTGTAATTGATGTTCCTCTAACTTCTTGAACTTGGGCCATACTAAAATGCAAAATTGATGCCTGGAGTGCTACAAAAGAGATTTTTGTTATACCACTCTTTCCACTGACTATATTATTTTGTCTTTTTCTGGTAGACATTTGTGGGTAGTTTGTTTTTGAGATTTTGAAGTTCCTTTGTAAGACCTAGTTTTGCAGATTTTGAGTTTCTAAATATAATTGAAAAAATTTTCAGGTTGAGTGATAGTTGTTTTAATAAACAACAGGAGGTTGCCTGATAAATAATAGTTATTTGGACTAGTGATGTGGTTTCTTTTTTGCAATTACTCTTCACATACTATTAATTTCTTTTTTATTTAATTAGGCATAAGTTAATGCAGAAATTGGTTAAGGAGCTGAGAAGATGTGAAAATAATAGAGATATGAGGTTGTACGTGATAGAAGGATATACAGAGTTCACATGTGTTGAGGACAAAGCCCTAAAGTCTTGTCATTTGTCTGTTAATATCTACTTATTAACCTTTATGACCACTTGATTGGAAAGGCTAGTGTGATAACTTCATGCCGTCTTGGAAAGTTGTCCTTCTGGCAACTCTTGTTTTTAACCTGTGATGCTGAAATAATTAGCAGAATGAGGTCCTAAAATTTAAGTTCACTTTGGAGTCCTAAAGCCTCCCCTTTTTTTTTTTTTTTTTTTAATTTAGGCTATCTAATGATAAAAACGAGCTGGAGTTGCTAGTTGCTCTCCTTTTTTGAGTTTTGCCATTTAGCCTGCCTAAGGCAGGTGCCAAAGGGTGTTACAGTCACGGGATCATTGGTAAAATGTAAGAAGAAGTCTTTCCATCTCTCTCCTGCCTTTGTTCTTCCTTTCAACTTCCATGTATTATCTTTGTCTTGGTACCATAAGAGTTAACCTAGAATTTGGTGCATATTACAATATGGTAAATTTGGTCTGCTGTCTTTGGTCCATCATTTGCATTTAAACAAAAACTTTTTAAAGCATATACTTAAAAGCTAAATCTATTTTATATACTTTATACACTTAATGTATTTTCGAAGTACATACTTTAGTAGTTTTGTCTTTATTTTCCTTTTATGTAAAGAAGTATAACAGAGAGAATGTTGCATGGATTCTGGTGTTATTTAGTTTTAAAACCTTGTTTAACCTTGAAATAATTATTTGTGGAAAAACATGCTATTGAACATACCACTGATTTTTGAAGATTTGCAATCACTACTAACTGAAATTAAAGCTAAATGATTTCAGAATCAGAAAAAATAAGATACTGCTGATGTTTTTTCAGCTTGGAATTCTAGGAACATAGTAAGATATTATATCTGATCTGAATTCAGTTTTGACCCTGCTTTGAATAGGACTTCGAGCTGGAGACCCCCATAAGGTCCTTTCCAATCTGAATTATAGTATGACAGAGTGCCTATCTCACCACCAAATGTTTAGTCATTCCTTTTGTGTTTTGATCAGGCTGGGCTGGGGCGCTAGAAGTGTGGTTATCTCTTCTGCTACTTTGACAACTGGACAGGCATCTCAGAAGTCATGCAGAAAGCATGAAGGGGATTGTTGGGGTGTGTAGAGAAGGGAGCAGATGTCATGGATTTTTTCATTGCTGTTACCTGCTTCTTCTCAAAGTATATTGAAGTTGGCCTTAAAGGGTTGGATTAGATCCTGGCAGAACAAATAGCTAATGGTTTGTCTCATTTTTTTACATACTCAGTAAAGAGAAGTAGGCAGTTAAAATATGTGATCTGTATCTGACTCTGGAGGGCTTCAGAGGTGTGTTTTCATTCAGCATTAAAAATAGTCTAGAGATCCTGAGTCTTCAGGGTGTCTGACTACCAGGGACTTTACGGTGACCATGTTGGTGAAATGAGGCAGTAGTCTGCCCATCTGTCTATTAACTTGTTTTGTGTATGTATGTGTATTTATATGAGAGTGAATTCATCTGTATATATTGACATATCTTTGTCACCTTCTAATGTTTGTGAAAATTCCATGGTTCTGTATTGTGGTAAGTGCTGCCTCCTGACAGTAACTATTGGCAATTTTCAAATGTTGCAAAAATTCAATGTCTCTTAGCACATGTCAGGCTACATGGTGCAAATTGCTCCACTTGTGTACTGGGTCCTACTGATTACTGTTACAGTTTTTTCCTTATGTTTCAGGGTGTTTCAGAACGCGGATGTTCTTGTTCTTTTTTGTTGTGAATCTGTTTCTTTTTAATAGCTTTGAGGAATGGTAAGGGAACAGAAAGATGGGTGACAATGAAGTTAAATAAGATCTTAATCTGGTGAGAGATACATTATGGAGACCAATAATTTTCCCTTGGGAAAGGTGACTAGAGAACTTAAGCTGTATGATAATTTTATTTCAAGACAGTAATTTTGATAACATTCTTGCACATTTCAGATTTTAAGTATTTCTTAATATTTGAGGAAGAGATTGTTGCTGCTGTACAGGGATTGCTATAACATCTCCATTCTGGTAATCATAAACCCAAATCATTTTAAACCTTACATTTACATGCCATAGATGTCTCTCAGTATGTACACACTCATTTTGTACAGTTCTGAGATGTTACTTGAAGTTCACACTGATGGTTGTCTACACCTGTAATCAAAATATTAACAAGTGCCACCAGGATTACAGTGTAGTCACATTGCAGTGCGGGTTTTTGTGTAAAGAAAAATAAGAAATCCCTACAATTTCTAAAATTAGGAGAGGAATTGAATAGGCTTCTAAGAATCTGGTGATCTGTGGTAGGCTGGAGTTCTGTGCGGCAGCATAGCGGATCTTGTGCCACTTCACTGTTTTTCCACAAGAGAGCTCGTAACCCTTTGAAAATTGGCCATTTGTGACATAGAACAAGATAACAGCTTGTCTTTTTGAAAGAGAAATTTAGAGATGAGAATTCAGTTGTGGAATCCAAAGCAAATGGACTTTTCTTTGTGCTACTATGTTTGACAACTCTAGTATTGTAGTGTAGTTTTTATAAATATGGAAGCATCAATCATTTCTGAATGGGGCTGCCTGTCACTGAAACAGTGAACCTGGCAAGTGTATGTATGCAATAGTTAATAAACTGCACTCTTCAATAAGAGCATTACCTGACACTTCCTACTGTGTAGGAAAAATTTAACGCCTTTGCCATCTAAGTTCTGAAGTATATTGAATCAGGCTTGCTTAATGCAGTTTCATGTTTTTCTGTGAAATTATTGCTACACAGTAGATCAATTTCCACTTTATCCTAGAGCAGAATTAAATGAATTCAAATTTTTGCATCATATTGTTTGAGATCACAGTACAGTTATTACATTTAAATAGGATAAAGTTTTAGTCAGTAGCTAAAGTAAATTGTGTGAACAGTTGCTGAAATCTGAGCTGCTTTCTCTGGTAAGCCATAAGAAATAATGGAATTTCTGTTCATCTTTTTGAAACTAAATGTGCCCTGGCACTGATTCAATTGCTTTCCATTTGTGAAGTTTTCTGAAGAGTGATTTGGAGATCAGAAAACTTCCAGCTAGAGCTGCTATATCTCTCGTGGTTTCAAATGATATGTTGCCCTTCAGATCATTTGCAATGTGAACTGCTTTGATGTTCCAACATTTTCTTCTTTCTCGTCTCCATAATCCTTTATATTATAAGTGTGATAGAAATAAGCCTAAATCTAAATACTGGTGAATCCCAACTTCATTTAATTAAATGAAACTTAAGGATTCTATTAAAAGACAAAAAATATGGACAGGTTGAGAGACTCCATTTATCACTCTGTTATATTGAGGGATGAGGGTCTCCGAAATATCTGTGGTTCACCAGAGTTATGTTCTTTTTTCTTGGTTGCTCTGCAGCCCTTCCCCATAGATGTGATCATTCTCCCCTCTGGACTGAGGAAGTAGGGAATTTTAATAACACAGAAGAATCACTATACACACGGATTGGTCTGAGGAACAAAGCTGTTAAACAGGCTTTACTGACTTCAGAAATCATCTATCCATATGGTATTTTGAGTCCTTTATAATAAAACAGCAGGATAAATATCATGCTAATGTAACTTAGATTTGGACCCAGTACGTCTGTATATACATTAAACATAGCATAAAGAAACTGCTGTAAATGCAGAAATCTGGAGATTTTGATTAATACCTAAAATTGTATTATTAATCCTGAGTTTTATTTCTGTATTGCAAGCAAGTCTTTTATCATTCCAAAGGGATTTGGTTCTACTCTCATTCTTATCTTTAGATATTTATCTGCCTATATGTGTGCTATGCCTGTAGGGACTCCTGGGGTGTATATCTATCTATCTATCTATCTATCTATCTATCTATCTATCTATCTATCTATCTATATCTATGTCTCTGTATGTGCAGGGATTTAATGGGCTTCTGTAACAGTTTTCACCACATCAGTCTTTTCTTAAATTGTTCTTTTCAAGCGTGCGCTTGTGCTCCTGGATTCCAGTCTCAGCCTGTTCATTTACCATCAATTATTTCTCCTAATTACAATAATGTCTGAGTTACAATTAACCTGATGTTGATGCATTATTTAGTCTCATACTCAGTGAGTACTAAGATTTTTTTTCATATATTTGTTAGTACCAAGCTATCTACTATTTTGATTTATGTTTCTGTAACACAGTGATGAGTATAGACATATGCTAATTAGTTTTTTTTATGCTTTATGTAGTTCTTATGCATTTGAAAAAATAAGTGAAGTACACATTTAAAGCATCATTCTCCTGGGAGCAGTGGCCATAGAAAATTTGCATTTTCATGGATGCCTGCTTCCTCCTTATTCTGAGAACTTTGGGAAGCTAATATCTGACAAAATGCAGGAGTTTGGAAGACTGAACTCCAGCAGAGAAGGTATAAGTATAAAGTTGATAGTTTTGAATGAATGTTTAGTATTATTTCAAAGGTAGAATTGCCTGCAGCCTTTTAGATTTCTGAGATTTTCACATACGCATGGAAGTTTTCACTTAGTATTTTTATTGTGTTAAGAAAAAGAAAAAAATCCAAAAAGTTAGCAAGACAAGTCTTGTTGAAAGACAGAACTCAAAATAGTCCTGACACGATGGAGACAAAGTGTGAAAAAACTGTTGTTCAATAGGAACAAATGCAAAGTGCTCCACTTAGCTGGGGAGGAACAGTGGAAGACATGGGGGATATCTTGCAATGGATTTTTTCTGTAGGAGAGGTTCTGTAAATAGTGATAGATCAAAAGATGACAAAAGTCAGCAGGTTCATGCTGTTGTCAGGTAGGCAACTATTTTAAGATTCTTAAACAGAAAGCAGAGATCTATGAATTGAAACTTCTGTTTTGCATTGGTAAACTGGAGAATATTGCTCAGATTTGGGTAGTGTACTTGAAAGAAACAGATCAATTGAAAAGAAGAGAAAAAAATATGCTCTGAAATCTATATAGGAAAAACTACACATAAGAAAGTACTTATCTGTACTCTGTTATAGTAGATGAAGCCCCAATGGTGTCGTACTGCAGCAAAGAAAATACAGGCTCAATATTAGCAAATATTTTCCAATGGCCACATTAAAATGCTTTTGGTTAAGACTTCTGGGGATTCTATGTCTTAGAAACGAGCTGGACAAGTAAACAGCTGCCACTAATTATGTTGTAAATAACATTAATTCTGCTTGCAGGCCAGGGGTTAGACTGGACTGCTCTACAGACTTTTTTTGAACTTAGGACAGGTTTGATATGTTATTTACAAAGAAAAGCTAAGTGATTTGAATGTTTAACTAGTTTTAGGATTAATCTGTGGGTGTTACGCTCTAGCAAGAAGGGTTTGTTAAATTAATCTCTCTCCAAGAAGATTACACAGTTCTTTGCTATAACATAATGGGATGTATTGCTTAAGTCATAAAGACTCTTGCAGAATGGGTTTAAATTTAGAATATTATATATCAGTATTAAAAGAACATTAATTTGTTCATAACTTGGTATGTGTTTTTTCATTATTAGTCCTACACTGGAACTATTGTGTATGAAATAATAGATCTCTACACTGTCATTTCAACATATACTTATGCTATTATGGACTATATATTCTACACGGGAAATTCAAAGAATTGTACAGTTTTTACAGTACAGACAGTCTTATTTTTAACTGGTTTCTTTGTTGTTTTTTTTTTCAAATTGCATCTCAATGAACCTGACATACTGCTTAGAAGTGGAATCGTGTGCTGCATTTCAAAGACTTTTTGTGTGAGGTAAAAGAAGTTTGCTTTCCCAACAGAAGTAAACCTAACATTATCTAGTCTTACATAGAATTTTTAAAGATAGGTCTGATTACATCTAGAGTGGATAAATCTGATGGTATTTTAGGTGACTTTTAAAATTAGAAAACAATCGTGTCAAAACAGCAAAAAGGAAAAGTGAGGGAGGGCAGAATTGCATCAAATTGGAATTAATCAAACATTTACAAAAAAATTTACAAAATTTAGAAAACTAAGCACTGACTTTTCCTGTAAAAAATTATACCCATACTTAAAGTAGATGAAATAGAGAGAATTAAGCCAGGTAATATGCAAAAAAAAAAAACTGTACTGTACACATAAACCTGGGAGTAGAATTTTTC
>JANRMJ010000054.1:70249298-70271659 GCA_025584955.1 Alethe diademata
ACCTGGGAGTAGAATTTTTCTCCTGTGGAGACAAAAACCCAAGGTTATTGCTGAAGACCTCAGGTGCAAAATGTCCCTGAAAACTTAGGGCTAGACAAGTGAGCTAAGCCCAGTGTCAGCATTGACTGTAGTGACAGCTTGGACACTTAGCTAAATTCCACACATTTGGACACCTACACCAAGGTGTGCCTGAAGCTCTGCCGCAGTGAGTCTGTTCTGCATACCGAAGTAAGACCCTCAGAAGTTCCCTACTCTCTGAAACCTTACAGCCACCCTATCTGACAGTGCAAGGGTGTGAGTAAAGTTTGGGAGCAAAAACAGGCTATTGAGCAGTAAGCTCACACCTGAGTTTCCAGCCTATCAGCTGCTTGGAGGTGATTGCTTTTGTGCTGATGTAAATGAAAGCTGGCTTACTGCTTGGAGCTTCCCTCCTGCTGGGGGGTAGGCATGTGCAAGAAGGTTCTGTAAACATATTGTTAAATCTTTAAATGTTCAAGCTTTTGCTTATCATGTGGCAATTTGCTTCCATGCAAAATAAGAAGTGAGTTTCTAGTTTTCTTTCTGTTCTTCTTGAATTAAGGAGAGAGGTATGTGTGTCATGTAATGAAGTAGGTGACAGTGATTTTAACAGTGGTAATGAAACAAACTTACTACTCTAAAACACATCATGGGCAAGTAGGTGTACCTTGATTCATAAAAGAGCTATTGATACAGGTAATATCCATTTTTAATAAAGCTACAGATTTCACCTTCAGGAAAGGCTTGAACTTAGGTCTGTGCAGGCTACAGGAGTGGCATGATAGAGGTCTGCTGGTCCTCGTGTTCTGGAAGAGAACATTTTGTATTCACTATTTCAGTGCATTTGAAATGCATGTGCATTGCAGGTCACAATACAGCGTGCTACAGTTCTGCTGTAGATCAGCTGCATAGCCATTCAGTACTTGTACAGTAACCATTTATGCAGGGGTCTTCGATAGTTTCATAAAATACAGCAGAATTTACTGAGGCTAGTTGGCTGTTATCTGGGTTATTTATTTTGCAGTGGTGTAATTCTTTCCTGTTCCAGCTGTCTTCATCTGTGTACCTACTTAATATCCACTGTGATAGAAGCAAAGTGAAAAATTAGCCCTGTAGTTTGATGGTTAGGGTGCTCGTGTGCCACAAAGCAAGGGTACTGTTCCAGTGAGTATTTTTAATTATTTGTATAATTTATAAATATTGTCTGCACTTGCAGGCCTGAATCACTTTAGAATAAGTGTTTTCCAAGATACGTAGTAGCTCTGGGCTGGATATACTTCCAGTGTCACGATCTCATCTATTTTATTGCCCTTTTCAGTGAATCTTCTGAGGTCACCAGACTTAGAAAAAAAGGAATTATTTGCTGATTGGGAGACAATTAACTAACTTCTCGTAAGAATGAAGAGATACGTATCTAAATTCCAGTGGCCATTTCCGTCCACTGCTACCACTATAATAGCCATGGCCTGGCTGCTTATGGAAACAAACTTGTGCAAAATATAGCAAAGATGTTCTGCAGGGCCAGGCTTGCTATATGGCTGAGAAGATTTCTTTCAAATCAAGTTAATGTGTTATTTTAAAATTGAAGTATACCAATCTTCATTCTCTACTTGTGTAAAACACATTATGGCTATGGAAATATATTTATTTATTGTTAGGTATCTGAAAATAATTAAATATTAGAAGTATTCCATGTTCTTTATGTTGTGCCTATGAGGCCTTGTGAGTTTTGTATATAGTTATAATTTACAAGGTTTGTAGATGTACAGAGAAGGACTACAAATTTGAAGTTATAAAATGGCTTTCCTTTGTGTTTCTATTATGTCATAACAGTTTGAAACTGAAATAGTTTGAAAGCTAATTTTCTTTGTTTTGCCTAACACAATTTTGATGTCATGTTACTTTAAGCAAGTTGCTGGTAACGTAAAATTCCTGATTGTCACCAGTGAGTATCTTTTTCACTCTCGATCTGTTACTTAAAAGTTGCAAGCCAGAATCCTGTAAGCAAAGTAAGGCCTAGTTCAACCATATTAAAATTCTGTGTACATTTTAATTTGATTTCGACTGTGTGACCATGTTATACTGAAGCTATTACCTGGCTCAGTGGTCCCACAGACAATTTCCCTTTCTCATTCTGATTTTATTGTAAATGATTGTCAGCATAGTACAGAAGACTGCAAATTCAATTTTGATCAGTCCCATGAGAGACCTGATTCTTCATTACTTACTCTTGTTGTTTCGACAATAAATTGAAATAGCCATCTAATTTAAGGGTTTCCTTCAGAGTAGAGGATTTAAAATCTGTAATTTGTTTTACGCAAGGTCTTTTTCTTTATTATGTCATTAGGTAGAAGCTAATATTTAAGGAAATTTCATAGGGGTTACTCCCATGGGAAAGATTTAGTTCTTCATTTAATATTTCCATTTTATATTTAATGGTTTATTAAGCTGGTGCTTTTTTTCCCTTTCTTTTATATCTAGGTATCCTAAACCTGCTGTTTTCTTTTAAAGACAATGTTTTTTGAGTACTTATTATAATTTAGGATTAAGAGATAGATTCTTCCTCGAATCACTGCACTTAGTCCTTACTGTGAGGCAGTAAGACCCCATCTCAAGTTCTTCAGTTCAGATTTAGCATCCATCAGCTTTTGAAGATGAACTGCAACCAAATGCCAGCCACTGCCCTGTTTTGTGAAGAATTATTTTGCAAGCCTAAGGTGTGTTAAAACAGTCAGATCTACAATCCTGTTCCAGTCTTAAAAATGATGAGTGTGAATGTAGGAGAGCATTCATCATAGTACAGTCTGGCACTGGAATGATCCTTTGAAAGGTGTATAGTGTCAATTTAATCAGAAAAGTGAATGCAGTCTACTTCACACACTTCCGCACATGTTTCTTCCTCATGCAGAATTTTAAGGGAAGACCACTAAGTTATTCAGTCTCTCCAAGGGGCTTTGCAATTAAGTGGGATTTAGCATTGTATGAGTATCACAAAATTCTTATTTTCTTATTTAGACAAAAGTCTAAATATCACATCAAGTGTTTATGATTGATTTGGATACTCTTTGCGTGCTTTATAAATATTTAAGGACCTTAGGATCTACGTGTTTTTGTATCCTAAATGAATACTTTCTGGATGGTTTGGGTTAGGAGTATCAAGTATTTAGGTGCTGAAGTCACTTCTTTCAACATCACAGACTTGTATACCACTGACATTATTGCTCTGTCAGTTTTTGTATAGTTATTCGTTAAGGCTTTTTTAGAAAACAGATAATGGCCAAAATTTCTTCCTTTTATTTCACACTCTTCTCCATGATTCATACTGTTTAACTAAATTTGTCTCAGGATTTTAAGAAAGTAGTAAAACCTGAGATTCATTGATAGGACTTAAAACTATCAAGTTTTACAACAAAACAGGACTTTAAAGATTTTGTCAAAGCTTTTATTACTTGATTGCAGATGGAGAAATGTTGTGCATGACAACTACTTTATTTTTTGCAAAACTGAGATTCTTTGAGCATCTTGAAATCTTATAACACTGCTCTTTTACCATGAAGAAGCAATTTCTGCATGTTCCTGCCCCGAGTCATCTTCCCTTTATGAAATGAAATCTGTAGCACTATGAAGGGAAAGAATGACATTGGAAGCAAGCTTCCATGATTTATTATTAATTGCTAAATGAGTCTTTACCTTACGTAAACAATATTTTGCCTCCATTCTTTAGAAGGCTAAAGCTTATTTAACATGCATTATTAAGTGAGACCAGGTTATTTTTACTGGGATTCTCTAATGAATATTAGAGCTGTTGTTTGGGTTTGCTTTCAACCATCTTTTTTGATTAATGACTCTGTTGCTATAGTAAGTATATAGGATTGAGAACATTCCTAGCTGAAGGAAGTAAACAAATGGTAGGAAGAAATTTAGGACTTGTATAAATCATCATTAAAATTCTACTTTTTGCTGGATTACGTTACATAAAATAAGTTAAGCGGAAGTTTTTAGATGGAGATAATTTCTTTTATGATCTGTATGGATAAACTTTGAGCTGTGGTTTTTAACTCATAAAAAGTTATTATCCATATCTACAAATCCTAGTCTTACCTGTGTAGTGAGGCCACCAGAGTTACAAGAACAGTATAGTAGTACATAGCCTACTTTAGATGTAAGAAAATCAATCTGAAGAGAAAAATTCTTGTATTCCACACTCTCTCAAATAAGTTTTACTTCAGGAATTTTTCCTTGGAAGAGTCTTTTCTGTTTGCTCCCAGACTTATTCCAATGCCAGTATCTAGTTGCTCTTTGAACATCAAGGCCTGTTCTAATCTATTTGTTACTACCCTAGTTAAATTATGCCTCAGAAGACCTCTGAGAAATGCATTAAGTGAAAGCATTTTTACTTGTGATTTATTTTTTTCTCTTGTCACTTCCATTAGTTTTCAAAAATGTACCAATTGGTTCCACGTACTTATTTTGTGAGAGCACAATCACTGGAATCTTTCCTAACGCTTTAATTATGCTACTTTTTCTTCAAAACTTTGTGTTTGTTTCCCTCTCTTTCTATTCAGAGAGGGAAAAGATGTCTACCTAGAAATGGACAGTAGGGGGACTTGGACTCTGTTCTCTTTTACATTTATGTATTTTATTTTAAACATCTGGTGGATTCAAAACATAGAATGCTTCAAACAGTGACAAGACATCCTTGTTCTATGTCTCCATAGCAGGGCCTAAACCCCTAGTTCTTTTTGCCTTTATCTCTGAATTTTTGATTATAATGCTAGAGATAGATTTCTACCTGCTCTCCTTCCCACCATGAGAATTTTACATCCCAGGGCAGAGGGCGACTGATTGACCTTTCACAGGACTAGTGAAGTGCTTCCACGCGGCTTGTTGATCCCAAGATGAGGCCCCATCTGTCTCTTCCCAGATGTAGAGAAAATAATTTTGAGATCTGGAAAAATGTTTAGGTTGTCGTTTGGTGTTTTAGATCAATATTTATGTATGTATACTTTAATAATCAAGTTGCTTTTCCTCTGAGCGATGTGTATGAAAAGCTAATCCACATTTGTTGGGTTACAATACAACTTAAAGAAAACTGTCAACACTTTATATGTTAGATATTTTAACAACATGATCATCCAGATCTGTTGCTGCTTTTTTTTCTATGTACAGCACAGATATCATATTCTTCTTCTCCTTGCCTCAGGAGACCACAGACAACTGGCTTGGCTAAGGACAAAGCCAGGGCCTAAAATACAGAAGTGCTTGAACAATGAGCTAAAAAGTGATTGAAAGGCTTGTTGTGAAGCTGGAGGGGAGAAATGTGTTCTTCAGGGGAGAATTTTAAACTTTATTCCCAAATATTGTGCTAGGAAACTCTAGCATATCTAACTTCAGGAGAATGCTGCAGTACATGTACAGACCTTTTGTTTTAGTAATCTTCCTTTGTATCTATGCATAAGTTTTGTTTTGTTGTTGGTTTGGATCTTTTTTGTTTGTTTGTTTTGTATTTTTTTCCTTAGTTTTATTTGAAAGAGATTGTGGTCTGTCTGTATGATCTTTAGACCAATTTCACAAAATTAATCGATTGCAGAAATAAACCCTGTTATTTTGCCAAGGAAACACAGGTGGAAGTCACTCTCATGTTAGAATCCCTGATAATGCATGATAATGCATGATAATGATAGATACACCAAGATCCTCAGCAGAATAAATGTGAAGAAACCAAAACATATTCAGTCATAGATAACAATTCGTAGCTAACGCATAGAATAGGAAGGATCCTGGTTCATTTTTAATGTACTTTTCCTTCTTTATATAAAATTCTGACTTGCTTGCATCATTCTCTTGCTCATCCATGTACATTTCCTGTCTGATTTATCTGATGTTCCTGATTATGCTCATAACTTGACTTTCTTTATCTATTTTTAGTTTGATTATTTTTAGTTAGCACTTCCATTTGAGATTAAAATCAGTAATAATAATAATAATAATAAAAAAGCTGTTCTATTCCTGTGTATTACACAAATAAAGCTTTTTTTAAAATTTGGTGTCCTAAGCACAAACATTAGTACTATGTTCAGTGACCTGAAACCTCTTACCTGGCCTCAGGAGTTCTCAGGAGAAGCACAGATCTCCTGTGAATCCTGAGCCACATTTTCCTATCACAGATACTCTGGGGCTCCTTCTGCTGCACTGTATATTTATGGTTATTCAAGTTGCTTTTAAGCAGATTTTATTGATTGTAGCGTTGACAGCAGTTGAACTGTTGGACAGTAGCATTTTTGACACTGCTGTTTAGGAATTAGCTACATGCAATGAGTCTGGGAGAATAAGCTATTTTTTACTTATAAAGCATGAGAAGCTTAGTATATATTTATAGTTTACTGGGATGTGTGCAGAAATCTGGCTTTCCAAGGAGGAACAAGGTACATGATACAGTTGCATCCTCTTAGGGTCTTCACTGAAGTTATACAGTTGTTTTGCCATGTAAAGCTTTCAGCAGCCCCATAATGACTAGAAAATATCTTGATTCCTCCAAAGAGAGAATTGATGTCAGCGGTAGAATCACACAGATAGTCCAATATCTAGTAATACATTTTTTAAAAATTTTTGCTTTTCTATTTCAGGTATTGTTGCTCATTAAAATATCTAGGAGCCAGATTCAAATTCTATTGGGAGAATGTTGGACAGTGCTTTGATGTGGATCAAGATTTGAAACATTCACTCTATTTGATATGCCATATGTAGAGATAGAATCACATGTTTTCTCTTTTTGGTGGATGCTGGGGCTGTTGCTGAGGGAGCTGGGGATATTTATAAGGTCACTCAGGCTTGGGAGTGACCTTACTGCTCTCTACAACCACTTGGAAGGGAATTGTAGCAAGGTGAGGGTCAATCTTTTTTCCCAGGCAACCAGCAACTGGACACAAGGAAATGGCCTCAAGGTGGACCTGGGGAGATTCAGGCTGGACATCAAGAGGAATTCATCATGAGGAATTTCTTAAATGAAAGGATTGTTAAATGTTGTAATGGAGCTGCCCAGGGACACAGTGGAGTCACCATCCCTGGAAGTGTTCAAGAAATGACTGGAGGTATTGTCTAGTTGACAAGATTGTATTCAGTCAGAAGTTGGACTTGATTTCAGAGGTCTTTTCCAACCTAATGGATTCTGTAATTCTTTCAATGTTTAGATTTAGGGTAGCAGAAACTCAAAAGAACCTGATGACATTCGTTGTTTTGATGTACTTTTTTTCCTAACTAGATACCATTTGTTTCATCATTTAGGTTCTTCTGATGGCAGTACTTATGGTTACTGCACCCTTTCCCAAAAAGGCTTAGAAGTCAAAAGAAACAGCATTTTCTTAGGTGTCTCAGAAACTCTTTAAAAAAGTAAGGAGCTCTCTTTTTAGACAGTGTGAGTACTCCAGTCAAAACTAACTTGATCAAACAAAACAGATGATGGAGATTTTTACTGCACTGTCAAAAGACAGCTTTGTTGATAATGTGAAAGTTAAGCAATTAGTTTGCTTTCCAGACTTCTCAGCTGTTATTCACAAGGAAAGTATTGTGAGAAATTCTGCTCTTGCCTTTGACCCTTTCCTTCACACTTTTAAATACATGAAAGTGAAGACCCATGTTCTCTGTTCTTTATAAATTTTTCACTTAAAGCTCTCTTAAGAATAACCATGAAGGATTGCTTGTAATGGTTTATAAATATAGTTACTCTAATACTTATCTTTCAAGAAGAATAAAGAAAACCATTGTGGTTACATTTGCTTCAAAAGTTAAAATTCTTTGTATTTAGTGTCTGCTGTATCAGTCTGAAGGAAAGTAGTTTAAAAAAAGTTTTATAGCTAAGGAGTTTTCTGTACTGTAGCTCAGAACTTACAAGTGCAGTAGTTAATCAATTTTTGATTTATGTTGTCTTTTCTGGTACAGTAAAAGCAGGAAGTTTTGCAACACACACTAATGTGTTCAGATTATATCCTTCTTTTTCTTTTTTTACATATTCTTAAAGGATAGGTGTTTTTTCCACCCTCCCGTTCATATATTGAATATGTGAAGACCTTGAAGTCCAGGATTTATATTTTTCATCTGAGAGGTGGCAAGTGAAAACTATAACTTCATTGAGATTAGTTTCATAGCATGGTGATTTGGCATTACTCAAGACAGTTGAGTGGTGGAGTCACTGAGATAATTAATTCATCTGTTGAGGATCTGCTGAAAGACTTGGCCAAGACACAGCACGCAAATTTGCCGTTGAAGGGTACCTATTTCTTAGTGCTGTTCACTTATACTTAGTGATTATAAGTTTTAGAAATTCTGCTGAAAGTTCTGTTCTAAATTAGGCAGTTTAGCCCTCAGTGTAGACTGTGGAGAGAAAGGATGGCGAGGTGCACCAGTCATGGCTCCTGGAGGTATCTTTTTCTATTAAGAGAAGAAGCCTAGAGCTGGGAGACTCCTTGCTGTCTGTACTTAAGTGGACTGCATTTGAGCAGCTCGATTAAATCCACAAAGATACCAAAACCCATCTTTGTTCCACGTAATTTGGACAGCTAAGTTAGGAGCCTAGCTTTCCTGAGTTCTTCTGTAGTCAACAGAGAGAGGAAGGTACTTGGAGAGGAAAATTAGCCTGCTTCTTCATCTCCCACCTCAGTGCCTCAGTTGCTCCCTGAAGTTAGACAATGTCAATTGAGGCATCAAGTCATCGATTTCAGTAGGAGTTGGGTTGCCATTATGAATCTGAGTATTAAAAAGCCCATTCATTCTCTTTAAGTATTTTGTTTTCTAACATCTGTGTTCAAGCTCCTTGTGCAAAGGGGTTCAGCAGATTTCAGTTAAGAATCTGCTTCTCTCTGTTGGATTTGTGGGATTCTCTGTAATCCTGATTTCCTTATTTGATGTAGGTTCCTGAATTAAAGTCAGTATGAGTTTTTAAAGCATGACTTTTATTTTCATGTTCCATGCTTGCATACTTCATAACCTAAGTATCTGTGGTACTGGAAGGATAAAATTTATTCCAAGGCTTGTGAACCAGCGGTGTATTGGAGATCACTTCAGTTTCATTGATTTGTATCAGAAACATTTATGCCAAAGAGTAGTATTCTATTCAAACAGAATGGGATACCCTTTTCTGGAAATTTCTCAGTTGGGTGCCAATTTTCATCATGGGTATTTCTAAAGCTCTTTCTTATCTTTCTCTTTATTTATTTTTAGCATTAGTTTGAACTTTAAGTTATTCATGTTCCTTCCTTGCTGACTTTTTGACAGTATATACTGTTCTCTGCTCTTTGTAGTAGCCCAACCACTTTTGTGGCTTCTTAGGAAAGTACAGTGAGAAACTAACACTGGATAATTTTTCCTGGTGTATTATGTTTAAGTTGGATACTTTCCCTGATCTGCTTCATGGAGCAGCTGCACAAACAGTTGTGTGTCTGTCTGGTACTGCAGCCAGAGACTTGTGAAACCATAGCCTAAGTCATGCTGCTTTTGAGCTACCTCCAGTGCTTATAATTAAAAGGCAACTATGATTACGTCTGCTATAACTTCTGTTTTTGTAGTCTTTCTTATTAGAGTAGGTACTCACATTCATCCTAATGTAGTTATTAACCCCATCTGTTTTATTGTAAATCAGATGGACTACTTTAAGTTCAGGGAAGGGAGGCAGTAGGGAAGTCTTGTAACTTCCAGTGCTTTGTATAACTAATCCTAAAATGTGTTATTAAATTAAAAGGTTGCCATAGTTTGTCTGTAGTATAGTATAATTCCTGTTGATTATTTATAATCAAGTAAATGCCTCAGAACTGTGTTCTACTTCATACAGATTTTTTGGTAAATCTTTTGCATGAGTTCTGTACTGAAGAAAATACATCATCCATCTGAAGAAAATGCAGTTTTGAAGTTTAGCATCTGTCTCAGCTAAAATAGAGATGTGGTTTATCCAAAATATTCATATTTAAGGTGATAATTAATAATTCAGAAGACAGTTATGAATTAAAAGAAGAAGGAATATATTTCCTTATTCTTGTATCTGACCAGCAAAATTTCAAAAGTGGGAATTAATCTATAAATAATATTTATTTAGAAATCAGCTCAAATACCATAAATTCTTTCTCTTTTTTTTTTCTTTTTTTTCCCCAAATCTTTCCTATCCAACTCTTGCTTCACATATATTCCATACATTTTCTGGGGACTTTTGGACAGAATAAGCTTGGAACTGACATTGATCCATGTTAAGTATATTCATTTTTTGCATTATGATCTGAAAGAGTTATTGTATTTTCATTTTATCATTAAGTAAGCATAAATATGTTGTTCTTAGTCAAGTGGGACTACCTCTCAGCAGATTTCTAATATTCCTTTATCATGTGGCACTCTGACTCTGCTAGGTTTTAGTGTAATTGTTTTCAAAAGATTGTGTTTCTTATCAGTGAGGAGTATGAAATACGTCTTTTTTGTTTTTTGTTAGCAAGTCTTACAAAAATGTCGTGTAGAGATTTTAGAAGTGAAGGAAAAAAGAGGCAAATGTTTGTATTAACTGGGGTCGTAAACATTCTTCTTGATCGAGATGTGGCAGGTCCTTCTGGAAGTCTTGTCCTAACCAGGACTGCTGCTTGTACATGCACCAGCTCTCAGCGATTTGTAAACTGTAGCAAAGTAATAAAATGGGAAATTAGGAAGTTCTTGAAGAAAAGGAAGCCTAAGTCATCTAGCAAGTGTAGGGGTAGACTTATGTGGGAGAGGTGGAACTCACACTCACTCACATATGGTCACAAAGACATGGGACATCACACCATCCCATGCCTTCAGCAACTAGTTACTCTCACTCAGAGTGACAGTAATGAGATCTTAGGCTCATATTTGTATTTCCTAGCTTTAATTTGAACTGCATCTGTACTGATAAATAGCACATTGCCTAGGAGGAAGATTGAAACTACTGTTTATTCATGTTGCCCCAGCGTTAGTGTTTTCTCAGATAATGTTTGATTTGTGCCATGTTGTGCTTGCTAAAATGTTCATCACAGAGACAAATCCCTAAATTCCATTTGGATGAGACTGTGGTACTTTTGTATTTATCCTGCATGGACCTCACATGTTGTCACTACACATTATGTTCTGTTATATGCTGTGGAAAGGTGCTGCAACTTTGTGACACACCTTCAGACACTTTTGAGCTGATACGAAAAAGGAAATGAAAATTAGGTGCTGATGGCATAAGGTCTACCAGCTACTTTGTGGGCCAAACCTGTGCTTCAAAAGTGGTTCAGACCACTCAAAGCTGACCTGATCTCCAGGATGTCTCTCAGTCTGTGGGTTTGGTTTTCATGCAGGCGCTCAATCCCAGTTTCATATGAGTTCATCTCTGAATTTTTTATATTTGAGCATGCTGAGCTTTATGAAGAGCTTCCAGAGTATATAAAAAGTGGAAGATTGAGTGATACTAGAACATTTTTCATGTCTATCATGTATAAGAGCTTTCTGGTTCTCTATAGAGGTCTGTACTTGAGGTGTCAGCTGAAGAGAAAAAAGTATCTTGCCATGAATATGATTTTCTTAGAATTGCTTATACACTGTGGCAATGAGTATGTGCATGACACATTTCTTTTTTCTTACTGCATTTTGTGGCTGACATATTTTAAAGTATTGCTTTAAATATTTTTGTGTTAGGTCAGAACAATTTGGTCTCTTGCTGTTACTGCATGCTTTACTTTTCCACTTACTCACCATCACACCTAACAGATGCATTCTCTTGTTTACATCTGTTAATGTTTTTTTTTTTGCTAGTCAGTTAGCTGACTTTTATTAATGCACATTAAAAATGTGGAATCCAGAATACTAACCTTTTTTGTCTGTGTAGTGTGCAAATTCACTCACACTGCAGACATTGATTTAGAGCTGTTCTTCAAATCATAAATTATTCCTATAATAGTTAAAATACACAGAATCTCTTCTTGTTTTAAAAATTTGTGCATTAAAATACATATCTGGCAAATGAATAAACATAAGAAAAATGCAACATTAAAAATATTATGAGATGGATTAAATGTAATAAGCTTAAGCAAATTTCTGTTTTCTATTGTAACACCAGCAGGTGTTAATTCAGTTGTAGTTTTAATGTATAGGTTCTGGACTGTGAATTGGAAAGGACAGATGTGCTAAATGAGGTCAAGCCTGCAAGACTGAGGTATTCCTCTTGTGCCCACTACTGTTTCTACAGAAATCCAGATGTTTTCAGGAACATGACACTATTTCCTGTGTCAGCTTGGGTGTCTTGCTCCACTGCAGTATTAGTGCATAACACTATGATCTGTGTCTGGTTTGTATTTTCTGATTACAGGGGTAAGTTCAGGAGAATCACCACCACTTTCACCAGCTACATGTGAAAAAAGTATATTATTCTTCCACGGATCTGTTCATATAATTCCTTACTTGTGTTTTTTGACAGTTGAAGCCATGCCCATACTGTGACAAAATACTCACTAATGTGTATCAGTCATCTAAAACATTATGTTTTTATATCTATATTGAGTTCAATAAACAAAATTTAGCTAAAAACTATTTTCCGGAGAGGTATCTAATTTTGTTTTGAAGCTGTAAAGAGGAAGATATGGAGCCATTGTTTTCTTTGATAATCTGATTCAGTAGGTAATCACGCTGCAAGTGAACTTATTTTCTGTTAAAGGGACCTTTAATATCCAGCATTTTCTCCATATGAATGCAATTACATCATTCTCAATAATAGTTTCACTAAACTAATCAACCCACTTAATACTTTACTATAAAACATTTTACCTAATTGTGAAATAGTTTTACCGGTGAAAATTATGTATCAGTTATGCATACAAATCACCATAGCACTGCATACAGAGGTTAAATTTTCTCTATACTTCTTCTGCATTCTTAATAATATGTATTTGTATTGGGATTTTTTCTGAACCTGCCCGTGATATTTGTTACCATGTCTTCTACTGCAGCTTTTCCTTCCACGGTTAGCTGAGTGTGATGAGGGGTGACTAGCACTTCTTTCTCCACACTGTCATCTATGGTGTTACTGTCCTAAAGTCTTAAAGCTTTTACCTGCTGCTTAGTGGAGATTTAGGAGAACTTGTAAGGAGCAATACCTGTCGTGTACAGATAATGATACTGATAATGATACTCTACTCTTATCCTGGGAAATACAAAGTACTGCTGATACTAATAAAAAGTTAAAGATGGAATGTTGAAAACTCAACCCTAAGTTACATGCAAATAAAATCATCATAAGTTCAAAAACCTGCTTTTTAAAAAATCTATGACCAAGAAGCATTAAGCCCCCAGAAAACGCAGAGAATCTGGGTGTTTAGGAAAGACTTGGTTGTAAGCCTTGTGCATTCAGGATGAATACGAGATGGAGTGACGGTATGAGAATCCTTTCACTGCTAATCAGGGCAATATTTCCCATTGTGCATTTCTGACATGAGAAATAAAGTGCTCTTGCAATCCAGCCATCTTCTTCCAGTGCCAAAAGAATAAGGAGAATTTCCTGGGATTTTTTCCAGGATTTCCAATATTTTGGAGAAAGAATTAGCACAAAAATGAGCCCCATATTCTTTTTTTTCTTAGTGTATGTGAAGAAGGCTCCATGTCCTGTATAAGGTGAGAGAATTACACAGAATCTTCAAGACTTCTTAGGCTGAAAATATGTAACAAAAAATTGTGGCACCTCTGGTGTATAAAATAAATATTGGTGTCTATATTCCTGGAATGTTCAGCAAAGGTGTTAGCTGAGAGGTAAAGAAACACTGTTGGCTTTTTACTTGTCATGTGAGGAGTATACAGATAAGGGAGAAATCAAGCTGGAAGCCAAGAATTTCAAAATACAGACAAATACGGAGTGCAAGGAAAGGCTGCCCTACTGAGAGGCTACACAGGCAGTTGAACAGCTTTTAGATGGACGCCTGGTCATGTGGCATGTATGTGTCTGTAGACAAAGCAAACTTCAATCTCTGCAGGCTTAGATTGCTTAGAGTTCTGTGTTGCCATCTCCTTCCACTCAAATTCATTCCTCCCAATTCTAGTCATGTAACTTATGAGGTTAAACACAGTGGCCTTGTTCAGTCAGGGAGAGAAGTAGAAATGGGCCCTTAGGGCTATGGGAACATGACTATTCCCTGTTCTGAGGTTGGAAAAATCAAACAGGATGTTAGAGACATCTCTAACATGAGAATGACATGAGAAATAGATGTTCGTGATGAATGAGTGTGTGACAGAAATTGCAAATAGGAAATGACTGGATTTCTTAGGTAGTTAGGCAGGAGTTATGGGAGAAATGGCTGAATGTCACAGGTAGTGGGAGGGGAGTACTGAAGATCATTAGAGGAGCAGTCTTGCCGTGGTGGCAGTACATGCTAGTTGCAACTGCTTAGTAATGGTATAATGTGTTCTGAATTTGAGTATGAATGTGGCAAAACAGGCACCAAAGGGGAAAAGTTAGGTTGTTTGAGAGGAGATTGGGTGGAGACAAGGAGACCTAAGAGTGGTGAAAAAGAGAGCACAGGAATGATAGAAGGGATGAGATGCTGTTGAAGCCATGTGATGGATGGTGGCCAGGAGCACCTGTCAGGTCACAGCAGACAGGGCAGGACAGTAGACTAAACCCCTGGTCCTGACCATCCCATTAGTCAAACTTTTATGTCACAGAGGATTGGATTAGGATGCTTTCTGTGTTCAGTCATTATTTCTCAAGATCTTTCTTAATGTTTGCAGTCTACTTATAGATAATTTACTTCCGCAAATTTAGTACACTGAATTCTGATGTATTCAATGACTGGAAGATGTCTCCCTCTATGAACAATTATGCATCTATTGGTCTTGCACGGTAATGCCAAAACTATTCCTTTTTAGATCCCTGTTATAAGTTTTTCTCCAAAGAATGTATTCTATCTGCAGCTGATGTATTCATCTGATTCCCATTCACTTGCACTTTGTTTTACTGAAAGTGTAGCCTTTGCCCTTAACTATTGCTCATCTTTAACAGTGTGAATAAAAGGCACTTATTCATACATCATAGTAAATTAAGAAGACTTTCTTTTGTAGGCACATTTTAATGTCTTCTATTTATTAATTTACAAAGCTTTTCTAATTCCTTTGGGAAAATATGATCTTTTATTTTCATTACAGTCTTGCTAGATCCCTTTATCTTCTGACAGCTTAAATCTCTAAGGAGAATGTTGTATAAACAGAGTCATATTTGCCTTTTAAACATTCTCATGGTCATTTCCTTCTGGAGTTTTTGATATTCTGTATTTGTTTTTCATATGCAAGATGATCTAGAAACAATTTGGATAATAAGCTAATTTGTATCTCTGGTAACACAGTTGTTTGGGGCTTTTAAAATTTCTTATAAATTTGTAGATTATTTATAGTAACCTAAATGTTTGTTCCTCAGGAGTCCTGTTAACACACTCACAAAATGAGTTTTGTAAGGATAATAGCTTAAACTGTGTATGTATGTGTTTTTCTTTGCATGACTGGAGAGAATTCTTGAAGTATTCATAAACATAGACTATTTATCTTTACAAAGGTTAATGAACCTTGTTAACAACTAAAAAAAAATGTTTACTTGGCATTTGGTATATTTTTCTTTCTTCTGAAATACTACACATTAAAAGTGACTGTGGTTTGGCTGTCCATGGAGATTGAGTTAATTTCTCAGTTAACAGAAATTTCAGAGAATAGCTAATAATTATTAAAGCTATTCAGGAGGGAAGAATAATCAAATGTTACACAGGATATATATGTACAGGATGCATGTGCAAGAAGGTGTTACTTAGACTGGGGTACACAAATAACCTGTCTGTATGCATTGTGCTGACTTTGACTGCACAGTGTTGGCAGTTGATAAAGTTTTCTTACTATTGTACACCCAAATCCCAACTCTTTACCTTAGATCTTCCCTTTAAGATAGACCCATCAGTTTTTCAGCAGATTTCTGGTTTTGGTTCTGTTTAGCCCACAATGATTATAACCAAGCATGTGTTAGCTCAAAATTTTATTACTTGGGGATATGTCATTTGTTTTCACAGAGGAGTGATAAACCATTTTCAAATTCATTCTATTTTTTAAAGCATTTTTTCTTGAGATGATAGTCCAGTTTACATAGTCAAAGAAAGCAGTACTTGAACTGATAGAAGAGTGGCAATTGGGACTTAACTTGTTACCTCAAAATTGTTCAAAGTTTTTCCTATCTTTTTATAGATTAATAGGCATTAGAAAAGATACTATGTGTGTTCCTATGTATAACAGAAGATAGAACTGGTGCTGCATGTTAATAAAAATGTGCTCAATGAGGTGTGGCAAGTTGCATTTATTGCAATATTTTCCAGTTGCTGTGAGAATGAATCTAGATTGAGAAAATTTATGGAACTCATGATAGTGTGACCAAATAGCTTTCAAGATGAGAGAGAAGTAGTGTAGCTATCCAGAAAACATTGCAGAGAAATGAGGATGGTGTGAGGATGGCAGATTGTAGCTGTAAATAATACGAAATTTGATAAAAAATAGGAGGATTTTCAGATGTTGAATCAGAATAAAGGAGAACTTTGTTTTCCTTTTAATCAAGAAGAGTTTGAAGAGCTACAAGGAAATCAATCCAGAACTGCAAACTGTTGTTGATTTCTCTGTTCACACTTGTCTTCTGTTGGAAATCCACTGCAATAGTTTTCAGTGATTTACAGGAAATCACTGAATCCTATTCCATAAAGCTAGCTGCTATTACCAGTCAGTGAAAGTGTGATCAAGTACTAATATGTATTCTAGAACTGCATAAAATAGTATGTGAGAAACAGTTTTCCATACCTTTGTACTGACTCAAGTACTGTGATTTTTCTGAGAAATCTACAACTGAAAGTCTGTTAATATAAAAGGTGGAGAAAATATTAAAATTTCAAATGTCTTAGGTTTTTGAGTGTAAAATACCATTTTATTTATAGATTGATTTGCGATTTCAACTTTCTGGTTTGAAAAGAAGTTAATCTGTTCTTTTAGTACAGGAGCATAGGTTATAGGTACCCTGAGGGAATTCATTAAGGACAGCTTATGAAAGCAGCCTTGCATCAAACAGTTTAGGGAGTTATCAGTGCAATGCAGAACACTTCCAAGAAACAAACACTTCACATCAAAGTGTAAAAAGAATCCTGGGTATTTTCATAGAAATGTTTAATGCTGTGCTACTGTAGTGAGTAGCATATAGCACCATGCTTCTACATTTTGATGTTATTGCTTCCCTAGATGCTTGGATTTCATTTGTTTTTGTTGGTTTTGATTTTTTTTTTAGTTGTGGGTTTTTACAAAAAAATAGAAGAATTTAGGTTCTTGAATCGCTGTAAAGTTTTATGTATTTGTATGAAGGGTTCATATAAGAACGTGTCTGCATTTTTGTTGTATATTTTTATTGCAAAACAGAACATAATAAGTGAAGAACCCCATTAGTTTGTTACTTGGAAAGGCTTATTTATTCTAAGGTGACAGCTCAGTTTTGTCAGCAGAGCTTTATGAGAAGGATCATGTGCCAGATATTGACCTTGCTCATCTTGGTGATCTGAGCAATATCCTTTAAAGCTCATGAAATTCTTCCCTTGGCAAAGCAGCAGAGTCTAGTTATTCTATTCAACCTCTGCACCACCAGAGAGGGGAGCATTAAAACAAAGATTTGGGGTTGTTTCCCCCCTCTGTAAAAAAACACTTTCCAGAGCATAAAGTCAAGGGGCTCTCCACCAACATCTTTGTGTGAATGTCTTAGGATGCAAAAGCATTTTATCATCAAATGTGTGAAAAAGGAAAGAAGGACAGAAGTGTTTCCTCTTTTTAGTACAGTAGATTATCCACAGTCCGTTATGTTAGAAAAAGAAGGGAGCCAGCCATTCTAATGCAAAGTTAAATGAACTCAAGTTTCCATTTATGTTTCTCTGTGATGAAGTATTAATATTTTCCTGTAAGTTTCACACTTGTGAGAACTTTACTGAAAAGCAAATTTAATTTTCTTTCTGTTCAAGAATGATCGCATTTGCTATATGCTAATTGGGAAAGTTCAGTGTAAATTAAGATTAAACTATTTTTAAAACAGGAGGTAAAAGGTAAATATTTATTATTTTAAAATCTACATAGTTTTGAAGGCTACCTTTTAGAAATTTAGAATTAAATTTCTCTTCTTCAAAGTTACTGCATTCACCAAGGAATAATTTCATGAATTCACATGGAAGTCGATCCTGTGCACACTTACCAAAATTTACACTGCATATGTTTCACTCAGTATTTTAAAACCAGGACATGGTAGTGATAGATCATATTAAAAAGATTTTTTTGATTTGCAAGCATTGTATGCCCTGTTTACAGAGAACATCCTATATATATGTTAAAAACCTTTGAAGGATTGTTTGGCGAATGATATATTCTCTTGCATTTATATGCTGGTTTGCGATGTTGTAGCTGCTCAATAACCGTTAAGCCAGATATTATTGTGAACTAAACAAAATTCTGTCCAGTAAAAAAATCTGTCAAAGCATGACTTCTTTTTATAACGTCCCAGATCAGTAAATGCTTATTAATGGAAAAAAAAAGCTAGGGATGGCACATTAGAATGCATTTGGATTGCTAATCTCATGTTTTGATATATTTGTCCTTACTTCCTTTATGTATTATTCATGAAAGGAATTGTATTTCATCCTCCTGACTATATCATGTGTATGTCCTATGAATAACTTTCTTGGGTAAGAGTACACATGTACTTTTTTCTCTAAGTGGTCAATAATGACCTGATTCCTTTTGGTATATTTTTGTTATTTTATTTAAGATTAGCCCTATGTTTTAAACTGTGTATTTCTCTGAAATTAGAATCAGAAGGTATAATGCACTGTCTCCAAAATAAAAAATTATCGGTCACCACAGCTGACAAATTTTTATGTCTTGATACATTAAGAACTATGATTTTCCTTGAAAATTAAATCTAAGAGTTTGAATGTCTGTTTCTTACTTTCTAGAGCACAGGGAGTTAATGCTACAGTGCTTCTTCCCTGAAAGAGATGGAGGTTTTATGCACTGCCTCAGCCACCACTAAGTGACATTTTAGGACTTAATCAGTTTTATTCTGAATTTCAGAATCTGATTTTTGGTTATGGAGAGTTAAGTGGCAAATAGTTGTGGCAAGTAGGCATACTTTAATAGAGAATTCTGACTAAGGCACAGAAACTCCAGAGATGACTGGAACTCCAAAATAATTTTGTTCTCAGAATTTTGCAACATTTACTGAAGATAAGTTGCAGGTTGAACAGCAGCAGAGCTTGTCTAGCCAGTCTTACTAAAAGATTAAATCAATACTCAATAAATCATTGTACAGCTCAGAGGTTTACACCTAGCCCCATGTGTGTGGGGTCTTAAGTCACTTACTGCCATTCCTGTGAATCACCTTTCCAAAGTCAGGGGCCTAACTTTCAAATATTTTCTGGTCTAAGTTAAAGATGCTAAAGCATTTTCTTTGCCTTCATCAGCACTGCATGTTTATTAATAGCTTTCCACTTGTCACTATTGACCTGTGGAAGGGTCAAGCTCCAGCTAAGATCTTTAAGTCTATGAAAATACAAGCTGTGATTTTACTAAATAGTTGGTAACAGAGTATCCAGGCAAATGCCTGTGTTCTGGAATTGGCTGGTCCTATGACTATGTCAGAATGTAATTGTTTGTTAGTCATCCAGCACAATATCAAAAACTTCCTGTGTGCATTTCTGCAGTTATTATGGCTCAAGAACACTTACTGCTGGAAGCCAGCGTGCTGGTTCAGAGTGGATGTGGGTCAGTCTACACAAATTGTGTTCCATGACAAAGTACACAGCCATGTTTAACTCATTAGCAGAGATGAAGATTAAGTGTTGAAGATATCTGTTGTCTTGAAGTTCTCAAAATTACGTTTTTCTTCTATCAGTCTGTTCATAGTCTGCTTTTAATAAAATGCTATTATACACACATAATAATTAAAATTCTTGGAAAGTTTAGCTACTAATATTGGCATTTGGGGGTTGTTGGTTTCTTTTTTTTTTTAACCACAAAAGGTTTGAAGCTGTGTTTTAATATTGTGCTGAAGTGAGCTTTCTTTTTGCCTGTGATATCTTAAAGCAAAGAGATTTTTATGTGGGATTTTTGTCAGAAGCTGCATCTGATTAGGAATTGTGTTAATGCGAATTTAAGATTGGATCTTTTCTTTTTTCTGTTTGCTCTCTTGACTTGCTGTGGTAGAAATTGAGTACAATGATGAAATGCTCTAGTTTTAATCTTCCCAGTAAGAATCAAATGATCAAGCTGCTACCAAGCAACATGTTGGTCAATTGAATAAGTCTCCTAGACTTTGTAAAGGAATGTGCTGAGCAAATGTGAAGGTTTCACAAAGCCATTTAATAGCAAACTGCTTGCAGAGCAGTTCATTATTGTTTGAAGGAATCACTGCTGAAGTATAGGAGTCATAAGCTTTGTATTTCATAAAGGCTTTTAAAACAATCCTCAATCCAAAGGTGAGCCTGGCATTGTTCTGAAAAGCTTAGGGAAATATCATGTGATAAACCATAGCTCAGAGTTTCAGTAATTTCAGTATTTATGGAATCCTACCATAAAAGCGATTAAGTCTTGAGTTTAATCCTAATGAAAAAGTAGTTCATTAGCAATGGCGCTACTTTATATCTGCTTCAGAAGTGAAGAACTGGTTATGGCTGAGAAAAGTCGGCTTGTTTTTTGTGGTAAGTTTTTGGAAGCCTGGTATATTCTGTTCTGTTTATTTAGTTAACATATATTTAAATATTAAACTATTTATAATGATCTAATTATTTGTTAGTGTGGAATGATAACTTAGGTGATTCTTGAAGCTCTTAAGAGGATAAGATTTGTGTAATGGTAAATTTACCCTGCAGATTGTGCCAAAGAGCTGGAAGATTTTAAAACTTTTTTCACACTGTGAATGAGGAAAAAGAATTGTGAGAAGTCCTTTGGTTTTCTGTCACATCTACAGTGTGTATAAAAAGAAAGCAAGTAGCAGTTGCTGTGAGTCTTCTAAACTTTAGCGTGTATAGGATCTGTATTGTTTTCTTTTGTGCATATTCTCTTCTCCATTGAATTAGCTGACATGACTTGAGTAGGATGAAGTTACCCATTTTATTTATAGTTAAAGAATGTGATCTCTGAATGAGAATAAAGGAAAGGATGGAACGGAAAGTATTTGCACTCGCATAAGGGAATGTTAACAGATTGTCCAGGTACATAATAGCAAGAACATATACTTTAGGTCTTCTGAAAAATAATTAGGTACTTTTTTAGCCTGTAAGGTTTCGATAATGTGTCTTTTCTATTTATTAGCTTCTTTATAACATGGTTGTGGATTTATAAATATTGCATAATTGTAACATCCCAATATTTTATCAGAACTCACTTGTTTTAATATTTCAGTATACTTCACAATTAATATTGAAGCATAATACTCAGCAAATAAAATCTAGCCAACTAGAATAAAGGTAACCAAATAGGATGAAGTTCATAAAGCTATATTTATACTCATAAATTGATCTTTGTTATCCCAGTTAAAAAAATGACGAGGTTTTCATAAATATTACTTTAATGAGATCTGTTAACAATGTCAAAAAACCCCAACTCTGCTGATAAAGCAAATAAAATGTTGCCAATGATAAAAAAATAGCTTTTTTTTAACTTAAAGGGAGATTTGAAGGAAAAAAGTATGAATAAAATTAGTTTAATCAGGTACTGTGACCTAGTCCTTAAATGCATGTCAATACTACATGCAGAAAGAGTGATGGTTTAAAACTTCTTGCTTGTTTTCTTTGTACTCGAGATACTGAAACAATGTGTTAATGTCATCTGTGCAGAATAATCTCTACCCAATTGATCTGTTGTCTTATTTCTATATTTTTTGACAATGGTTGAAGCGGAGATTTCTGTCACAGTTAAACACTACAGAGAAAGCATGAAACTTGTCAGGAGAGACTATCAGGTATCTGAATTATATGTTTCACTTCTTAGCCTTGAACCCCCAATTTATTTGTCAGCTTTGTGAGTTGTATCAAAATTTGGACACAGCCAATATAAGATACATGTGATTCCTTGTATTGCCAGTTAAATTTCTGGAATTGATGTTTGAGGTTACCTATTTGTATCTGTTTCATCAAAACATGTTTATTCTTGTATATGCACATAAAATCTCTCATAGGCCACCAATTTTAAGTGCAGCTTCTAAGAGATTGCTTCTGAAGTTATTTGGTCACGCTTTGTATTTTTGTTTATTTGGTTGGGTTTTTTTTCTGTTTATTTTGGTG
>JANRMJ010000054.1:70272297-70290192 GCA_025584955.1 Alethe diademata
ATCTTTGTCTAAAAGAATTTAAAGGGGACCGCTCAAAAATTAGTTCTCCCCCTTTGTTTAAATCAATCCCTTTCCACCAATAAGGAGAAACAAAATATGAGTAGATACAAGTGAACAAATAACAATTTGCTAGCAAGTGAAACCACTACTAGACACACAATTCCTAAATCTCCCAGTCTGCCCGAGGAGAGAGAGACTCCCACAGTGGCGGAAATGCCCTTTCCAAGATGGCGCCCACCACCGCAGGCAGCTGTGTTGGGAGACGGGGAAAATGGCGCCAGACCCTCCCCCCAGAGGGTAGCCTTGGCAGGTGCCTGTGCTCCCTGGGAGACAAAGGGAAAGGATGGCGGCAAACCCTCTTGGGAATGTGGGAGATTACAGGGGAGTTCAAGGGGCAGATGGGAAGTGCTGGTGTGTGGGGGGTCAGTGCCGCTTGCTGCTGCCTCCTGTCTCCTCCTGCCACCCGCCAGGCTCTGCTGCTGTTGGTGCTTCTGTGCTTGTGTCAGGTCTGGGAAAAAAATGGGCACCAACGCAGGGTGACCTGGCCCCAGGGACTGGCTGGAATTCATAATATTTTGAGTTACCCACCACAGAGTCCTGATCTGGAAGAAACATAGTTTCAGTTTGCATTATGGCTTCATTCCTGTAATTTTTAGGAAATTCCTGTTTTTAATTACAATCTTATGCCAAATTATGGCAGAAAACGTGAAGCATAAAAAAATACAAAATGCAGGTAGACATCTGTCTATTTTTGAGAGCATTGAGATACAATTCCTTTGAACAATGCATAAGCATTCAGATATATGTAAAATATTTTGGAAACAATTTGATATTACTAAAGGATCTATTAATCTAAAGACTATATATAGGGAGCTTTTAAAAGCCAGTGGTAATCTAATATTAATAACTTGAATATACTTGGCATCAAATTTCACCTATTTTTGCGTTGATACGGGTTTTTTGGTCTTTACCATATCTTATAAAGAGATTTCCATTTTTGAATGAAAATATTCAAAATTATAAAGGATTTTTGGTATTTTTTAGGTACATTACATCAGTAATTATTGTCCTCAGTCCTGGAAAAGATTGCTCTTATTGTGTAGCCTAGTGTGAGCTTTCATTCACTCAATCTTGTTTTCAGTCACTTACTGTCAGACATCTCTTACCCAATCAGGTCAGGGTAAGATATTTCCTAGACCTGCTTTTGCCTGGAAAATTTTTGCAGGCCCTTTTGAAGATTCTGTACTTTTACCACCATTTTCAGGGGTTTGTCATTCATTGCACCTGTATGTACATGAAGAAATAAACTGTTGTTACTGCACTAGTAATGAATGTTCTTGGTCTGTAATGAGGTACCGTGACAACTTAGTGCAAACGTCCTTGACCTTTGTATCTGAGGATTTCAAGAGGCAGAGCAGACACTATTTATGTACAGCTAAAGCTGTAAAAATATGGAAAACCCTATGGAAATGTATTACTCGTTGTCATGTCATTTATTGACTTGACTTTTAGTTTGGGCTGAACTTCTTAAATCTCTTGCTATGAAGTGTAGATTATAGAATCGATTTGATGTTTTCCGAATTGTTTTTAACTTTTCTGCATTCTTCTCAAAAAGATGGCACAGGATTTTAATACTGGTTTCACTAGGTTTATGTATGGGTACATCAATTCTGACATGATACAATCCCAAGGACTGACTTATTCTTTATAAATACACTGTCATAAAAGCAATTTGAGCTCAGCACTCTGTATGCCAATATTTCTAGGTCCCTCAGTATCAGATTATTTAAAGATATTGCATTACCTGTCTTATACTCCTTTGAACTCTGCATTTGGCAGCTATATTTAATCTCTGCAAATGTCTGCATATTACCAAAAGATCCAGATTTAGCTGTATGATTGGCCTCACCCCACCATTATGTGTATTCTTACCAATGTTATGTCATCTGCAAATTGTATCAGCAAAGATATTATCTTTTATTCTATTAAGTGCTGTTAGTCACAGCACAGTATCTTAGAGAATTTAGGTAATTTTAGTGATCCAAGAGAAGTATTTACTTCATTTTTACTTCAAGTGTTTGTTCTTGTATAAATTATTAATTCAAAGGTTCTAAGTTCTCAGCTCATTTACTTTTGTGAACTGGAAGATCTTGTGATCTCATTAGAAAGTAGCAATCTTGCCAAGAAAACCTATCTTCGTGGAACTAATTGTGATTTTACTCTTACTTAAGAACCTTTTGTTTTCCTAGGAAAGCATTATTTTGTCTGTAATCTATATCAGATTAGTGAAACAATATCCAGTTAGCATACATAGTATTTGTGAGCTCTTCGTCTTTTTTAAAAAATAATTATTAGTACAATATGCATGTTTTTGAATCTTTCAGAAATTCAGCAGAATCAAATATTTTTGGAAGATCAAAAATATTTGTTCCAGAGGTAATTTGTAATAGCCTTGGATGAACACTGTATTGTTTTGTTCATTAAATAAGATTGAATATTTTCTTGTCATTACAGTTATCATGCAGAATAAATTGTCTTTCTCAGTTACTATTTCTGTAACAGAATTTTCCTTTTCCTGTCAGTTTTCTTGAAGGCTGCCGATACTCTTCCTTAACTCATGCTTGTAAAGCCATTTGGCTTTGCTCCCACAGGGAGGTTGACCTCTCACAGTGGGTCTGGGTTATTTTGCATTTTGTGGGGAATTGGAACTTTGTCCAAATCTCAAAGCTTTGGAAGTCTATATCTGAGCTAGGTGCCCAGGTAACATTTTAAGACAGTGGAGAGAAAGACACAGGGCAACATGTTCATACTTTAGGAGCAGATGAATGGTTCTTTAGACAGCCAAGTTCTCCATATCGATTCTACAGGTGTAGACTACTAGGATTAGTTCAAGTGCAAATATTTTAAATCAGAACAGATGAATTTTAATGTCTCTCATAGTTTTCGTGTATGAAAGGCTCTTCTTTAACCTCCAGAATCATCAGAACTTTGCAGTGGTCAATCTGTTTAACCTGTTAAAGAATGGAGTGAATTGTCTTCCGGATTTATCTCTCTATTTCTTGTAAAGTGAATGTGTAGAATCTATTTCAGTTAAAACAATTTTATTTAAAACAACTGTATGAAACTCAATGAGATTGAAAACCCATCGTGTGCAGTTAATTTCCATCAAGGATGGACACAGTTTGTGTATTTTTTGCTAAAGAGAGCTAATTCAAATACCTTCTATGAAGGTGGTTCTTGGATGAAAACCTCCCAACTGTTCAACTGAAGTGGTAAAATGTGGCACACAACACTTAAGATACCAGGATCCAGAGCTATCGGAATGAAGTAAAATAAGTTAACAGCACATTGCTACCAGAGTTTGTGTTATGGAGCTGCAAGGGATATCATTCTCCTTGTTAATGGCTAAGGTAGAAGACTGCCTTTTTCCTGTAATCAAATACATTTTCTTACACTCCTCTTGCTTTAAAATACTCAAAAGCAAAGTCATCAGAGTGGGCAGAAGCTGTCAGAACATCATTGCAAGTAGCTGTAAAAGTAACTTTGATCTGCTGAGGTTGAAAGAGAATTACAGGTTTACCATGGAGAGGAGAACCACAGTTTTAAACATCCAGCAATATGTGAAAAGACACTCAGAGTCAGAAGATTTAGCAGGTATTAGATAAGTTTTGCTAGCAAAACAGAGAAAGTGCCATTTTAGAGGCCTCTCTAGTACCCTGTCTGACCATTAGCTGTGCCTTCAGAAAGGGCCTTACAGGCTCATGTCATACCTGCCAGTCTCACATTGAATTCATTCCTAAAGCAGCTTCTGTTGTCATTCAGCGCTTTAGAGAACTGAACATAACCTTCTTGGGCTGCTTTATTAGAGATCCATTTTCCATTCCCCAGGACAGAATCAAATCCAACTGAAATAAAATAAAGGCAGAGATTGGCATGTAAATACATCATGTGTATTTTTACACATGTGTAAATTATCACCTCTTTCAAGGACTTTGGAAAGATTCTGTATTATGGTGTGAAGAGGGAAAATAAGAACATCACAATAGGAGTATGCAGCAGCTGTGAAATTTGACCATTATGTGCTTAAGTGTTATTCAACTCACTATTTTTTTAAATTCAGACTTGAGATATATTGGCTGCAATGGACAGGGCAAAGGGCAATAATTTTAAATTAAAAGAGGGCACCTTTAAATTAGATTTAGGGAAAACATCTTTACTGAGAGGGTGATGCAGCACTGGATCAGATTGCCCAGAGAAGTTGTGCAACCTTTCAATGATCTATGATTCTGTATCTAGATTAAAAAAAAATAAAATTAATGTACCCTAACTAGCACTGATATTAGCATCTTATTGAAGTTGTTTGTAATTTCTAGATTTTTATGATACGAGGTCAAAGAATCCACAATTTTCAATAGTTCATGCTCTGTTTTTTAGATAAAGATTGGCATTTTGGAGCTGTCATCTTACTGTAAATTGTTGGAACATCAGTTACAGTATAACTTAGTTTGCCTGCTCTTGAGCATCTTCCTTCAAGCAGATTTGCTCTCCCAGAATTTAAATCTTACTCTTTGGAGTCAATTAAGATTAGAGTTGAAAGTTTTAAAAATCATTGAAGCAATCCAAAATTCACAGTTCAGGCAGCTGCAGCCTCATTTTATCATTTTAATAGAGACAGTGTAGCAACAGCATATGGTTAACTTTTCAGCAGATAACTTGAAGAATGATAAAATCATCACTTCTCATGTCACTGTGTGGTTCTTCTGTTCATGTTTTCCGAAGTCCATCACTAACAGGTCTTCAAATAAAGAAGTCAATAAGGACACTAGTAAGTGGTCTTATCTTTATACTTTCAAACCGATGTGCGACATTGTTATGAAAAGTCAATGCTAGTCAGAAAACTGTGGTCATGTTATTTAGGCTCCACATAAGAAGGTAAACAGTAATTTATTAGAACAGTGACTCCCTTAGGCATAATTAGTGTTGAGATCACTGTAAATCAATTGCTGTCAGTTACTGACAAAGGTAATTGCTCTCAACTGTAAGCTTAGGGAAAAGATTTACTGTATATACCTGCTCTTGTACTTGGTGTTAAAGAGACCTCTGCTGCATGCTCATTATCTTAAGAAACATTAAGGACTGTGTCTCCACCTGGCACTCTTTAAAAGCAGTAATGACAGTAAAACTTTGGCTTAGGACTTGGTCCATGAAGTTCTCTAGAAAAGCAACTTGCATTAAGAAGTGTATATATGCGGATGATAACATTGAGACTGCTTCTCACTTGGCAAGAATTATTTAACAAAGTTATTTTTTAGTTCATGTTGGTGGTCTTATTTGTGTCATAAATTAAGGTTTTTTGGTGCAGTATGAAAGAAAACAAATACAAGGACTTAGCCTGTAGAAGTGAAAAGTTGTCAAATGAATTAAAAATCAAGTAATTGAGGTAATTTGTACTATTTCATGTTACACTTACCTGACTGCAATTCATTCTTGAGCAGCAAAAACAAACTTCGAAACGAATGAGATGTTTCATCTAGAGGAAAGCTAGAGGAAAATAGTGACATCTTACAGTACTTTGATGTTAAAGGAATTTATTGTACAAAATATCTGGGAAGGTCTTTGATCCACTTTCAAAAAGAATCCAAAGAGACTTAGGAGCACTGAATGTCACACAAATACTGGTGCTCTCATTTCCTTCCCCTGAGCTTTTTCTTCTTTGTTCCAGATGGTTTCTAATTTTTGAGGGGGGAGTTTTAGGAAATTCAAATAAAACAAAAGCTCTGCATATAGCAGGTGACTAAAATGAAGGAAAAAACCCCTAGGAATCTTTTTCATTTTTACTCTTCATTGCTTTATACATTGTGATTGCTGAAAAAAAAATAAAACAAGAAAGGCTTCAACTCAAAGTAGCAAGATTTTACAGATTTGAACGATGGAGATGTAATCCTCATTTGGTGGAAACATACAGTTGAACTTAGTTTAAATATGCTTCATTATTTTGCTACTCAAAACTTTCAGTGGCTGTACAAATACTTAATCTTCAATTGTGTTGTAAAGCCTTTATCTGTAATTTTAAATTAAGATGTATCTTCAAAATTTCCTTGATGCTCAAGATAGCACATACATTTTTTTGGATTTTGATATCTTATTTGGCTTTGGTGAAATTATTTATGAATATGATAATTACAAGCTTGAATTTAAATTTTGCTTAGTTTAAAATAGTAGTTTGTTTATATAGTGATTTTTTTGAAATAAGGTTAAGTGATTACCTTGGGATAGCATTAGTTTGTCTTGGAGTTTTTAATCTTCATTATAAGCATGCTGTTTTGCTAAACATTTAGAAAAAAACAAAATTTCTAAGATATTTCCCTGATTTTTTTTAAGATTGTTATGAGTGAATAGGACTTGATTCAGATTCGTGGAGGATGTTCTATTTGCTTTTTAAGAAACAGTTAAATCTGTGTATGTTAGATTCTTCCTTCAACTGAAAAAACACAGTCTGTCTGTTCCAGTTCCAGAAAGATTAATTTTCCTTTGGTTTGCCTAGGAGTTGACACCTATTTCTGGTATCAAAATTATTCTAGAAAATTTAGGTAATACCTGTTAATCTGCAGGTACCTGCTGTAGATGATGCAAGTTTCTGGGGCTTCCCTAGGGGTCTTAGGTGGCATTTGGATGCCCATTTACCTCAAGACATATTGAAATGCCATTCTAGGAAAGAGAAAAGTGTAAAACTCTCAGAAATAAGGAAATGCAGTGGATTGTAATTAAATGGCAAAAGAGCTTCCAGAGCAAAAAGGATGCTGCATGAATAGGCACTCAGAAAGTAGGGGGATGTATTATGTTCTGAATTATTTTGGTAACCCTGTAAAAACATAAAGGAGATTTACATAAACTAGTTCCTATATTTAGTTTCTATCATACAGTCAAATAAGTAAATTCATTTAAAAAAGTAAGCTATCCGTTTCAGAACTGGCCACTTGGCTACTGTGAGCGATAGTTAATATTCATGGCCATCCTTTTAGTAAGTAACAACTTTTTAGTTTCCACAGACAATTGTACCATAGAAAACAACATCCCTCACACTCTTTTTCCTGCCTTTCCTTTTCTTTTCCTTTGCATTTCCTTTATTTTTCAAATATTGAAAATACATCTGGAAACAAATTTTATTACCAAGCAAACTGATGTAAAAATGTATTATAATGAGAATAAGCTACAATTTTCCTTTTTTGTTACTCAGACCAATCTGCAGCTCATTGCCTAAAGCTAAGTGTAAGTGAGAAAAGTCATGCTTATATTCTGAGGATGTCTGTAAAGAATTTCAGTTCCTTGCAGAATTTCACATGTATACTTCTAAAAGATTTTGATGATAATTCTTGTTATATTCAATCAGATCCATGTATTGTTCAGTGACACTACTCACTTTTTATTTTTCAGTATGCAGCATGTGATTACACAGTATTTATTTTTTTATGTTACAGAAAGTACACTTCAAAAGTCCCTGAAGACAAAAGCCTTTCAATTTGTTGCATTGTTAAAGATAATAGATTAGACTGCAATACAAATCCTATTCTCAGAGTTTGCTACAAGCTCATAGATTTACTTGTTGGTGATTAATAACCATAGTATTTTTATATCACATTCTTGCTGACCTCAGGCTCCAGTAAGGCTAAAGGGCATCCAGTTTTGTGAATAAGGCCACTGGAAGGCATTAATACAAAGTTTCCTTAATCTTAGAACCTGAAAACATCTGCTTGAATTCTGTAGCATGTTGTGTAGGTTTTCAGTGAGGGCAGCTTTTAAAAAATTGGCTGATTTTGTTCCCTGCAGTGGCTTTTGCTTCAGCCAGTGGGAAATTATTTCAGAAGGATTTAGATGGTGCAGGAATAATTGGTTTAATAAGAAAAAAGAGTCAAAAGTTAAAGAATTCAAGCACTTTTCCACTACATTCATATATCTCTTACATCGACTGTTCTTTAAAAGGAAAGTATTATACCTTATTTAATTCTCTTTCCTGCTAACTTAATGGCAGCAGAACAAAATAAAATTTCTCAGTTATTACAGAATAATGGTTTTACTGATGCACATTCTATAGTATTTTCATGATCATTAATTTCACAATAAGGAATACTTTCTCATTTTAATTTCTCCTATTATTCAACAAACAAAAAGTACATAATTATTTACATTTTACAAAAAAAGTAGTCTTAACATTTGTTTTAAAAACTGAAAAAACCCTGATTATGATAAAAGTATAATGGAAAAGTGACTTTAAAATACAGTGTACTACTCAGTCAGAGAGAGATTGGATTAGTACGAATGCTTGAGGTTTCTTTAAATACATAGATTAATCTGTTACAGTACAGAAAGTTCTGCAATACCAGATTTTTTTTTTCTTCTAATAACATTTACTAGTAGGAGTCTAAAATACAGCAGCAGTTCCCAAATCCTACTCAACAGTTCAGTCTGTCTCCCTTCCAACATTCTGTGTCTTGACAAATTCATTAGGCGCTTTCAGATTTTGGCTGGTAATCGCTTATTAGCACAAATTTAGTCTGTAACTGATGAAGTGCCTGTTCTAGAGAAAGGAAAGCACCTGCCTTACTCCACAAATGAGGATTTTTGCAGACAGCCTGAAGCAACCTCTCACATGCAGGCCCTACTCCTCATGGGGAATTTCATCTATCCCATTATCTGCTGGAGGAACAATGCAGCAGGACATAGGAAATCTAGAAGGTTCCTCAAGAGGACTGATGACCAATGCCTGACATAAGTGATAGAGAAGCGTGTAGACCTGATACTCAGGGACAAAGAAGGGCTCGTTGGGGATGGGATGACAAGGCAACCTTGGCTGCAGTGACCATGAGATAGTGGAATTCAAGATCCCAAAAGGAGAGAGCAGGGCAAAAGGCACCATCGCAAGTCTGGACTTCAGGAGAGAAGACTGACCTCTTGGGGATCTTCTTGAAAGAGTCCTGTGGAATGAGGTCCCTAAGGGCAGAGGGGCCAAGAAAGCTAGTTGGTATTCAAGGCTCAGGTTTAAGAGGTGTCCATCCCACTGGTCAGCAAGATATGAAAAAGAGGCTTAGAGTAGTTGCAGGCAAAAGTCAGATTTAAGAAGGAAGTATCCAGAATGTGAAATCACAGACACATAACCTCCTTCTGTGAGGAGCACAGAATTGCTGTCCAGTCTTACAGGGATGAAGTTAGCAAAGCCAAAGCCCACTTGAAGTTGAAACTATGAAAGAATGTCAAAGGCAACAAAAAAGGAGACTATGAATATATAAATAGCCAAATGCTGCCTAGGGAAAACCTGCACCTGCTGCTGAATGAGCAGTGGTCATGGTGACAAAGGACATGGAATACGCTGAGGTATTAAATTCCTTCCTCTCCTCATTCTTTTCTAAAAAGACCAGTGTCCTGTTTTGGCTGCTCCTCTCAGCATAGATGAGGCCAAACCTGAAGTACTCTGTCCAGTAGGAGCTCTTTAGTACAAGAAAGACATGGATATATTGGAAAGACTGCAGCAGAATGCCACAAGGACAATTATGAGATTGGAGCATCTTTCATATGAGGGAAGGCTGAGAGAGCTGAGTCCATCCAGCCTGGAAATAGAAGGCTCAGGGGGTCTTACCAATGTCTGTAAATACCCAAAGGGAGGGTGTGAAGAAGAGGGAGTTTAGGCTCTTTCCAGTGGTGTCCAGTGACAGGAAAAGAGGCAATGGGCATATACTGGAACACAGAAGATTCCTTCTGAAAATTGGGAAACACTTTGTCAGCTTGGGTTGCTAAACATTGACAAAGGGTGCCCAGAGAGGTTGTGGAGTGTCCATCCTTGGAGAATATGAAAGTCACCTGGACATGGTCTTGGACTCCGGGTGGCCCTGCTTGAGCAGGGGAATCAAGCCTAACGAACTCAGGAGGTCTTTCCAACCTCAACCATTCTGTGATTCTGTGGTGTGAGACAATTTTTAACTAAGTGACTGCCTGTTTCACCAGATTTAGGCAGAGAAATAAGAACATAAGAATTATTTCAATTCCAGCTGGAGAAACAGAGAATTGTGGTCAAGACTACAAGCTGTTTCAATTTATTTCTTTACATCCTAGAAGAGGTCTCATCCCTGGTCTGGATTATACTGGAGATAAGTAGTTTTAATATTTTTTTCTTTTTGTTTTCCATCTGGCTGTTTTACATTGGACCTAATCTAATATCAGTAAGTAAAAAGCTGTTTTCAGTCTGAATGCATTATTTTGTTTGGAAAGGGAGATGTAAGGTTCTGTTTCTAGGAATGATATTATTTTCAGAGTACATGCATTCAAAGAGAAAAGATGCAAACCCAGTTCCATCCTGGAACATCTGGATTATGTTTTTCATGAAGATTTCTATTTATTGGGACAGCACTAATTTTGGCAAGAGGTGAAATAATAAATTCAATTTCTGATTTATTGAGGAAAATGGAGATAAGTTACATTTGTTGCTACTTTGGGAGCATTTGTGTGACTTTTTTTAGGCATTTTTTTGTGTGAAGTAATAGTAACAAAAATGAATCTAGTGACCAAACTTGAAAGAGATAACAATTATACTGTGGGTTTATGACTATATATTGGGATGCCTTTAGACTCAGTCTTGTGGATGTCTAAATTGTAAAAGGAGAGTGGTGTGAGTTGAAAGCTGCAAATTTGGAGTATTTCCTAGTAGGGCTCTGGAGTCTCACGGTTAGTTAAAACTCCTCAAAGGATTATATCTCCATATATAATTCTTATTATATATCAGTTGCAGCAGTTAAACAACTAGAGGTAATGAGGGAGTACATGTTGTCTTTCATGACTTTGGAAGTATTCAGAAGAGGTTGTAGTACAGAAGTGACATAGTACTTGGGGTTTGCAGAGATTATGGCATGGCATACCAAGCTTAACTGTCTCCTTAAATCCATTCCAAAGTGGCAGTATACACAAGATTGTATTTAGATGCTCAGTTGTGTTGAAATTTTAATTCTGCCAAGTCAGTGAACTTAGCAGGCTCATATAAGAGATGATGGAAGGTTGCATAAAGCTAATGCACCTGGACAGAATTACTGTGGGCTTCCAGGTGTAGCTTGTTATGTTGGCAGTGTTCAGCTCTCCATAAGGACTGTAAGGATGGTTGGAGTCCCTTTATCTGGCATCTCTCAATCATTTTTGAGTGAAATTGTTCATGACAAACAAAGTAAGAGGACTGATTTTTTTATCTATTGTCAATCAAATGGTTGCCTTTTAGCACGAGCTGTAGCAGTACTTAAAAGGGCAGCTACAGAGAGGACAGAGGGTCTCCATAAAAATCCACATGGAGGTGACATGAGGAAATGGCTCCAAGTGGCATTTAGAGTGCTTTCATCTCAGTATAAGAAATAAAGTTTTTATAGTGAGTAAATGCACTTTCTGCAGATGAGTACCCGTCACTGGAGGGTTTCACGATTCAATTGGACAGTTGCTTGATAACCTGATCTAGGCTCCCTTTCCCCCAAAAGGCTGAACCACTTGATCTTTCAAGATCCCTTCAAACCTGGGCTTTTCTAGGATGGTATGTCTCATTCAATTCTCTTCTTCCTCTGTTCTTTTATTTGACCTTATCCAAGTCACCATCTTAAGCAGAGTGAACCAAATTAAAAGTTACTGCATTATTGAACAAAACATGGTATTTTTGCACTTATCTGAAATGCATATAGTACCTTCCAGGATGATAAATGGTAGAGCTTCAGTGATTTCTTTCCTGAGGCTGAAATGAAGAAACCTCCATTTTTCTTTTCTAAAGCATTGTCTCTTTGAAGGAACTGAGCATCGTTAAAGATTGTGAAGAAAAACATTTCTTATACATTTTCATATTTGAATGTTTAAAATGAAATTTACCTGCCTTAATTGGCTTATGGCAATATACAATACATAATATGTACTTTCACATCCCTTACACAAGGTGAAACAGATGGTGATGTTCTAAAAATATATTGTTAGACACTATTTTACATGTTTTTTCTCTTGACATTTTTAAAATATCTGGAAGTTCAGGTGCTGAGCATCATATATATTTACCTGAATTAGAAAATGTATTTTGCATGTATATATATATATGATTTGATTTATTTAATTTATGCTAAAAGATAAATGTCTATTTTCCCTTCCTCTCCCAGCAAATCATAAGCAGGTAAAAACCCACTTTGTTGTGTTGTAACTTTTAATTTAAAATTAATTTTGTTTACTAAATTATTTTTATAATTTTAATGAGAAATAATTAATATACAATAAACATAAACTGCAAATGAGAATTGCAAAATTCCAAATAAAAACTATTGCCAAAAAAAAGTGCAAGGACATTCTATGTATGGCTTGCTGGTAGCTAGATTTCATTCTAGTCTGATTGGAAAAAAATACTGTGTTGATAACCTGAAAAAAGTTTTTTTGTCAAGCATTCAGAAAAGAAATCATGAGACCAGAGGCAGAGATCAGTTTCTACCTGTTGAATGCTTGGGCATTTTACATGAATCTGTGGCTAGAAAGCAAATGAGAGTTTTAGTTTTCTCCCTTTCAGCTTACTGTCCTTGCAACAAATTAAAAGCCGGGTTTCCATTATCTTGCTGTCTGTTGGAACAAGGATTGCTGCATTTCTGCCGTTGTTTCCAATGACAAAAGGACGGTTGATGGATTGTCTGAAGCAGTGTGCTGTGTGTCAGGGCTGCTGAGGGTTGTTGGGTTTGCAGGTTCAGCCGCTAGTGCGGCTGAGTGTGTGTCGCAGGGACACACGGGTGAGGGGACACTCGTGCACCGAGGACAGCGACACGGCTGATTGCACAGGCTGCCCCAGGAGCTCACCAGCAGAGCACACACACAGTGCTCTCCAAGTTCACGAGCACGTGGACATTTGTGAGATCTCTGGGCTACCAGCATGGCCCCTTTACACAACTGGCACCTCTGGTAGGATCCCGACCCCTCTTACCTGCCCCACAGGCTGCTGGGTGCTGCAGTTGGGTGCTTGCTGCAAGCACACAGCACTCACACACTCATCCCACAGATACCCCCCATTAAATCCCCCATGGACTCTCTGCCTATCTGAGACTCTGCCAGGACCTGGAGCCCCTTCACAAACACTCACACTACCCCATCAGCCAGCACCCCGTCAGCACACGGCCTGTGACCCATGTCCCACTCCAGCCACCAGCTCTGAGCCCCTCACTCACCCCAGAACCGCAGGGTTGTTTTTAAATGTACACCATTCACAGTGGCTGTAGGATAAAAACCCCCACTGCCTCTGTCCAACACTGTTTATACCCCTTTCTGCCTACCCTTCTATCTATTTCCTCCAGTTCCACCTTCCCCTGCTCACTGCCCACAATTTGACACAGTCCCACCAAACTATTCTGAAACACAGGACCCCCCAGTTTTGCAGCCTCATCTCTTGAAAATCAGTTCTTTCATAGCCTATCAATTAGTGTGACTGACCAGGTTTGTTTCTGGTTGTTGTTTGCAAATGCTAATTGGCCTGGATTTATGTCTCTTTGTATTTTGTCTCCCTTCCTTTCCTTATCCTGCCAACTGGAAAAATACTCTCACACTCCTCATATCTTTATTAGTTACGCCACTGACACACTTTCTTCTTAACATGACTGCCTTTACTATGTCTTGTTCATGTCTTTATGGCTTCTTTGGCCAAAAACTCTCAAAAGGAGCAGGCAGTTGTTGCATGTACCTTGAAAAGAACATGCACCCAAGATGGAGCCTCTGTGTTCAAACTATATCAAGTTGAACATCTAGACTAGAATTGTCTTACTTGCTAGGAAAATAGTGTTAAATATTGACATTAAAGCAAAATGATGTCTAATTAGCATCACTTTGCAGGAGATAGCAATGATAGCAGGAGGTAGCTGCAGTGAGACTCAATAATGAGGGTTCTTTTAGACCTTTAGGCATGAGGAAGATGTAATTTAATTTGACCTTAGGGTATTTAGGAATGTAGAAGGGAAACAGCTGGCTGTATTCTTGTCTCAGGACACTTCTGACCTAGGATATGTGAATATCAAAGTATGGCTGTCCAGAAAACTGTCAGGACAAGCAAGGAAGTATGTAAAAGAGTGTCAAAATCTCTAAGAATAAGCAGTGATGGAAAATAAATGTATGAGGTCATTATGACTAATGACTAAAATTGCTACTGGATCACATAGAAGTACATATTTCTCCAAGCCTCCCATGCTATTGGTGCTGTGCAGAGACATAACAAGGAAAGTCTCAATCATAGCAAGTACACAGTGTAAGTAAATGAGGAAGAGAAGCAAATAACAAGTAGTAAATTTACTTCCTTTAAGTGTCTCAGGCGATCAGTGGCAGATGAAAGAACAAAGGCAGTCTTTTTCTGAATTTTGATCTAGAGTCTATTAGTTATATAGGGTATTATTGTTATTCCATTCCACTCCGCATGTTCTTAAAGGATGATGCAATGTAATATGAAATGCAGTACAAGTTCCCCCCAGCAGTATTGAGTCATTTACTTATTTTGAAATTTTGTTGCATACATATCAAAAAGTGATGTTTTAATAGCAGCATAGTTTGGTGTTTTGCATGTCTTTGTGGTAGGATTTTTACTAATCTTTCCTGTCACAGCTTGGATTATACCTGTCATGCTTCATGTAGATCAGCAAAGACATTCTTGTAATATTGTAGAATCCCTAAGCATTTCTTTGCACCTTTTGAACTGCATTGGGCTGTTTTTTTTCAGTTCTTTTGTTCTTCAGATTTTCTATTGAGCATGGAATTCCTTGAGTAAGCAAAGATTTTTGTCTAATATCCAGGGTAGTAGTAAAATTCACATCATTGTGGTCAACCGTGAGAATTTCCAGTAACGATTTGCAACTACTACTTTTAGGAAAAAGTCTTTGAAAACGTAAAACTTGTAAAGAGGTAGCTTATTATCAGGTTATTCCTTTGCATCCTAATGCAGCAATGTTTCACTGCAGGGGAACCTGTATGGGTGCTCAGTCCTGTCACTTGCTAGACAACAGATGTTCACCTGAAACTGCAAAGCTGTAGAAATTCAGAATATTTATAGTTAATACTAAACTATATATAATAAAACATTCTTAAACCAGTTATAAATAGCTAGATTGTAAGGTAACTGATATAGGCTGTTTGCATTTGACAAATGAGGAGTGTAGTGTAACCATGAAAGCCGTTGGCTGTTAGCTCTTTCTCAGAGAGTTAGTTTTAATACGTAAGTGAATTGCTGAAGATAAAACTTAGCAGAGTTTTTACTATAGGAATATGAAGGACTAGAAGCAGTTTTCAGTTACTGGTAACATTTTGGGTGCTTGTGTGACAAAATATCCTTCTTGTGCTGTTAACTTGTCATCAGCCATTTATCAGTCACAGTTTTGGTTTATTGTGTGATGTCCAGAGAACTGTACTATGTCATGGACCAGTCTGCAGTGGCTGCAGCTACATGCATTTGTGAATTCCTTGAACTCACATGATGGTGCTTGATCCCATCCATGTATCACAGGCACACCCTGCAGTATGGGCAGACCCTTTGCCATAATGTGTCTGGAAAGAGCATTAGCTTGAGGTTATGGGAATAAATCCACCTGAGTCAAACTTTGATTGAAATCGTTAGAAACACTCCATTTTGAGCTGATTCTGTGTGACTTTTCTAGAAAGAATGGTGCTCTGTGCTTGTATTTCATGAAAGAAAAGTGTAAGAGTATGGCTAGTTTTCTCAACATATGTAATAGTAATGTAAGATTTTTACCTATCTCATCTCTTGTTTACATTCTTAATTCTGTCTTTGCTTTCATACAGAAAATCTCTCAACTCTCATACTGTTATTTCTGTGTCTGTTTTACCTGGTTTGTATCATCTTCATGCCTGTTTGAATCCTGTCTAATTGTCATCCTTAATGAATCCTTTCAGTGTCAATCCTATATTGCTGCCTACAGCTGCATTTTACTGTTTTTATAGTTCATTAGACAGCAGCCTGTTTATTGATTAGAGATTTTACTTTGGTGTTCTTTTTTTCATGTGGTATATTAAGTTGTATCTTACCACTAAAATTATCTTATGGCTTTGAAGAAAATTTTAAACAAATCACACGTAATGAAAGATAAATTTGATATCAGAAATGATGATCAAAAAGATGTCCTTAATCTTGCACTGTAAAAGATAAAATATGGCTTTGAAGCCCTAGCAGGAGGACACAGGATACAGTGGGTCCTCACATCTTCACATGCCTTTGCAAAGGCACTGCAGCTCCAGAGGCTGACTCTGGGGCTAATATGTCCCAGTAGAACAGACTTAGCACGATAATTCTGCACACCAAGAAGTATCCATAAATAATGGTATATATTTAGGTAATTCTCACCTCTTACAGGTTAAATTCCTAGCAGAAACAAAGTATATTAACATTCCAAAATCTGTGTAAGAATGATGCTCAACATGTGAAATAACCTGTATAAGAGTGATGATAAGATTATTAAAATGCAGCACAAAGCCAGTTTTTAGAAGAACAAAAGGTCTATATATATTAGAACACCAGAGAAATTTACAGTTAATTCTTGTATGAATCAGACAGTATCAAATCCCTCAATTGGTTTCAATTAATATTTTATTGTAATGATAAATGAAATCAGCCCTAGAGTTAAGCATATAAGCTAAGTGCAGCATAAAAAAAAAAAATCCCAAATCAGTCAACCATTTATTTTTGTTGAAACTATTTTTTCCTTTTAAAGATTATTACTACATTGGCGTAGGTAGTTAGTCTCAGTGGGAATTATTCCTACTTACCTTAAACCACAGACTAGAGTTAGCACTGATGCCAGCAGTCATCTAAATTTTTTTACATGATACATAAGCTCTATGAACAAAAACAAAACTTGCCTGTCTCTTTTCATTATTAATTTTATAATTGTAACTTTAGGTGGATAAAAATACTGAAAAAAAATTTTAAAAATCAAGTTTTGAAAAAAAACCTGTCTTGTACTACACTTGTGGATGCTGTGGGATCACTGAGACATTGTAATAACATTATCTGGTTCTGACATATTAATATGGATTTAGAACAGATGTTACTTGGCTATCTTTTTTGTTAAGTGTCACTGCTTAGAAGAGGGTAACTATGAAATGCTGGATTCTCTGAAGTCAACTTTCTAGTCCAAATTTAAGGCCAAGATTTCATGCTACACCAACGTCATTCCCTAAGTTTTTAAATCATTTGGACTTTATATATAGATTAGAAGGTGACAAATACAATCAGTTGTATTTTCTACAGTGATGTTATGATGGTCTTGTTCATAGGAAATAGAATTGGTATTTCTGGTGGGATTATGTTTTAGTGGAGCTATTATTTCTGAAGCTGCATGTGGAACATTTATATGCCTTTTTCTGCCCATGAAATCTCTTGCTAAATTTTCTGCCATTCTGTTCAAGGTTTACATGAGAGTATACAAACATTTTTTCTATTAGGCATGTGTGGTTATCAGGGCAATGTGAGAGCCAGCTTCTTACTGCCCTTCCATTTCAGCATTACAGGCTTTTTCCAAAGAGAAAATAATGATTTTAGTGTCTTGCAAGCTGCTGCAAGTATCTCTTAAAAATGGAAGAAAAAAGTTTTCATATCTTGTATGAAGAGGTATGTGTGGTGCCCAAAGTTTTCCAGATGAAAGAATATACTTCAAAGAAGACCTATTGTGTAAACTACGTCCTAATTCCTGTAATCAGCATACATTTAAATCTGCAGGGTTGAAATCTGCATCAATTTAATGTTGGTTTTCATCACTTATATATGTTATTGTACTGGAAGGTTTTTAAAAATCACTGTAATTCTGTGGGGTTTTTTTGGTTTTTTTTTTTTTTTTTTTGTTAGAAGATTTTTTTAATTTATTTACA
>JANRMJ010000054.1:70290202-70305812 GCA_025584955.1 Alethe diademata
GAATGGATCCATAATTGGATCAAAAAAGAAACTGCATTAACTGAAAGTTGATCAGTGAGCAAAACTCTGTATTTCAGTGAAACATTTCAGCTCCTTACTGTTTTTATAGTTCCACAGTCTCTTCTCACAGGCCTTTCCAACCATCTGTATTTGCTGCTCTCAGCCACTCAGGCTGCAGCTAGTTCTGCCAAGTACCTTTTTGAGTGAGCATCAAGTAGATAACGAGCAATAAAGCAATTACTGCATGTGTAATCTTCCACCTTTTTATTTAATATGTAAACATGAGACTGTGCAAGAAAGAAACTAAGTGGTATTTGCTTACAAGTCATTTCTTGGGGTGCATTTGAATGGACTTAGGGTCATTTATAATTCAGGGAAAAGGTAAGGATAGCAAAACATACGAACAGATTAATGGCACCTGGAGCAGTTACAGTCAATAAAATTTTTACAAAAATATCAAGAGAAAATGGAGGACTAGAGAAAAAGTAAGCTTATTAATAAATAAGGTAGATTAAATTAATGATTAATGACTCTTAAGTAGCCAAGTGCTTAAGTGATTTACAAAACCAAAATCAATCTGGGGGGGGAAAAAAAAGAGAAGGGAAGGTCATGAGCAAACACTATCAGGTTGGCACATCAGGATCTATTCCAAGTCTCAGGAGAGATACAGCTATGCAATCTGGGTGAAAAACAAATCAGAAGGCTGAGATCCACATCTGACCATGACTTGCTTTTTCTTCTCAAATCATGCTCATGCTCATCTGCCAATGCACACTATTTCAGCTGTGCAGTGAGCAGTGGCAGCAGATGAGGCACTGCTGTCTCTGCAGGGCTGGCTGCTCCATGCCTGGCTTTGGTTGATGGGGCAGACTCCTCACACTGCTTTTCTCTCTTACAGCCTGCATTTTGGCCTGGTCCTTAGTAAATTAGTAAATTGTAGCTGGACTAAATCAAGTTAGACAGAAATTTACAAACTGTAAAAACATGAATAGACCCAGTGAATTTAAACACAGTTTGTCACAACTGTAATTTATTCTAAAAACAAAAGAAAACTAAGAAAAACTGCATAGGCACTGGAGGATTAAGAGAGAAAGTTAAGGTGGAACTGAAGGGGACAGGAGGGAAATGATCATTATGAATTCGGTCATAAATTAAATCTTTAATGATGAGATGAATACCCATAGAAACAAATAATAAATTGTAAGAGAAGTTAGTTTAGCAAAACAAACAAACAAACACCCTGTGCACTAAGTAAAATGATATTTTATTTTTTAATCAGATTACCAGAATGTTATTAGTGTTAGTGATTAAAAAAGAAAGAATAGGGGAAGAGATCTGTTATATGTAGATGTCTTTATCCCTTTTGGATGCAATTTGGGATGCAATTTCTTGATACAAGCTAGGTTTGCACCCATATATGTATATATACTTATATCTGCATATATGTATATATACTTATATCTACTCATATATACATATATGTATACATACTGTAGATTAGCACTGTATATTTGTAGTAGTTGTCTTTTTCTGCATGTGTAAATACATGTATTTGTGGGGTTTTTTCCTTCTTCGATTATTTTGTAGGCTACACAGTTGGAATGGGACAGAATAGTAATAATAAGTAATAAATACCCTATTCATCTAGTAAGGAAGAGCACAGGGTAAGACAAATGGTTTTCTTTTAAATCAACTTCTATTTTACATATTTAATAATATTTAATTCAGAGTATTCTAGGTTATAAACAATTCAGTGGGTCTGAGAGAGGTTAATTTGGAAGGAAAAGGAGAAAGAAAACTAAAAAATCTTTGCAAAAAAATCTCAAACACCGCCAAGAGTGAGAGCAGTTTTAATGGAATTGTGCCTCTTTTTTTGACATTAACATCTGTACAGTTATATCAAATGGTTTGGTGCTTTAAAAAGCTTGAATCGACTTTATTTCTATAATATTTTCATTTATATTGGAAAATATTTATTGAAATGGACATCAGTTTTCTAGCAAGTAATGCTAGAAGGACATCTCTTACAGATTTTACCAATATTGAAACCAGTTTCACCAATATTTATTTGCCTTGCTAATTCAAGAAATGAATATTGAGGAATATGTCTAGGGATGATGAATATCCAGGAAATTGAAGTATATTTCTGAATTTACCAGAAATGCTTACAGTGCCAGGTTTTACAAGAATAAACTGCTACTTTTCTCATTAAGGCAGCCAAGTGTATGACACAGACGGGAAATCACTAGATGCTGTCACTAGCCTGTCACTTATGGGTCAGTCCTACAGGGATTTTCTTCCTATTTCATCTTTGAATTGCAAAGGCAAAAGTAGAAATCATACCTATTGCCAAGTCTGTAGTTGTTTCATCTTTAATGCATTCCGGTATTCTCCTCTTTCCATTCTGTGGGAAGTGCTCTTGAAAACCAACAGCAGTGCACTTGTTGATAAAGCCATTGGTATTACCAGCTTAACCTCACTTCAAAGTACAACATGATATATTTGCTGGGTACACTGTTATTCATATGTATCAAATGACTGAAAGCCCTTCTGGCACTTGGGTCTTATTACCTTTCTTGATTACTATCAGTTTGCTGCATGTATAGTTCCTTCTGAATTTTATTCATGGGCTTAGGGTCATTACCTTATGCAATGTGCACTCACAGTAATTAAAAAATCAAAATAGACATAAGGCATCAGAAATTAAAATAAATAGCAATTGTGTTTAATATATTTACAATACTTTTTTTTTTTTTTTTTTTTACTTCTGCAATGAGATAGTTATTAAAAATGCACCGAGGAGTAACTTGAGAAGGAGTATATCAACTCATGTCCATACTGCTTTTAAATGTGACTGTTCTTCATTTGGATGGGTGCAGTTTTCACTGAATAAAAATTTTTGTAGGTAGCTGGGCCTGGAGAGTGTTGGTGAGTGTAGTTAGGCACAGCTGATGGACACTTGTCAGTGGGACTCCCCACAGATTGGGGCCAACCCTGTTTCGTAACTTTATCAGTGATGTGGATGAGGGAACCAAGTGCATCCTCAGTTTGCAGATGACACCAGGATTGACCGTGTTGATCTGCTGGGGGTAGGAAGGCTCTGCAAAGGGATGGGGATAGGTTGATCAGTGGGCTGAGGCCAATGGCTTGAGGTGCATAAGTGTGAAGTGCTGGATGCTGCACACTGGTCACAGGCAGCACCACAGGCTGGGGGCAGAGTGCCTGAAAAGCTGCCCAGCAGAAAAGGACCTGCGGGTGCTGTTTGACAGTGGCTGAACTGGAGCCAGCATGTGGCCAAGAGGGTCACGCTGGCCTGGATCAGCAACGGTGTGGCCAGCAGGACCAGGATAGTGATTGTCCCCCTGCAGTCAGCACTGCTGAGGGCACACCTCGAGTGCTGCGTCCAGTTCTGGGCCCCTCACTGCAGGAAAGATGTTGGGGTGCTGGAGCATGTCCAGAGAAAGGCAGTGGAAGCAGTGAAGGATCTGGAGCACAAGTCCTGGGGGGAACAGCTGAAGGAGGTTGAGCTGTTCAGCCTGAAGAAAAGGAGACAGCTGGAAGACCTTATCACTCTCTGCAACTATCTGAAAGCAGGCTGCTGCCAGGTGGGGGTTGGCCTCTTCTTCCAAGTAAGAAATGATAGAAGGAGAGAAAAGAGCCTTAAATTGCATAAGGGGAGGTTTAAATTGGATATCAGGAAAATTTTCTGCATGGAAAGGGTTGTTAAATTGTGGAACAGACTGCCCAGGGAAGAGGTGGAGTCACCATCCCTGTAGGTATTAATGACATGTAGAAGCAGCACTCAGGGATGTGCTAGGTGAATGGTTGGACTCGAAGATCCTAAGGCCCCTTCCCAACTGAAATTTTGACTCCATGATTTTATTTTTCCCTCTAAATAAAAAAATATTAAACCCCAGTGGTCCCTGAAAACAAGCATTTTTGAAATTGTTAAAATTGACATGGTTTATAATATTCACTGAAAGGTAGTGTATTTTCAATATGTGATTTTATAACTGAACTTTACCTGTAGAGGTTGCTCTGCAGGGATAAAAATTATTTGCCTTGCTAATTCAAGAAATGAACAATTCTGAGTTTATGCATGATACATGTGCTGTATAAATTTGCTGTGATCCCAGTTTCAGATAGACACTTCATAAAACATATGGAAATTCAGGGGACCCATTTGTGCACTGAAAGATAAACTAGGCTTCCTTTTACTTGCTTAAACATCTGAGTCTTTCTAGATCTAACACTGACTTAATTTTTTCATGAGAAAATCTGTTTTGGCCAAAGTAGCTAGAAGATGTAAAAACCCTGACAAGCTAAAGCCGAATTTAAACAATTTCATTTTGTTTAACAAAATCCTTTTTTTAGATTCCAACTTTTCAGCACATAATTTAGGTTGTATTTTGGTGGCAGCTTGAAAGAGTGAGATATGGGTGAAAATATGAGAGCACTTGTATGTGTGTATTTGAGTTTTGTCAATACCAGAATTCAGAGTCTAAATCTGAAGCATTGTCTAAGTAATTTGGAGCAGATGTAAGAGACAAAAACATATTGAATACGTTGAAGAAAAAGAGCTGAAACAGTGGTGTAGCCTGAAAAGACAAACAGCTAATGATGACACAACCTAAACGATGGAGGTACTTAATTTTTTTCTTCCAAAAATAGCTACCCAGTGGACTAGAGAAGTACATTCACATCAGAAGCAAAGAAGCTGCTCCTATACTTGTAATTTATTCCAAATTATTTAGTAATTTTGCGTCTTTAAAGCTCCTAATCATGCAAACAGTTCATGCAAAGAACTCCACTAAGTTAATGGTATTAATCAAGAGTTTTCAGGATTGGGACCCTAATCAGCATTTTCTTGCTTTCTCACTCCTGCAGCATGTGTGCAGCTAATTGGTGTTTTGACTGAGTCAACATATGAATGGTAACACCATTGAATCAAAGGAAATTGTTCTCATTAGAATGTGGAGCTAGAGAAGTTCTGCTTTCCAGAATAAATATTATCCTCAAAAAATATCCTCATTAAAACAAATTGCCCTTTGCGGCATAATAAAGTTTGTGTAAAGAGAAACATCTGGCAGAAACATGTAACCTACTGTAATGTAACATTTGGAATGAATTAATTTATTTTACTGTCATAAACTGCTTTTTGAGCTTCTACATATTTTATCCAGATTTAAATGTACCAGTGTATTGGATATATTACTTTATTATATTCAACTTGTAATTCTTCTAAAATAATTTTATTCTGCACATAACAACCCCTGGAAAATGGGATATGTTGTGGTTAAAGAAACTTCAGGCAAGGTTTTAGACTTTGTGTACAGTAGCACATTTCATCACTAAGTATTTTACAAGGCTTCCAACATCTGGAGGCACTAAAGTGCAGGTGTCCCAGTGTTGACAAGAAAATTTGCCTTATAGTAGACAATAGAAAAAATCATGTTCAGGAACTTTAATCTAGAGCTTCTTCATTGCATCTTTTATATTTATAATGTAAGTAGTTCCCACTCCTTTTATAGTCAATGGAAAAAATGAGCCATAGTCTAGATTTACTTCACTGGAACTGTATTGGATGCCTCTGTTAAACCAAAATCTTGAATTTATATTTGAAATACACACCTACACTGAAGATGTGAGTCTTTCCTTAGATTAATTGTACCATGACTGGTAAACTTTGATGAAAAGATGGGATAAAAAAGTGACTCTGTTTTTTTACATTGTTGTGAAATGTACTCAGAGGGGTCGCACATTTTTTGTCATGTGCCTGTAGCTGCTGGACACAAAAATATTTAGTCAATACAGGTAATTTAGTTTGTACAGATCTGGTAAAGATACCAGAAAGTATGCTGAATAGATATCCAAAATGTTTATACACAGTAACAATACGGAATTTAAATAATGTAGAGTAATAGAGATGCCAAAGAGATGCCAAATTAACCAACTGAATTTTATACCTGATCTTCTCAGCATTTCTAACCTGAGCCTGGATTCATCAGGCTGCCCACTTCAGAAGCAGGGCAGCAGGGACACATGTTGCTTATCCATCTCTGTTGTATGAAGCAATGTTTTTGTGAGTTAAGCACTGGTTCATGATCCTAAGTACCAAGAGAAAAACAAACAAAACATCATTTTTATTTACAAGAGAGAATGATGGGTTGAGACAGAAGAGAGAAACACAGAAAGATTTAAACTCAAAATTATCTAGAAAGCCAAACAGATCAACGCTTTGAGACCCACCTGCCCTCTCAATGCCCAAGGACTGTTAGATCCATCCGTTAACTGGAGATAATGGGGAGTTATTCTGAGGAAAAGAGCTGCAAGCTTTTATGTTGTATCATTAAGAAAGCTACATTACAAATTTCACACAAGCACAGTATTTATAACACATAAATGAAAGATTTGACATAACCAGTATATATACAAAGACATCATAAGACTTCATATGCCCATCATAGTGGTGGTATATTAGTTCAGTGTTACAAGCTCTGCTTTGACTGTGTGTACACACTATGTTCAGATGTAAAACTTCTACTTAAAAGCTGGTTTTTTGAGAGAAATGAAAGAGAGTAACATATCAATATTACATTAAATGAAATAGAAATTTTCATCTGTTTTTCTTTTCTATTAAATTAGTAATCTCTTTTCTTTCCAAGCATGTAAAAAAAAATCCTTCTTGCTAACAAACTCAAGAACCATAGAAGTTCCTCATCATTCAAAAGATACATGTAGTAAAATATTTCTTCAAAATAATCATATATGCCCAGATTCTAAATTACTTTTCATCCTGTAAATTCCTTTCATTTCCTCTGGGCAGCAAAGAAGGAAGTGAATGTGCATTTTCTCATAGTTGTTCTCTATCAGACTTCTCTGAGTTCTGCACCCAGCCATGCAAGAAAATGAATAAGCATGACATTGATAAAGCATTCCATGATACAAGAATGTAAAAGTTAAAGAGCCATATGTCTAGTTATAAAGTAATAATGTTGCTCAAGGATCTGCCAGTGGATTAAATCCTATTATACGTATACCTACATACATACATACATACATATGTATAATGGGTTTTTTTTTCTTTTGATGACCATAAAAACTAGTTTAACGCATACAATTTTGTTCCATTTGCACATTAAAAAATATTTTGAAATATATTCCTGGAAGCAGATTTGGTCTTCTGACAGCAAAATTGGTCTTCTGACAGTATTCCTCTGTGTGATGTGTACATGCTGTATATTCAGTGTATACGGATAGATATAGAACATAAAAGCAGTTTTATTGTCTAGTCCAAAGTCTATTTAGTCAGCAGAATTCCAGCAATTTGTATGTCTCCAGAGCCCTCTTCACCTTCATTTTGGATCTGAGTATGCAGTGTATACAAACCTCACTCAAATAATTTTTCCTAGGAACACGAGTAATTTCTTTAGAAATTGTGCAGGTTTTGAGGTGGGTTTTTTTTTGTTTTTTTTTCCCCCCTCCCAAGTTCATGATAATTTGACCTTATACATAGAATCATGGAATACTTAGGCCTGGAGGAGACCTCTAGGATCATCTAGTACAACCATTAATGTAACATTGCCAAGTCTGTCACTAAGCTGTGTCCCTAAGCAATCATCCCAGTCATCTTCCCACTCCCTATCTTAGAAGAGCTAAAGAGCACTTTGAAGTCACTGAAGTAGTGTGAATACTTTGTTATGGGCATCCTTGGTAACAGCAAATGCTTCTAGCAGCATATGGCTTTATATTCAAGCATGTTTTGTCTGCTAATCAAAATTACATGAATATGAAATAGTTTGAGGTGAATACATATTCTTTTTTTCAGTCATTGGGTTGTTTTAGAGCTGATTTTGTCATACTTTGAGTATTACTTCTGAAGCAAATCAAGGTATTTGATGCATTTAAAAAGTAACGTAGTGATGTTCTTAATAATTTATTGGGTTATATTTATTGTTAATATACTTGTTATGTCTTGACATCAGGAATATGACTGCATGAGACAGAGAAATGAGGAAAGGACAATATATTTTTAGAGGATCTTTCATTATGAAACACCATCCCCCCAATATGATATTGAAAATTCTGTTTGAAAGTATCACCTATGCTTAATGACTTTCCTGTTGCAGAGAAATTCTAGAAATGCAATTTTGTGAATTCAAGATGTTTCCTTTAAAATGGCTGATATAGAACAATAATTGCAGATGAGAGACTATATAAACTTGTGGGAGTTTTTTCTAATACACTGTCAGTGATAAAAAGAATATGTCTGGTAAAGTGATTTAACTAAATATTGCAGCAGGCTTTCACGAACAATTCTGATAATTGCTTTGGTGCTTTCTGATGAGTGAGGGACAGGTGTTGAACTCTTAACCTCACAAAGGAGTTGCCACCTTTAACTCCTTGCATACACAGATGATTCCACAAAGCATAGGAGAGCAGTACTCCCAAATGACAGTGATACAACAAACAGCCTTATATTATTAGTTAATGAGGGAAATTTCAATCCTATCCTGTAGTAACAAATGCGTGATGGAGCACTGGCTGCTGCTGGTGGAATGCAAAACAGAGCAGCTTCTGATGCACAATGTACTTACCATCATTGGCTTCTCTGGTGATATGTGGAAGTTGTGGTGCACTCCTAGGGTCTTGCAGGGATTCATTTATTAAGCTTTTGAAATTGAGACATCCTTCTGGGAGTGACATTCAGAATTCTGTGTGAGGTAAAGCTATCATGTTCCGCATTAAGAAACATAAAAAGGTAAAAAAAAAACAAAACAAAAAACAAAAACTAATGTGGAAAGGAGGCAAAAGCATGCACAGCAATTTTATCCCAGCTTGAGGATGAGCTGTGTGTGTGATCACTCAAGATCAGGTTATAGATGTTTAGAGGGAGGAAAAAGTTTTTAAAACTCCTTATTGTCCTGACTCAAAGCCTTTCACATCCCAAATCATAATTCTTCTGCCCAAAACTGAATTGTTTCCACAGCTGCACTAGAACCTTGAAGACTTCTCAGTGCAGAGGTTCATTAAGTCTCACGTAAGTCTCCCTCTCCTGCTAGCTCTAAAGCCTATGTTTCTGTAAGTCAAAGCCCTGTAACTCTTTATAATTCTCTCTGTCAGACCACCCCATATTCTGTCTTGTCTGAGATTCAGCTCTACCTACAGTCTCCCAAACCTTATCCACACCAAGTCCTACAGCAAGTTCTGTCCTGAGACCTTATTTCTTGTGAGCTTAACACATCACAAGGCTTCCCCATTTCTCCAAAAGTATGCCCTGCCTGTGCTGATTGCTCACCCCAGGACCCTCAGCAGGGCTGCTCAGCTCCTCCTGACCTGTGTTCTGGCAGCATCCGTGTCTGCAGCCTGTTGTGTTGCTCACAGCTGCTGTACTCCCTTATTGGTGCAACCATTGGCAAAAATCATTTCCAGATTTGGTTTTTCCAGCTGAAGTTCTGGGGCAGGTAAGCAAAACAGAACCACTAAGGGGAGGAAGCAAAAAACATCTGGATGGAACATGGCCCAATCACCCCGTGATTATCTTCACATGAAAATGACAGGAGTTAGAAAGAGGATCAAACATTAATAGTCAAAAGATCTTTCTCATTTCTATACTCAAATGTTACTTTACTCACTTAACTGATACTCTTGTATTTAAAAATATTAATTACTTCATTGTCATCTGAACAAGTATTTAATCCTATTTTTTCTTTAAAATTTTAATACAGTCCCTTGTGGCTTGGTGAGATCTCGTACTGCTTTTCAGTATTTTGGTAGGTGGTGCAGTTTCACTGGAAAATTCTGATCCAGTGGCAGTTCACACATTCCGCTGGCATATACTGATTGAAAAAAACCTTTAATCATAAAAGTCAGTTACTGTCCTTTTTGGAGTTAACGTGCTTCTAGTCTCATTTTCTACAGGCCTACACATTCTCTGGTCTTTGACCTTTGGATCTTGTAACTTTTTTTTCCCTCTTTAGTATTGATCTGTCTTCCAAGCTCCTCCCTGTTGTGATGATCCATGCTGAAATGTTCATTTATCAGGCATCCTGGCTATCAGGACAGCTGAGCTCAGGTAGACCCTTGATTCTTCATTAGCTGGGCTATTTCCGAGGTCACCTGTTGACCTCAACTTCTCATCTCTTGCCTTTGTGACCAACAGTCAGGATTTTCTCATAGCATCTCCTTTCTCATCTTAACACGATCTCTTGAAACACCAGACTTCTTTCCTGATTTGTCACGATGGTACCAAGTATCATAACCAGCTCAGGAATTCATAAAACTATAAGGTCCAGGAAATGTCAAGACAGAATCTCTCAAAATGTTTTAGGTTGCAAACATCAAAGGACAAAACTAAACAGCTTTTGTCTAACTTGTGTTTTAAAATCTCACTGATGTTTACTCTTCACTCTCATAAAGCAATCAGTTCTAGACCATAGCTATCACTTCTAGTAAGCTTTTCTTTATGCCTGAATTAATCTCCCTTTCCAAGGTTAAAGCTTGTTACTTCTTGCACTACCCACAATAGACATGAAGAATATTTTTTCTGTTCCTCTCGGCAGTTACCTTCTATCATCCCTTTCCTGTTTTAGGCTAGATTTAACTTTTATTTAGTCATTTAAATCATCATCTCAGAATTTCTTTTTTTGTTATTGTGCCCTATATTTTTCTGCACAATCTGATACTTTGGGGATTCTAGTTCCAAAATCAGATTTAATGTTGCAGGGAAATGTGTCTTAAAGCTGGCTATAGCAGAAAGATTACTTACATATTTTACAGGCTATGTTCTCACTTAATGCACTAATTGTCCGGTCTCTTCCTTTCCTACATGGCATAGAAGACTCCTGTTCAACTTCTTATACACAAAAGCCCCCAGTTGTTTTATTTCTTGCAGGCAGTTACTCTAGAGGCTGGATTTGTGCCATTGACTACTTCTGCCTGAGCGAAGTATTTTTCACTTCTCTTTGGGGAAATTAATTCTGTTTTTGCAGAACACGTATCCAATATGTTCTGGTCTTTTTGAATTTTACTTCTGTCAGCAGAAATACTTACTGTTAGCTTCAGCTTGGCATTACCTTTGTATTTCATAGCTTCACATTTATTGAAACAATGCCAATATTACTTATTAAGGAAAATACTGATTAGACCAACAGTATATTCCCAAGAATCACAAATCAATATATTCTTGTTTATCAAGGAACCATTTTCATTGCTCTCAGTATGTTGTTTAACATGGAACCATTTTAATCTCTCTGTATATAGCTGTCCAACTGGTTTTGCTAATTAAGAGTAACTTAATTTAGACCATTTTAAGTCAGTGTATGAGAACTTACAGAACATTATGTATCACAAGCTTCACTAAAGCTTGCTTTTTCCTATTAAAAAAGTAAAATCTTGTTTTACTCTCCCTGTGCTCCCTATAGAAATTGACTTTAAAAATTGTTTCTTTTACTCATCATTCCTTCTGCTGATGCTTGCAGTGTTTATATTCCAGTATTTTTCTAGAAGTAAGGAGTAGTCTGACTGATACATGTAGTTTTCCAGCTTTTTCTACTTTCTCTTTTTCAAGGATAGATAGGTGACTTGTTTGGTTTTTTGACAGTCTTCCAGAATCCCATTCATCATCCATGAGGTTTTGAAGTGCCTCTGAAATTGCTTCAGCAAATTTTTTGTACTCCCTGAATTTCATAATTTCTGAATGATTTTAAGCCAGCTAACTAATGGGTGTATTCTTTAACCTGCTTCCTTGCTTCTATCTTAAATGCATTGTTGTTTGTGTTTTTTACATTGTCTTCCTGATTACATCTAACTCTGTTAGTGAAGACTGAAGCAGTAAACGCCCTAAACGTTAAAGTGTTCTTAGTGCCATGATAGTTTTTTTTCCCTGTTGAATAGTGGACCTGCTTTCCTTTATCTTCCCCTTGCAGTTAATGTTCTTATTGATCTTTTTCTTTGTTTACCTTGCATGTTTCTTGCTAGTTGTTTCACATTTTGTGCCTTCACTTTTCTCAGTGTGTGCTTCCATCTGTCTTCTTTTGTAAGGTTTGTGTCTTCTTGCTTTCTGTTTTATATAACAAATTATTATCAGTCCATCCAGAGAGACTGATGAATAGTCTGCATATCGCTATATTACTTTCCCAAAACATATTTGGTTTGTTAGAGATTGGAATTGTTTCTGATTTTATTTTTCAGGCAGTGTTTCTTAGATGTGTACGAATTATCTTTATCTGTTCAGTCTTTCTGGTTTGTCAGTAGTGCAATAGCCCCCACCTTTCTTTCTTCATTTTTATAGAAGATAATAGAACAAGCAATCAGTAATAGAAAACATGATAGTCACATAAGGTGAGTCGTATACTTTTAAATATTTTTGGAATATGTAAACAAAGATGTAATATTAGTGATATTTCAGACAAATTTCCCATCTTCATTTAGTCATAAGTGTAGATAAAATATTTATGTCTCTTGATGTATAAAACATGCTGATCAAATAATAAACAATCCTCATAGCCTCCTTCTATACAAGTAAATATATTATCCTAACATTGCAAAATAATAGAATGGGATGAGAGGAGGTGGCTTCACGTTGTGCCAGAAGAGGTATAGATTTGGTATTATGAAAAATTCATTCACTAAAAAGGTTGTCCAGCACTGGAACAGGCTGCCCAGGGAAGTGGTATGTTACCATCCCTGGAGATTTTTAAAATACACGTAGATGTGGCACCTGGGGACATGGTTTAGTGGTGGACACTGCAGTTCTGGGTTAATGCTTGTACTTGCTGGTCTAAGAGGTGTCTTCTAACCGAGGGAATTACAGGACATCCCCAAATCTTCACAGATAGTCAGCATCTCATAATTTCGGGGATCCTGGAACTTGAGTCTTCACAATTCTCAGTACTATTCAGTCATCCAAACTACCCTACATTATTGTGGGAAATGCTGACTATTTTACTTCTATTTCCATATCTTCTTTTCTCAGTCGTAAATAACATAATATACATTTCAATCTTCATCTCAGAAGACAGCTTCCACTATAGCTAAACTATGTTGCAGTACTATGAAACAGATTCTGTACAATACCCTATCATATGAGCATGTATGATGATAGTACCCATTAGTTTTGTATGGAGTCTGCCAGTATTTCTGTTACTGAAACAACTCAAAAGTAGACCTTTACTTGAAAATGGAGCCATTTTTGCATAATGTAGAAGCTGGTAAAGCTTTTTTACAAAATACTATGCTGTCAGCACCTAGCCGAGGATTTAGTAGATCTAGTCTTAGATTGGATAGCTTTTAATAGCATAAGCAGTCTAACCTGTTCACTCAATTAAATACACCATTTCAAAGTGCTATTTAATTGCTCACTATTGCTGTAAGTATGACATGACTTACATTTATACACTGTATTATTTACTATCACAGAGTAAGAAAACTAGAGTTTTTGTTCAGATTTTAGCACTTGACACTCAGTGAAAGCAAAGCTTCTAAGTCTACAATCATCTTTAAAACATAAGATCATGAAACTAAGTCTAAAGAAGCAACTAAACACCAAACACGGTAGTTAAGCACGAACCTCAGTGGGCTCCCACATTAAGATCTGACACACAAATTCCAGTGTGATGTATGACAGACTGATGAAGCATAATATTATATATCAACCTGTAAACTGGCAGACATTCTTGATACGTGAATGAATAGGCTTAGTGTCTCCAGCTCATAACTGTCTTTCATGTGATGCCAGGAAGAAGTCAAATTCTATTGTACAGTAATATTCTTAAATGACTCATTCACTAACTTATCTTTGATAGCAATAGCAGAAGCTGGAGAAACCTTCTTTATCTCCCTTCAGAAATGTAATCTGAAAACATGTCATTTAGCTGGTACCTATCTCGTCAGGTGCTGCAGTTTCTAAATTCCAAAAGATGCTCAAGAAATGTACTTCCATAAATATGTAGGAACACTTCAATTTCTAATGTTTCAGCTTTGGCATGCGAAAATTAGAGGTTCCCATGCCAAAATCTCATGGATCTTGGTTCTCACAGTGTGTTAGATTGATCTCAGCACAAAATACTGTAACAGCCCCAGCTTTTCTTTAAGGCTTCCAAGGAACTGATAGTCTTATTTTGTGTGCTAACACCGAAAAGAGTATAAAAAATCTGGCTGCATTTACTTTCTACCTGAAGGAATTAGATACGTTTATTTCATAATTTTTAATGTGTTCAGCATGAAAATGTAAGGTGAAACTCAGGCATCTTTGAAAACTTTTCACACTCTTCTCCAAAGCAGATTTCTTTCCCGCTTTCTAAATAATAGAACAAAACTGTTCTCACTATTAAGCCAAATAATTTATTTCCTTTAGATAAGCATGCTTAACACATTATTTGAAAATGCTGTACTTTTTTTGTCGGCATTTGATCCAGGATCTCTCTGACTAGCTTAGGTTTTTCCTTCCTGGGAAGAAGTAATCACTGAGTTCCATAAATGCACAACATGAATGAATTTCCTGTGTATTTCACATTCAAGGATCAGACGTAGTGCAGCACAACAAAAAGGATCAAGGGCCAGTAACATCAATAAACAATGACTTCTTATCACTATGACCAGTATGAGATTCTAAGCTCAGTCTCCATTCTGGCCTTTGAGATCAAACATCAGCAAATGATTGTGTGATAAAACAGAAATAGGTGATCCCACACAGCTGTTTTTTTTTTTTTTGTCTTCTCAGAGGAACTTAGAAACTGTTACTGAGTAATTTCTGTTCTGGTCTGAAAAGTATTATCTGTGAAGCATTAGTGGAACTAGGCTATTTATTCTGTCCCATGCTGTACTGGAAGCCACTTTTGGACACAGATGGATGCCACAACCTTGGCTACACTTACACATTAACAGTATCATAAGCTTCATATACAGGCATCTTAAAAAATTGAAGTGTTATTTTCTATTAATCACTGGGGTCCTACTTTTCTTGCTTTCGTAGATGCTTTGATAATAGACCTTCTTAGGAAGATTGACTCTATTTTCTGGAACAGGGAATTGCTGCATATCTGGATTTTCTCCTAAATTCAGGAAATTAGCTGATCTTGCAGCCAGACCCAGAAAAAAAAAAAAATCTGGAATCTTAATATTTATGGAGATCCAGGTATTTAGAATACTTTATTTTAGGTGGATTTTTGGAAATAAAGATCTAGTTCAGAAAGTTGTTTCAAGTAGGACTGCAGTGGAAATAGTAGTTTGCTAGTAAAAGTACCTTAAAGTCAGCACAGTACTGACTTTTCACTGTAGTTTTGCTTTTCTATGGGAACTGTTCTGTGGGAGTGTATCTATTTCTATGGGATGAATAAAAAAATAAAGTCAATATGGTAATCTTTAGGAAAAAATTTATTGAAATAGCAATGTGCTTCATCCTCACTGTAGGAATGGAAAATGGGTATTATTAAATTTTTGAATGGATGGTAACTGACCTGTGTATCAAGCAACACATATTTATTAACATTAAAAACAAATATATTACTGATAGGTATAAAGATATGCAACATCTAAAGATTCCCAAACAGTAAAAAATCCTGTAGTAAAATACTGTTCCCTTTTTTATGTCCTCTTCCCCGTCCCCCCC
>JANRMJ010000054.1:70306677-70340777 GCA_025584955.1 Alethe diademata
AATTAATGGAAATTGTCTTTGTGGCAATTAAATACCCATGAGCTAGGTAAACTTAGTACTAAATCCACCTAGAACTAAACCCAAATTGAGTCTTTGTGCAGACTCTTTTAAGAGTGGGATTAATCTTCTCTGATTTTAGTCACCTATAAGGTAGCTAAAGGAGTGTCTATTCAATTGTCTCATTTAGGCTCAGCCTACTTCATGAAGAAGGAAAAGGAAAGTTCAACTTATCCTATCGTAAGGTGGATGATTGCCATAATTAGGGTTGTGTGAGTGGGAACTATGGCATGCACAGTTAAACCATCTTTTTAATTAATCAGTAACCTTAGATTTGCCTCGGGGATAAAATATGAGGAGGTGCCTATCTGATTATCTACTGATTATCCAAATAGATGGGGTAGATGAAGTGTTTGACTTCTGTATGGCTAAAGTAAGGTGAAATGAATCCTGCTGTAAACTTTGAAAAAATGATGTTTTGGCAGTAATTATCTCATTATTTTGATACTACAAATTAAAATATTATTATTCATATAAAAAGTATTATTTGTTTTATTTTTACCCCATCCCAGAAAAATACCGTTAAGGAAGAATAAAGATCATTGTTGTCTTACCTGCCCATGTAAAGTAAGCCACGCAGTACTATTTATTTGTTGATCTATTTATTATTGAAAACTATTGATTTGATGAGATTGTAGCAGCAAATGATAAATGATGCATGAGCTGCATCAACAGATAAAAGACAGAATAAAGCCAGAACTTTGCAATTTTAGAGTTGTTATTATTTATTGTGGGTTTAGAAAAGCTAAAACCAGTAAAGCCCAAGAAGCAAGGAGCATTCTACTTGAAATAGAAAAAAAATATTTTATATAGATTTTTTTTGCTTTTTTTTCATTACTCCTCTGAGTCTTTTTTTGTATGTGCCATCTATAAAGACATATGACTGTAATATGGGTGCTCACAGACCTGTGTCTGCTCAGTGGAATGGTTTATGGTATGCTGCATTTTTCCACAAAAAATATGTATGGATGTCATCTTTTCTCATGTAGATGAAAGTGTCCTAAGCCCCATATTTTCAGTTGATCCACAGTGACTCTTACAATGCTACTTCTTTTTTTCATGCTTCCTAAGTGACTCATGATTATGGCTCACACTGTACAGAAAGAAGTTAATTTATGCACATAGAACCAAAACATGCTGCAAAATTTCGGGTGAAAAAAAATAATTGAAAAATCCTCATGATAGGAATAACTCAGAGAATCTAAGAAATAGTAGTTTAAAAGATGTTCTGATACTCAGCTTCACATAGGTAGTGCTCAGTGAGGAGAGTGCTGAAGCTTACACAGTTTCAGCTATACTGTTATTTCAGAGTGGTCCCTGTAGAAAGCCTGTCTGTAGAACCACACAGACATTCTTGGAAAGAACTAGTAGGAGTGATCTGAAACAAATTTGGGAGTAAGCTGTTAATTATATTTCCAGTGGTAAATATGCATAAATAAAATAAGATGCATACACATTTATTTCATGTGACTATTAGGTCAACATTAAAACTAAGTGACATGATAAATAAATGGAACATTATGTCCAACTTGCAGATGCATACTGTTCAGCATCTGTACAGGTTGTTTATTTTCTTTAGGAGTTCATTACTTTCACCAGAAATTTATTCTATGATATAAATTCCATTCATGCAGTGGAAGTTAGATGAATACATAATTTAAAGTATTTTATCTACTTGCAAGAAAATAATCTCTGGACAAATAAACCTCTGGAGAAAACAGAGTCTGATCTAATTTTCTACAGTGGGAATCCAGATACAGCTCTTCCAAGACAACAATATGGAAGTTATAAGTAAATCTGTAACTGATATACATGTGAAATAGCAAAACTAATGATGATTGGTATAACAGAGTGGATTGATGAGCTTCTTACCATTGGCTTCCTCAATAAAAAAATGGGGAGAAGCACTTTTTTGACATGATTCATGCCCACATAAATATTTTTGCATGATTCATTTTCCCATAAACATCTAAAATGTTGCAGATGAATCATACCTTAAACATTTTGTTGAGAAAAAAGCAATAAGATATTTAGCTGAGGTGGTAGCTGAGATGAATTGCTACCCTGTATACTTATGTGACAAGTGTGATAAGCAGATGTGATCTTTATCTGCTGACTTAAATATTGTCATTATTTAGTGAATATCAGCTGCATTCAAAGATATATATGAACTGGACAATATAAAATTGGAAGCTATATTTTGTAGTGAACCTTTTACTCTGTATTACAGAGATAAAAATGTGTTTTAATAGATGACATCACAATATATGATACTCCAGAGGCATAAATCAGATACGCAGAGCCATTAAAAAAAGGAGGAAAGGGCAAAATTTTCCCACGTCCTATTGGGATCCCCTAGAAACGGTTAATTTTGTTCAAGCCCATCTATCACCCATGTTGATCAGTCTATTATCAGGTAAAGGACCCCTGTGTGCAGCTAGGGAGCAGCATTTGTAAGATGCAAGCATGCTTACTTCAGAATTGTTTTCTACATGGTTTCCATTAATTTGTCAATATACACATTCGGAAGTGCCCTAGTAGTTGTCTTTAGATTTCTAGAGGTAGCAAAAGACTGAAAAGAGTGAATGTTTCATTTTTTTGTTAAACAGAAAAGGAGGAAAATAAAGAATTTTAGACTTCTTAGCCTAATTTCAGTTACTGGGAATAAAAAGCTTAATTATTTAGAAGCCAAAACCAAGAACATACCTAACAATAACAATGAAATTGTATTTACTGGTAAGAAGTTGGGTTAAACTAATCTAATTTCGCTGTAGGGAAATGAATCCAAAATGTGAGTATGTGAGAAACACAGTTGTTAAGTCAACTGGCTTTCCTAGGTCTCTTTATGATCTTCAGTGTGTCATTCACATAAGTAAGTTCGAAATGATCTTGATTAAATTACCACTAAACTGATACTAAAGTTTTTTAAATAGTAATTTAATTGGTTAACAAGTGTTCACAGTCAGAATAGAAAAAGGCACTTCAGATGTGGCTCTTGGGCAGGTACAGACACCATTTTCACCACTGGGTTGAATGGTGAAATATTCAGCATGCTCTCAGCAAGAGATGGCAGCAAGAGCTCTTTCATAGGCTGGAAAATAGAGCTAGAATTCAAAATGGGGACATAATGTGGATTCTGCACTGAGGCAGGAATAAGATTGAGTTGAAGACTGAAGAAGGACTGACTTAGCAGTTGTTCTGTTGAAATGATGTATAAAGCTTAGTGTTTCCCACAATAAACATGACTTAGAGAAGCCATGCAATTCTGAAATACTTTAGCAAAACATTTTTGAAGCAGATAGTCATGCATAGCTGAATTTGGAACTCCTAAACATTCAACTTATCCACTTAAGCAGATAATTTGGGCAATTTAGACTTCCTTTTGTCAGTATTTAGAATTAAATTCAGCTACATAGGGGCAGAATGTGTCCCGCATATGACTAAAAGAACATTGTTCATTTTAATTAAAAAAAAATATTTTAAAGAGTTTGCAGGAGTAAGATTAATCTCCCAGTTTTTCTGAACTAATAACCCTCTTTCGCTGTATAAATAGAGGAGAAAAGCCATCGTGATTCATCGTATTTCCATGTGGACATCTAAACTAGGTCAGATGAATCACAGCATCCTCTCTACTGGTAGCTGAGATGTAGACAAATCTGCTTTGGAGATACATTTGGTCTTTAGAGATGTCTGCTGTCATTTGCAGAGGATCCAATCTGAAATAACTGAGAGGAGGAAGAAGAAAATAATTTGTTCTCATAGGTAAAAGCAAATGAGTGTATGGTGAAGCACTGGAATGATTTTCTTGAAGGTTGTGGCTTCTCTGTTAATGTGCATATTTTAAGGATAGCTCAGAAGACGTTAAAATATAAGGTCATAAATCTTGTTGAATTTGCCTGGGGCTTAACTGATGGATTAGAACACATCTCAAGTGCCTTCTAGCCCTGTGTTTCTACATGCTTTTGTTCTTTAGCAATACATCTTCCAGTCCTATGTAATCTAGGATACATAACTGTAAAGGGAATGGGGAGGTAATGATCCAGGTTTGAGTGATACCAGAAATGCATACCCTTTGTCACATTGCATGATGGGGCAAATTACGATGGGGTAGAAGTTACTGTGGGCTTGTAGTTTGGAAGAGACACATATTTCCATCAGCTAGTATCGCCAGTCCCTTTCCTGGAAAGCATTAATGCCTTGGGAATGCGTGAGTCAGCAGTGCTCAGCAGCCCTTGCTGAACAGGGCTTAGCAAAGCATCTGCAAACAGTGGCAGGGTGAAAGCGAGTGAAGCTGTACTGTAAGAGTAGATAATGTACTGATTATACTCAATCTTTCTGAAACAAAAAAAGTTGCAGCATTTAAAGAGGCAAGTTATCTTTTGTGTATTTGAAAAGAAATTGGTTACGTCTAAAGAGTATAAAGATATAAATTTGAAAAGAATAATTTAATGATATTCAGCCCATACTCAACCGATATTTATGTAATTATACAGCAAAAAAAATATATGCATTTAAATCTAACATCAGTTGTGCTCTGGTCCATTGAGTAAGTTCTGTCTGAACATTAATAGTCATAAAAATGCATAATGCAAAACAAAACCAGAAAATAATAGCTGAGATAATCTCACTAAAAATGTGTAAATGCATTAGTATTTACAAAGAGGATGTAAAAAAAATTTAGAGTAGTCTGCTTCTTGGAAATGTGTAGACTATAGAAAGAAACCTAGACTAAATAAAGAAATCCAGGGTTTGACTTCTTCCCTCATGTTGCCATGAGATCAGAGAGCTGGACTGAAAAATTAGATGGGAGAGCCTTTGTTCTGTTGCCTCAGCAGAGGGAGGACATGGAGATCCATGGCCTGCAGGAGAGGAGAAGAGGTCCCAGTGGGACCTAAATAATTATTTTATTCTTATTATTCTAAGTGCCAAAGCTACTAGCAACTATGGATCATTTAACATATATTATTTATTCCTTGTTTTCTAAATAATGTGTCATAAGTTGGTGTAGAAATCAATTTCATTAAGATCAGGAGTCATACTGGATTAAGGAAGGATGAATCAAAGTAGAGTGAACTGTTCCAATCCCTGTCAGTATTTGATTTTCATCAGAAGCAGTTACATAGAATATTCTGTACATTTGTCATTTTAGAAGCAATTAGTCTTTCCTGGGATTTTCCTAGAGTACAAATACCTTCTGAATTTCACTTAGATAAGTTTATATACTGAAACTATATATCTTTTCCTAACCAGTTTAGAGAACTGGAGTTTTATATTTTTGACAGGTGCTATTTCCTGCTTGTAATTGTGAAAGAGAGCATTTGGCTGCCTGGTTATCCACTTCGAGTTTCTATCTTGTCAAGTGAGAAATGCTACATTTACTTACCTGTCTGAAACTTGGAAGTGCATACTTCATTCCTTTTTATAACACTGTCAAAATAGGTACTGAAATACATGGCATAGACCAAAATGCTTTTTGTATCACGTGTGTTAAGCAGAATTTTGCTTGTATCACTCATCACTAACAGTGGTAAGGTCAGTCACTAATCACAAATATACCAGAGCTATACAGAGGGATATGCAGGTTTTTCTTCTTGATAGCCAGTATTTAAAGAGGAACATGGAACTAACTTCAGTACAGTATAAATGCAGTCAAAATTCGTTGTTCCTGAATCTTCCATGAAAAAGATAGATGTTTAAGAAAGGCAGACTTAAGGGCTTTTTTCCATTTTTTTTTCCTCAGTAAATATGAAGTTAACAAGGTGAATTGAAAGATAATAAATGCATCTAATCCTTTACCAAGCTCTCCAGAGGATCTTTGAAACCCATTGCATGTAGCCATATGTCAAGTAAACAATCTCTTTAAATTCTTTTGACTGACTGGATTGATAATTTTTAGATGTGGAATTCCTCAGACTATCAGATGAAGGAATTCACCAAACCTCAACCAACACTTAGAAAAAAGCTGTGAGATTAAATATTCAGTGATATAAAATTGATGTATTTACTTGCTTGATGTGCAAGAAATGTTGATCTGTAGTGTTGCATCTGCAACCTGATTAACGTTTCATTTAATTTGTATTAAAAAACTCCAGCCTACTGAAGATGAGTGAGAACTGTCACCATAAAACTGGGATAATTGGAAAAAAAATAGAAAGTCAGATTTTAAACTTTTAAATAGAAAGTCAAAAGCTTCATCTGATGTCAGTCATCATCATAGCTTTATAGAAATCTTCCTAAGTTTGTTCTTTCTTTTCAAGTGTAATTTCTCTGTGATTCCCTAATAATTAATTCCTATAAAGTTAGCATATATAGACATAATGCTCTGGCAGCTCCCTGGAACCAACCATATATTTCATTCTAAGAAAAGCAGATTACAGGTGTGAAGAGGGAAAAAAGATTTGCATAGGTGTGTAAGAAGTTTGTAATTTATCTACCATTAGGACCACTTTATAGAAGCATGATCATCTCAGCTCTTTATTTGTATAAATTGAAGTACTCAATTATGTTTAAGGACACTTCCCTTAATACCAGTTCCTACAAAAATCTTAGGGCTTCATTGTCACATCCCTTTATAGTAAAAGGGAGAGGAACAAGCACTTCCAGTAAGCACTTCTTCTCAACCTGAAGTAGTCATCTAAAGTCAGAGAAATGAATCATGCCTTAGAAGTGCTTCTTAACTCACATACATATAGTTTGAAATTATGCAAAATGAATTTATCCTTCTAATCGTTTAATTTTATGGCCCTCCCATCACAACATCATCCTGCTATAAATTCTCAATAATACCCTTTTCATACATCTGAGATAACTTGCTGTCCTTATTTATTATGGCAAATGTGTAAAAATGGTTATCTCAAATCAGTATCAATTTAATATCCTTTTGCAAACCATGCACAGCATTTTACATCAAAATATTTTCAAGCAATCTTATTGTAAGATATCAGTTTTAAAGCTCTGGTCCCCTGGAGTGCTCTGCTTGCAACTCTGAGCATATTTTGTTCCACAGTAGTAAGCAATATATTCAGAATTTAGAAATATTTTCCTCTGGGAAGGTATTGCCTGGAGAGCAATGCAAAATCAGAGAGAACATAAGCAGAATCCAAGAGAAAAGAAAAAAAAAGTTTAGTTGAGCTCTGTTAATTGCTAGGTATTTCTTCTCTTGGCACCATAGAAAACAATCTGCTCATGTTGCTTCCAAAATGACAAGATGAATGGTTCCATAGTCATCACTGTTACAAGGATAACACCAGACTGAAAAGAAGAGGGAAGAGAGAAAAGTGGAATCACTGCTTATAACTAGATAAAACTAGATAAAATGATAACCTTGAATTATTAATTCATTCTTTCATTCATATGACAGACATTCAATATTAAAATACACATCCGAAAGTTCCACTGAAAAGCTCAAAAGTAATCTTCTGAATCAACTGTGATGATTTCCATTAAGTCATAAAAATTGACTCCAAAGAACTGGATAAAAAATAAATTATTTCCAACATTTTATTAAAAAACAAAACAACAAAAACTGAAACAAAAAAATAATCCAACAAACACCCCTCAAAAAACCAAAACAAAACCCCATACACACACACAAAAAAAAAAAAACCCAACAAAAATACCCCAAGCAAATTACAAGATTTGGATCATTGTGTCAAATCACCTGAACTTGAGACCTCTTGCATTGTAGGGCCATTTCTCAAATGCATAGCTGAGAAGATGGAGACAGAAAAAAAAGACACTTAAATTTGTTGATTTAGAAAGCAAATTCCACATAGCAAAATAGCTTGTGTCAGAATTAGTAAGCAAAAATTAACACTTTGTGATGATATTAAGTAGATTATAAAACTAGAATGAGAAGTACACTTACCAGTTCAGACTAGTGGAGAAGATGTAGCATGAAAGTGAGTGAAATTCATTTCACCTGGCTTTGGGACATATTTTCTATACTCTATGTATTAGTTAGCTTGGGAATGAGTTTCTTGTGAGTCCTCACAATTTCATTGGGTGGAAAAAAGAACACACATTATGAGTGAGCACACAAGACTAACACTAAGAACTGTTTCAAGCATCAGCACTCTATTATTCCTCAGTACAACTTTTTATATCCTGTTTCTCATGTGTGTAACACCTGCATGCCCTTTGACTCTCTTGTGATTGGTCAGTACACATCAGCATTCCACACTTCTGCTTCAGTGCTGGTCACCTGTCTTCCACGGCTGCAACTTACCAGGGGCGAGATTGCCTGCAGCAGTATCTCTATTCTCTTGCAATCCCTTCTCCCACAACCTGACATATGGATTTGAGACAACTTGCTATTTCATTTCAGAGTGCAACAGTTCTTTCTAATGTTAATAATGCTAATAGCCTGAATTATGTATGATTATGTATGATTGCTAATTCTTATTAGTATTCCAACTAAAGCTGTTCTATGCCAACTTCCTTGTGGCCTGATGCTAAAAAGATAACAAAAAGCCCCAGCACAAGCCTCAACTAAAAAAAATAAAAATAAAAATACAGTATGACTAATCCAAACTCAAAATCACAGGATATGTAGGAAACTGCTTAAGTATATGAATAATATGCCACTGAACACAGAACAACTTTGGCAATGGTTAACCAGTTCTAATTCAAGTTTCTGGAATGTTTGTGGTTTTTTTGAGAACAGTTGAAATAAATTCCAGTCCAAACAAGACCTGACAAACTTGTTGTCAGACTCTAAAGTCTGTTATGAGTGCTTTAAGCTATAAAAGCCAGAGATTAATTGCTATCCTTTGGCAGCACAAATCTGGTTATGCTACAAGTTTAATCTGTTATACCAGTTTTATTTACTGACTTCGTTGGTGACTCTGCAATCTATGAAATGGATTAATTTGAAATAGGAGTTAATGAGGAGAGTTTTCAGTGAGTCTCAAATCTATTCAACTGACACTTAGCCTATTGATCTTTCTCCCATACAAACTTCATAGGTAATGCCCTAATGAATTCATTCTTTATAATTCATTTGTATGTCTTGAAGATGTGATTTTTCCTGCTCATTTTTCTGATATGGTAAATGCTTCGGGGATTTTGCATTGTATCTGTCACTTTGTAATTAGGAATACCTACACTGAATTTCCCACCTATACATATTTCTCTGTGTGATGTATTTTAAACAAAGATATTATGAATGTAGTGCTGTGTGGATTAATTTCTTCTTCACTGTTTTTTTTCATAACTTTTGAATGCTTTTTGCTTACCTGACTGTAACACCTGAGATATTTGTTGTGACTCTAGAAGGACAATGCATGCAAGGTACATTTGATTGTACTATAAATCTTTGGGAGAGGTAGTATGATGCTTCTGGTTTATTTGTGTTACCCATAAACAGAATGAAAACTTACAAGATCGCCAAACATCAATGGCAGCTGGCAGTGCTTTCCCATAGGATTTTTCAAATCATAGTAAATGTATAACATTGATAGATTTTCCAGATTTGCTTGGATTTAGATACTGTTTCCTGTATATTATGGGCTGATCCTAAGGATACTTAAATCCTTAGGATGTCCTCTGGCCTGTTAAAGGCAGTCTTGCTAAATACAATCTCATAAATCAAGGGTGAATTTTAACCTGTCTGGTTATAATTTATTGAGTTCTATGTGTTACCCTAACTGTGAATTAATTTATAATATGTAATTTAGACTGGTGAATTATTGCCAAATTATAAGACTTCAAAACTTGTTGGGCCACTACTAAGACTAGATTTTTAATTTATTAGACTGTCTCTGCATTAAGTACCATATGTGTTTCAAAAGGTAGTGCTCAGCATTTAGAACCATGCATTTTCTCATTTAACAGATTTGTAGAACATCTGTGTAAAGAAAGGGTAAACTTAAGAAAATACAGTTGTTTTACAACAGCATGGTTCCATAGAAATTTATTTCAAATTAATTTTCTAAGTTACCTATAGTATGAAGACACTTCGAAAAAACTATTAAGGATGAGAATTGCAGGGCTGGTTTAAAATCTCATCCAAATTCTGTTTCATTCTGTGCAATATTTTCATTAAATCTCATTAATGTCCAGGAATAAAAAAATAGATTTCTTGTTTGTTTTCTTTATTCTAGTAAACAAGACATGTGTAGACTTCTGATTTCTATTTTAAACTCATTTTTCCACTGGACTAATTGATACCTTGGAACTTCTTTATAATTTAGAACTACTCATGGCTCTCAGGAACTGAAAGGTTAAAGGAAGAGAGCAAGTCTTTTACAAGTCTTTTTAATAGTTACATCACTTTGTAATCACTTCGTTAAATACACTATTATCAAAAAGTAATTTACTAGTATGAAATATCAGCTAAAAAACTGCTATACATAAAACAAGTTCTTATCTACAAACTTCTAGCCTCGTGTTTTGTCCTGTAAATTCAGTAAGAAAAATATTACTGTTCTTTCAAAAAATTACTTGATTAAAGTATTGACAACCCTGAAATTTGATTTAAGAGTGTACAAACAATAGTTTTAATTGTCACCAAAGAAAAACAAAATTGACACGTTCTTTGGTGAACACTAGACATTATTAATAGTAGGGTTTCACAAAGTATCTATAGGATATTCTGTAGCAGTTAATATGAAGATCTCATAAATAATGTAGATAAGGGACACTGACTCTGAAGATTAAAAAGTCATTTGACAACAATAAAAATAACTTGTCTACTCATCTTAGTTATACTTTAAATGTATTTTATATGTATTAGATTTATACTGATTGAAAACTCATCACTTCTTTTATGTTGCTGAATAATTAATGCTGATTATGTTAGTCTCAGCCCATAAATTTAAAAGAAAAACACATTGCTACAGCTTGCAATATTGAACCAGTATTACTTGATTTGTCACTGAAGTATCAGAATGTGTTGTAAATGCCATTGTAAGGCATTCACAGGAGCTATTCAATATTGAAAGCAAACATAGGTCTGATTTTATGTCTGTCATCAAATTTACTGAGAGCAAAACAAATCACTGAAATAGCCATGGTTATAAAGTAGAAAACGTGCCAGCAGAAAAAAAAAACAAAACCTGATTAACAAATTCTGTAAGAAATCACAAAATGACAAATAAACAACATGATGCAGAATTGTAAACACATGTGGTCAGTATCATCACATCCTGTTTAGAAAGGCAGAAGTAGTCAGTAAATTATGTAGTTGATTATTGTGCTCATTCATCTGGGGATTGCTGAGGTACTAGCACTGTAGTTCAATATCAAAGATTTGTTACTGTTTAGACCACATTGTAAAACCTCTTGGTTGTCCATGTACGGCATGATTTATTCTTTCAACTAATATTTGTGCACTTGGTAATAGGATACTGCAGCCATGGATTGTAACAGACATTTTAGATCACAGACTTTATGGTTTCCATCTAGGAAAAGTAATAATAAAAAAGCTTTAATATTCTTCACATTTTAGTAAGTCATCTAAACCAAGAATCAATTTTACGTATTTTTTTTGTCTTTTCTCCCCTGGCCTGCTCCAGGATTTTGTATTAAGGGTTGTGCAGTCTGTGATAACTAGATATCTAAAATTTAATTCCGTGGTCTCAGCACTGCCATCTAGTACCATTTTCAATGCAGAATGTTTATAAAGAGCCTGCAGATATGACACAAGACCTGCAGAACACACATGCCCTTTTTGACAGACAAATAAAAAATGGCATCTACTGTTAAAAATGCTATCAAACACTCTTAGGCAGCTAAATAAAGTTTGTATAGCAGGACTGCAGGTTCTTTGCACATGGGCAAAGAGTGCACTTTGTACTTTAAGCCTTTATTCCTTATTTCCCCCCAATAAAAATGAGATGTATTATAGTTAGGTATTTAATAATTTAGGGCTATAATTTAGTTTCCCATGTACCTGTGCCTCAGTGGGAGCTGGGTGTCCAAACTGCCTGTTCAACTGGTGGAGAGCTCATCCTTGGTTCAGGTGCCTTAAAGTGGGCATCCTAATCAATTTAACCTACCCTGTCTGATTTGTTGTGCCTCGTTTGCTGCTCCAGAAGGAAATGGGTCTCTCATAGCTCAGGTAGGTGTTGGGAGCTGCACAGGTACTCAGCTGGCATTTCTGCATGTTAACTCATGGGACAAACCCAAGAGGTTTTCTGTGCTGAATAGGTCTCCATTGGTGGGAACATAGCTTCATGAAGGGTACTGACTTTAGGAGTATGACTTTTGAAACAAATTAATCCCTTTGCTGAATCACTATGATATTTGGCATCTATGAATGATTACGCTGAAATTCATTTAAGGAGAGGTTCACATAGGTATGGGACATAGCAATAAATCCAAAAACACGCAAGTGGGGTGGACTTTCTTACTCTTTACTGTGAGCTGTCAGCACTTTTTCCTACTTGTGTGAACACTACAAGAATAGAAAAGAGAACAGAAAATTCAATTTTAAGAGTGGTGAAATACGAAACTAAGACTTACAGATACCAGAGGAATGATTGTGATTTAGAAGCATGTATCTCATTTTTATTGGAGAAAAGAGAAACTGAATACAAAGTATATGTGATCTTTTCACAGAGCATACAATTTCAAACTCTCTGCAGTCAGCAAGAATCCTTTTACTGACCTGAACTGAACAAACTTTTAATCATAATATAAGGCACTTGTGCATAGGTATTTATTAAATATGTAATAGCAAGTCTTGCCTTTTTTTGCATTTATTCTGGCTTTTAGACTATACTTTTCATTCAGTGACTGGCTAGCAGAATTCAGATTGCTTTAGAAATATGCTTAACATGGTTTGGCACTATTTGATTCTGCCTGTATTTAACATCACTGTTTAGTGGTATTAAATCACAGTATTAATGCTACTTTTCCTTACTTTTTTTAACAGTCTTACTTAAATGTGAAAAGAAAATACATGAAAACTTGTAAAATTTGAAAGTGTAAACACTTTTTCTGTTTTGAAAACTGACATTTTTTTCTTACTTGCAAATCCTAGATCAAGTTAGGAGAGGATATTTTTCCATTATACTTAAACTGCTTTATTAAACACTACTCAGTGTATTTAAGGATTACTACCTAGAACGTGATATGCAAGTTTGTTCATTCAGGTTTTATTCATTATGCAGTTCTTGAAACTTATCGAGGGATTATCCATCGATTCCTGAGGAAGGCAGTTCTTGACGATACCAACTGCCAGACCAAACAGCACTGTTTAAAATAATGTTCTCATGTGTGTTTGGAACATCTCCTTCCTCTGGAAGACCCAAAATAAAAACTGATATTTCAGAATTAAGTTTGAATCGAAGAGTTGTTTATATTGTTTCAATGTTACTTTTGCCCATCCATTTAGGATGGTAAGAGGAATGACTTGGACTTACTGAGAGCATTCAGCTGTTCATTGCAACTTGCAGAATGAGTTGTGAGATGGGAGAGCTAATGTGTTTATATACATAGACAGATACAACAGGACTTTGCTGTATTTTGTAACTTAATGACTCAGTTTACACTTATTTCCTGCTATATTTTTTTTAGATTGTGTTTAATGTAACCTGCAAAGAAAACATGGGTTATTATTGTGTCGTAACATTACTTGTAAGGTGCTTCCCTGTATAGAAAAGTTGTCGTAGTTTGTCTCCTCAAAAATTCATTTGGGATATATGTAAGTTGCCCTAATGTAACTGTTTATGTTCTTAATCTAATTTCTTGTTTTTTAAGCCTTAAAAATAATGATTGATTGATTGATTGGTTGATTGATTGATTGATTGATTTATTGCAGAAACCTTTGAAATGCTTATCAGACTGGCTGAGAATTACACAAGCACACTTTTCTGCAACGTGTATAGGACCATGGCTGCTGAGGCTACTGTGCATGTGCAGGAGTTTTTCACAGATGTTGGACTCTTCTTATTTGGCACAGACGTCAGCACAGAGGAATTTGTGAATAGATTTTTTGACACTCTGTTTCCAGTAGTCTATAACCATGTGATTAACCCTGGTCCAACTGACATTTCAATGGAATATGCGGAGTGCCTCCGAGTGGCGAGAAGAGACATCAGGCCCTTTGGCAACATTCCCAAAAAGGCCATAGGACAAATGGGAAGATCACTCTTACCCAGCCGGACTTTCTTGCAGGCTCTGAATTTGGGGATTGAAGTGATCAATACAACAGATCACCTGCACTTCTCCAAAGAGTGCAGCAGAGCTTTGCTGAGGATGCAGTACTGCCCACACTGCCGGGGGCTGACGCTGAGCAAGCCCTGCATGGGTTACTGCCTCAACACCATCCGAGGCTGCCTGGCTGACGTCGCAGAAGTTGATCTCCACTGGCGGGGCTATATCCAGTCCCTGGAGGAGCTCTCAGGAGCCCTGAGCGGAGCACACGGCATTGAGCACGTGCTGCTGAACTTCCATGCCCTTGTTCGTGATGCTCTGGCTCAGGCTCGGATCAACGGGCCGCAATTATCTGAGCAGGTAAGACACCGGTTTTCTCCACACAGTAACAAAAGTGTCACTGATAGCTGTTTTTTGTTTGGCCATTTTTGTAGTGAGGAACGCATTTGTATCTGAGTTCAGCTTTATTTGACTAAGCAATTTCTGGGAGCACAAAAAAATACTTCTCATGAACATAAGAAAATTGTTTGGTTGTTCTGTGCACATTACGATAAATGTAAACAATCCTTATTTTAGATACCAGTGGCCTGCCTTAAAGAACCTATGACTTTGCATATATCATTTCCATAATTTCATATGTTTCAGAAGAAGCAGCATAGTTTATTTGTAACATGAAATAACTCCTTCCTTACACTTCAGAGAAAAAAAACGTTGTGTGAGAGCTCTGTTAGCTGTGAATGTGTGAAGTGAAGAATTTTAGGATACTGCTATGGAAAGTGGATGTTATTTAACTACACTTAGGGGAAAAAAAGCTAGTATATATGCTAATTTATGAGGGTAAGTACCAAAATGTGAATTTTTCGTGTATTATGTTTAATTCACATTTTTTCTCTGTATTCTTACATGCAAAATTCACTGACAGTGGCATATTCTGTATTAAGTGCTGAATCGAATAGCTTGGTTTAGGGAAATGCCTTTAGTTTTATAGTACAACCTAAAGAGGTGTACTGTAAAACTAAAGTGACATCTGTGACATCAGCTGAGGTGCAGGAGCACTTCTAGGACTGCCTTAATACATGGCTAGCTGAAGTTAAAGCAGTGTCTTCTGCTAAGCAGCTGACATGACCTCTGACGATAAACAACTTGACCTAATATAATAGAGATTTCTTCATTTCTAAGACCCAGAGTCTGATGAAATGGGTTCTTCACCCTGCTGTAATCAGTGGATAACAGGGTTCATTTCTACGAATTTCCTACTTTATCTGCTTTATACCAGCCAGCTTCATGAGCCATAATATCCCGATGCTCAATTTCCTTGAGAAAAGCTTTCTTTTATTTTGGAGCAAGGGGTTTTCACGAACAGTTTGACTCAAAATTGGCTCACTGATGTCTCTCTAATTCCCAAGTTATTTCAGATCTACAATTGCCTTTTAGGGAAATACACTATTGCTCCTTTGATTTCTTTGCCTACCATTTTCAAACTAGAACAAGCAAGCAAAGGTTCAAGGGGAAGACTTGCATTTCCTACTTCATCCTGGGTCATTCAATTTGAAAAGTTTTACACTTGGATTTTCAGCAGTGAATTATCATTGACCCAGACTTAAAAATCTCTCAGCACACTCATGTTTTCAAAATAAAAGTTTTTGTAGTCCATATTAGTATATTTCACTGAATTTTAGTAAAAGATCGAATGGGTGAAGATCTCTCCACTTAGTGGTTTTGCTTAATGCGAATTCCGTATTGATCTGAAATAAAGTGCTTTATTTTGATATTCCTGAAAACTCCATGCCTTCCTTCTCCCTGTCCTTCATTCAATGTAAGGAATGCTAAAATTTCTTGTTTAATGATATTTGTGGCCAATATGTTTGTTTGAAGATCATGTGTTTACCAAGGTTACGTTAAAATCATCAGATATAGAGGCATTTCCCATCTTCAAAACCCACATACTTCATTTTTGACTCCAACTGCACCAGACCTAGATATCTCACCTAATTTCTCTGTTATAATTGACCAATCCTTTCTCTCTTTGATCATTTATTTGGTCAAATAAGACTATAATGCAATGATCCCTTGAAACATGGTGATCTGGTCAGTATATCTCTTACTTTCCAATTTATTAGGTATCAAGACTTAATTCTGGCATGTAATAAATAAGTCTTTCAACTTTAAGAGGCAGAGGACAGGAATTTAATTGAAATTGGCTCATTAATATTTATTTTATCTTCAGAGTGACTTATGAACTGTTTCAGGTTTTGATAAGCAATTAATGCATCAGTGATTCTAACAGACAGAGAAAAGATGATTATGAGCAAGCAAATAATGGTTTGTTTAGGCATGCAGCAGTCTCTCCAGTTTTAAAGGAATTTCATTACATTTCGTGAGTTTTAAATAAGTGAACAGAGAAAAAGAAATCAAATGTTTGGAGGTATATATAATTATGCAAGTGTTAATGTGAGAATCTAGAGCATCCTTCTTAATGATAGATGTTATGCAGTCTTTTTATTCATTCATGGCTATGTTTGTGTAAATAACCCTATGTAAAGGATTTTTTCTAACATTTTGCAGGAGTACTTAAGTCTGATGTATATTCATGCTTTAAGCTCTGTGTGGTGTGGAAAGAACACTAATGCCTACATAGCATGACTTTCTTTTACAAAACTCTTTTTTCCTAGTAATTTACAGCTTGTTCCCTTTCCTGCTTGGGTCAGCAGAGCAGAGCCACTCTGTGTGTCCATCTGGAATTTGTCTTTCCCTTTCTTCTTACTGTTTCAAAATCACCTGTAATTCCTGCCTCCCACAGCTCTGCTGACTGACAAATAAATGCAGCACCTGTTCGTCCTCTCAATACCTGTGCATTATTTGATGCTGTTCCGCAGAACCTAGTGGAGATGTGTGGGTTGTGCAACTATTTTCACAGATATATGTATTTCCACACCTACATATTGTCATATATTTATTTTCACTCCTGTTCTTGAAGTCATATATGTCCATATATTGCTCAGTGCATAGTGTACCCTATGCTTTTTAGCTAGAACAGAAATTTTTTAGCAAACATCTGTGTGAATACTCGTGCAGATACAGTGTAATAGAGTGTACATTATTAGGATAATCTGAAGAAGATGGTATGTAGTTCTTACACACTGGGTAGCAGCTAATAGTGCCCATTGTTGCAGAGCACCTTTCAGACTCATCCTGGGCTTCTTTTGTGCTCTGCTCGAGTTGCCACATGCTGGTCTCTGAGCTTGTGTATAGCCAAGGAAATCCCCATGGAGGGCACTATACAGCCTGATGAATGCACAAGAACTTTACAACACACTTAAGCCTTACATATAAAAAAACCCCAAACCAAACCAAAACCCTAATCCAAACCAAAAACCAAGCAAAAAAAACCTCATGGAAATTTGTTTGCTCGTTATAATAAATTATTCCATGTCATCCCCATTCTGTTATTGAAACCAGCATCAATGTTAAAACAGAATGACAAAGAGAGATTTTAGCAAGATTTACAAAGTTTTGGTGTGGATGGAGCCTACTGTCCCCAGCATAAGAGCATTTTTTCCACTCCCTTTATGTATGGAATAATGTCACAGCCCCAGGCCGTGGAAGAGCAGCATCCTGTGTCACTTACAGTGTGATTCCACAGCAATTTAACCTAGTCTCACCCTGGCTTGCCCAAGTCCTGTTCTAGCACTGTTCACAGCTCACTGTTCCCACCCTTTTGCTCCCATGTATGCTGCCCTGGCAGCAGAAAGTCAAGCTGGTTGAGGGAGTGTCTGTGCTCTTAGCCAGAGTTTTGTTTTGCTGTTTGGAGACTTGTCCTGCTACGCATTGAGTAACCTCAAATGAGAGGTTCACTGGAGAGGAACAGAGGACCTGAGAGGAGGGGAAATGAGTCTGAGGTCAGGCAAAAGATGAAGGAAAAAGGGAAAGGAAAAGGAGAAAAGAGAAAGCTAAAATTCACAGGACTTTATGTTGGAACCCTGGAAACAGGGAGTTTTGAACTTTCTGTGCTGTCAGGCACTGACTCCCAGAACACTGCTTTTTCCCTGACACTTTGGAGAAGGCTTCCAAAATTGAATAATAGAACTAGAATCACTGGTGTGTAGTTTGAATAGAAGTGTGTAATATCACATATGGTGAAGGATTTGGAATTTGAGGTTTTAGAATATAGTAATAAGTATAAAGCAAGATGGAAGTTTTAGGGCAGAGGTTTTCTTTCTTCTTCACCTACTTCTTCATGGGTATAAGTACTACTTTTGTGATTGGATAAAAAATACCACACTGCAGGTCACGGGTGTTTGGTCATTGGGTCAAAAGTAAAAATAATTTAGGTATTAGTTTTTAATTTAACTGTTTAGCTTTAAAAGACCCTGTAATGAGTGAGATACATCCCCATTTCTCCATTTTTAGCTTGTTAGCTAGAAGTGCTGTAGCACTCACTGTAACACAGATAAGAAGTAATAAACAGCTGAACTCAAAATTCCATCTCTCATGCATTTAATCCCGACTCTGGCAGAAGAGAAAAAGAAGATAAAAAGCGATTCCTTTATAGTTAAATCTTCCTCGCAAACTTTGCATACAAGTTTTGTTCTTGATTCCCAAAAGATCAGTGGTGTCTGAGTTAAATATTGAATAAAAGAGATGAAAAAGAATATTGATCAGTTTTTCATTGTCTATTCTGAGCACTGATGATTTTGGGATCTGAAGGAAAATGGAGTATGTGACCATGATACTGAAAGATACATATGCATAAAAAAATGTGGGAATCAGAAACACAATAAAAAAAAAATCACACAGATTCTGGAATTTCCTTATTTTGAAAGTGAGGAATCTATTTGGTAAAATTCTGATATGTACTTTTATATGTAATATAAGCCTGCAAAAATTCAGAATGGGATTTTCAAAAGCATTGTGTCTTCACTGTGTTTTTAGAGATTTCCAAACAGTTGAAGGCAACAAAAATATAAAAATTGTGGAAGCTCTCAAGTCCTTTTATCTCAGTCTAATCCTGAAACAGTATCTAAGTTTTGTGTCTCCTAAAAAATAGGCAGAATTATATTCTATTAAGAGAGACTTTTGTCTTGTTGTTTTTTTTTTTTTTATCAGCTGTCTAATACTGGAAAGAAAGTAAGATCTTTCTTTTGGTGCAGAATGCTAGCAGAAAGAAGTATTTAATAGACTTTATTTCGAGCTTTATTTTTCGTCCTGGTTATTTTTGCTGGAATTGACTAGCTACAAACAGCCAGAATTGCTGTGTTAATAAAGTAATGTCTTCAAAGGGAGTAAGAAGGATTATACAGGAAAGTACAAGTCAGTCAGCCTTACCTCCATCCCTGGAAAGGTGATGGAGTAGCGAATCCTGGAAACCATATTCCAAAGAAATGGAGAAAAAGTTGATTGGGAGTAATGGTTAACCTACATGACACCCTTAATAGGACAGCCAGATTGATAGAATATAGGTAGAGCAATGGATGATATCTACCTCAACTTTACCAAAGCCTTTGAGACAGTTTCCTACAACATCCTTAAATATAAACTGTCAAAATGCACGGTGAGGAAGACTGAAAAATTGGTAGGTGGCTAGGCCCAAAGGATTGTCATCAGTAGCACAAAGTACAGTTTGAGGCTAGGCATTAGTGCTCTGACCCCCAGGGGTTGATACTGGGGTAGATACTCTTTAATGTCTTCATTAATGGGTGGGGTGATGAACAGTTTACCCTCAGCAGGTTTGCAAGACAGTACAAAACTGAGAGGAGCAGCTGATACACCAGGTGCTTGTGTCATTCAGAGGAAGTTTGTCAGGCTGAAGAATTACCTGAGGGGAATCTGATTAGGTTCCACAAAAGGAAATGAAAAGTCTTGTACCTGGGGAGAAATAACCCCATGCATCAACAGCTGCTGGAGGCTGACCGACCAGGAAGCAGCTTTGGAAGAAAGGGTGTGAGTCTCCTAGAGAACACCAAGTTGAACATGAGAAATGCACCTGCACAGCAAAGAAGGCTAACAGCCTCCTGGGTTTCATTAGGAAAAGTGCTGCCAGCAGTTTGAGGGAGGTGGGCACTGCTGAGACATCTGACGTGCTCTGTCCAGTTCTGGGCTGCCCAGTATGAGAAACTTATGGAGTGACTGAAGTGAGTCCAGCCACAGAGATGAATATGAGACTGGAGCATCTTCCATGTATGGAGAGGTTGAGAGAGATGGGCCTGCTGAGCCTGGAGAAGAGGCTCAGGGGGAATCTTATCAAAGTGTATAAATACATGGTATAAGCCATTGAAGAGGAAAAAGTCAAGCTATTGTCAGCCTTGCTCACTGACTGGACAAGAGACAATGGAAAATCAAAACCCATGAAATTGCATGGAATGGGTTGTCCAGAGAGATTTTGGAGTTTCCATCTTTGGAAATATTTGGAACCAAACCTGACATGAACCTGGAAAATCAGTTGTATCTGACTCTAATTGAATAGGGATGTTGGACTGTATGACCTCAGAAAATCCCTCCTAAATAAATCTGATTCTGTGAAATGGTTTAGAAGGTAGGTGCATCAGGGGAATATTCTTACTGAAGAGCCAACCATCTTTTGCTCAGTAGCTGTGGTAGGATATGACCTGCGTACAAGCAACATGGACAGGGCAGGAACCTGTCCTGTTTTCATGGTGTTCTTCTAGTGCAGCATGTGAGCACTGGCTTCATCTCATGGCTGGTGAACATTACCATGCAAGCATGTTGCTAAAGTCTGTATGCATGCACTTTCTATTTGTTTCACAGATCTTTGGTCAAAGCAAAAGAATTAATTGCTCGTTAGTTTCTAAGCGTGGATAAAATTCCCCACAACAGGATGATAAAGTTTGAGACAAATTGAGTGATAGCCTGGAGGTTCTCAGAGGAAGTGGTAGCCAAGTATGTCAACAGTAGTACTTTTGTTCTCAAGAGAAGTGGAGGCATTGGTGATAAGCTGTGGAGAGGAAAAGAGCTTTGGTTTAGAGATTGCACAGATACTACTTAAATTTGACATTGTGGGAAAATTAATTATAGTGTTCCTGTCACCAAACTATCTATCTGGACTCACCATTGTACTCCTTTAACTTTCAGCAAGTGTGTGTTCCCATTACCAATTTGTAAAAGCCAACCCACAAATGAGCCACTCACTATTAAATTCTTTCATACTTTAAAAAAAGACCAAAAAAAAAACCCAGCCCCAAACCCGTATGATTTTCAGCAAAGTAGATTTTGGAATAAAATTGTGGAATTCTGCCTAAAGCTTCTGGCATATGATTGTGCCATCATAACTTTGCTGAATTTAAATTACTTGATACATTGATGAATTTAAATTACTTCACAAAATCGATAGAAACTGATTTGTGAAAACTGCTGAGCAGTAATTAGATTTAAAGTCTAATACAATTGTGTTCGAAAAGAAGATTCCTATTTCAACCAACAAAGAGTTGAAGATATCACCTTCTCTTTCTCTCCGTTCAGATATGCATCCAGCCATAGCTGTGAAAAACTGTGCTGCTTGTATGATAGAGTATGGCATATTTTTTATACATCTGTCATTTTTTTAATGTAAATAAATAAGTCTGTTGCAGTTGTGACCTCCATCAAATTCAGATTCTTCTAGTATTGTATTTCACTTCCCTATTGTTTCATCATAGAAAAGCTCCTTGCATCTATCAAAAAGTTTTCTTCTGAAGTTTAGCTGGGTTCTGTTCATCAGAAAAGAGAATGGAGAACTTTGAAAACAAAGTGGAAATCACTAAATAATGAAGTGTTTATGATTTGTTTCTAACTAATGGAAAGTTGTCTTCATTAAATAGTAGGCTTTATTTGTACCTGAACGTACTTAGCAACTGGACTCTTCTCATCTTTTTTTTTGTTTGATCCATCCTTTTTATATAATTCAGTAGCTTGCATTTACTGAGGTCTGAAGTATTACCCTTATTTCTGGCATTTATACCACTCACCATATATTGCTACAAGTACCCATAAGTTTTTTTGGTTTTTTTTGTGACTGAAATCAGTGTTTATCCAATAACAAAATGATACCTGCTACAACATTTAACATAAAAATTGTGGTAATCACATCTCGGAACATTTTGGCAGTTGGAATGGCAGTTGTATGCCTGATGTTGCTGAATTATCCTCAAAATTGGTGTCCTTTTACAGTGCAATTGTTCTACTTTTTTCTAATGTGTAGAAGCAGGGCTTGAAATCACGCACAGAATATTGGCAAAGGCAATAATGCATGCACAGTTATGTGCACATTATGGAAAAATGGGTGTTAGGGTTATGATCTGCTCCTTTGATATATCCAGACATAGTACTCTAATGCAAATTGGAAAGACAAAATATGTACACACTGCTGGACATACGCTTGATAATATCCTGTTTGCCTTTTATTTTAAGTTTTATGATATACTGGGAGATGTGTGGCAAACACTGGAAGCACTTGTTTCCATCAAGAACTTTTTAAACATAATAGCAGAATATGAAACCATGACTATCTAAACAAAATCAGTTGCTATGTTCCTCAGCTTCTCAGAATTTAAATATATGGTATATCAGCTTTTGGTACCACTTTCAAGGTACATCCTTTTCTATTCATATTCTTTTTTTCCAATTTTCTTTTTATTTATGGAAATGACAGAGGTCATATTTCTCACCTTTGGTGAGAAGAGTTTCAAATCCAGTGTCAGGTTCAAGTCTCACCCTTTTCTGAGAAGCGCTTTTTTAAAATTCATTTGCCGAATTGCCCAGATTCGTCCCCTGTGTCTCCACAGTGGAGTTACTTGTATGGGCCGCAGTTTCACTGGCAAAGTGTTATGGACTGACAGCAATCCCCAGTCCCTGAGCCCCCTGCAGTACCTGGGGGCCTGATGGGCAACAGGAGAGCTGGAAATGAAGGAATGAGATTTACCTGGAGGTGAAGGAGGGAGGAGATAGGAAGAAGGTGTTTCTAGTCTGAACTTTGTTTCCTACCGCTTTTTAATTTGCAGTGTATTAATTAGTCTTTCCCAAACTGAGGCTGTTTTGGCCATGACATTAATTGGTGAGTGATCTCCTTGTCTTAATCTCGACCCACAAGCTTTTTCTCCTTTCCCTCCCCTTATTCTGTATAGAGGAGAGGGATTGAGAGAGCAGCTGGGTGGGCCTTTGGCTCTAAGCCAAGCCCAACCCACCTCAGTTATCAACACACATGGATGGCTTTGGCAGGCAGTGCTGAGTAGTGCAGGTTTGCATGAGATCTGTTCAATCTAGACTGCCAAGTGAATCATGTAGGAATATATCATGGCATGCATTATGTATTTGTATTTAATGTGTTTTGCATGAACCCACTTCACAATTTGAAATTACTTGAAACTTATGTTAAATGGTTCAATTTTACTGTGTTTCTTTTTTAAGATTGAGATCTGTTATGTCAGGAAAGTGTAGGATCTTTAATATATGTTCCCTTTTATATCTTTTTTCAATTGCAGAAAATTAGGCAAAATTTGGGCAAAATGCAAAGATCTGAAAGGCTTTTCTCTTTCCATTGACTGTGTGGGGACTCAGAGATTTGAAAGCAATCTAGGCTGCCATCATGGTCTTGGTTTAGGTGATGGGAGAGATACCTAACTCTGCCTTGGCACAATGGCAAGTTTGTCTCAATGTGCCTACTGGCCACTTGGACTAAGGTGAGGAGCGTTCTCTAAGAGACTGAAAATACTGCACTATGATTCTTCTTTTTTGCAAAAAGAGAAGGAAGGAGACTTTTCATATCTTCCCCAAAGCTGGGTAGAAGGCATGAACAATTATAAAGAGGAACACTAACAATCCTTTCTGTAAGCTGTGTTTTTTCTCTGCTCTTTGTTTTTCATTGTGAAACAGTAACTTCACAAAGAGAGAAGTACTGACCTGAGCAGACTTCTGGTGTATCGGTTGCCCTTTAAATCACTACCACCTCTTTATATTGAAAAACTTCTTTAAGGGCAAATATAGAGATTTTGAAGCAAATGAGCTTTTTGGACTATTTTGATCCTTGAAATGATATGAGCATGTATGAATAGCATACATGTCTTATACATCGCAAAAGACCTTCAAAGAAAACTGGTTTGCCCAGGTTCAAAGAAGAGAGTGAGGAGGCACTGAAACACTTAATATACAGATACAGGAGGCAGAAACATTGATCTTGTAAGCTGCAGTTTGGAATGGGGAAGAAACTCATAGGTTCTCTGGAATACTAACTAGATAGTGGGTTTTCCCCTCCTTTTTCTCTGACGTTTTTTGATTCTTATTATGAAAAGGTGACCCTCCAGTTATAGAAAGACTTGTTGACAATGTCTGATGCTAAATGAAATAATGCATTATGACTGGTAATTTAAGTGGACATGATTTTAACTTGCATACTTTTGTTACAGAATTTTTCTAACAAAACTGCTCTGCTCTTCACAATTTTGGAACATAAATTTCAGATTGCAGTAAAGTGTAAACATGTTGCACAGATATGCTGATGCAGCCAGCTTGGTTTACTTTCACTAATTCTTTATATATTGTAAATTGAAATATGTTTTTCATTTTACGTGAGTTATGTGCCTGATAAAGGTTACAGAGCCCCAATTCTGCTTTCATTCACACAGACAATCACACATCTTCTGAATTTCTTTTGATTTACACAGGTTACTTTGGATAGTCTTAGACCTACATTTAAAGAACAATTCTGTGTCCTACATGACAGCACAATGTTAGCCCTCTGTGTCAGAGCTGTATTTGCTGGGCACACAGAAATAAGGAGTAATAAAGTATATTTGAACCACAAGAAAGCATAAATAAATTGGTCAAACTACACACAAGCAGCTGATCTTTGGAAAGGGATACTGCTGGTTTTCTATAATTTCTTTTCGGAGGAGAGCTGCAGAGTGTTTTCACTGAACATAAATGAAACACCTTGGCATCCACTGAAGCAGACTTGGATTGGGAGAGCTGGCAGCCTCTCATAAGAAGCAGTTTTTGTTGAACTGCCTTTGAAGAGTTTGAACTGGCAGTGCTGTGTTCTGGCTACAGACAGGGTAACTTGGCTGAGAACATTTGGATTTCCCCTGACATTAAGTCATTTAAATTAAAAAAAAAAAAAGAACAACAAATTCCTTGCCTCCCAGCTCCATTCAGGAGGAGAAACTGTTTTTACTGCCAGACTTGCTGAGTGTTAGTCCCTCATGAATGGAGCAGCAGAATCAGAACCATTTACAATTTTAGTAATTAAAGACCAGAAGACACAAATTAAAAGTATATTAAGTAGCTCATATATAATGGGCTCTTAGATTTCATTTTGCAATCCCCAACATGCAAAATTACGAAGGAAAGCAGAGATAATGAAATATTGTAAGATATGAGGACAGTCTCAAGAACTTGGACAGGATTACTGATTTTGATAAATGTAGTAGGAGAAGGAGGATATGAGTCTCAGTCATGTGAAAGTTGGATACTGTGACTCCTAGAATCCAGCAGCTTGAACAACAGTCTTTTACAAAACCATATGAAAAAATTCTGATTATAAAAAGCTGGTTTGCAAACTCTTTGCATTTTTGTCTCTTTCCATGGTCTTGACTGAAGATTTTGTAAACTCACAGAATGTTTTGCATTGCAAGGGACTTTAAAGATCATCGAGTTTCACCACCCTTGCATGGACAGGGACTCTTTCCACCAGACCAGATGTTCAAGGTCCCATCCAGCCTGGCCTTGAATACTTCCAGGGGTGGGGCATTTCTCCATGGCAGTGGTGCTACATGGTGCCAAACCAGTTGGAATTATTAATTCAGTATCTCCAAGTTGTACTTCAATTTATGTATCACAGAAAATTGCTTTCTTTTTATTTCCAAAATATAATCCTTTAATTTTTTTTTTTCCTGAGGAGGCTACTACTGCCTTGTTGGTCGGTGTGCATTCTGTACATCCGCAGTTTGCATTTATTTTTCCACAATACCACCTGGTTGGGTGTGAGACAAACTCTAATATTTCACAACTTTTCTTTGAATTGACTTTGTTCTTTTTGAGCTTGAAATCACTTCCAGCTGTCTCTCTCTTTAAAAATTACAGCTGTACATTTTTGTGTATCACTTGAAATTTCCATTTCAATTTTGAATAAAATTTCTTGAAAAATATCATTAGCTGGCAAGTCTGTGTAAGATTTGTCTTGCGGGGATTCTAAACTGTTTAGTAATTTGAGCAGGCATTATTCTAAGTGTCATCTTTGCTCTCTCATTCTCTAGGCTTTTGTTTACAATGTTTTCCTCTTCACTTGTCATGGACTTCTGCAAATTCTGTAAAATGTTTAAGCGTAGGTATGAATCTTGTAATTTGCCACTGTAACTCCAGAACTTGCTTATCTCTCTGAGACATATTGTCAGAGTCAAGTAGTCACAGATAAAGAAGACAAAATTTGGAAAGAAAGCAAAGAAAATAATACAGAATTTCTTCATGGTTTTCCTGGGTTGCAGTCCTACTGGTACTCTACCAGTCTCTTCTCACATTAATAATTGCATATTAACAATTTTCTGTTCTGAAGGAAAAGCAGAAGTTTGTTACCTCATGCTTGCTCTCCTTATTTTCAAAACCTTGGATTTTGTCTCAATACGGAATACTTCAATCTCGCATGCCATGTGCACCCTCTCATATATCAAAATGCATTTTTCTTTGAAACAGAAGTTAGAGATTAAATGAGCAACTGTTCCAAGCAAAAAAAAAAAAAAAAAAAAAACCTAACCAAAAAACCCAAAACCTCCCAAACCAATAGAAGGCTGCTGAAGTGCTTGGGAATACTGAAATACTGATGCTCCCTCTCGTGGTTTAGCTGAAATAAAACAGAACAAGGAACTAAAACAGTTTAGAGCATCGTTTTCCTTGATCAAAATCTTTTGTATTTTTGATTAGTAATCTGGTGTTGGAAATGCTGGCAACTCATCAAGAATCTTTCTTCTTTTTCTTGAAGAAAGTATTCCTTGTGTATTTCTGGAAAGGAAGATAAAATTAACCACAATTTTATTTGTAACAAATGTATTTCCAACCAGCCTAATATTTCGTTCTAGCTTTGTTTTAGGGTTATTAGATTTCAGCTGTCTGTTTGCTCACAAGTGTTTGAGGGGATTTAATTGTAAGGAATGTGGCAAGTCTGTGATCTGACAGCTAGACCTGAAAGCTACCAGACTAATCACTAACTAAAACATTCATTAAATAAAATCAGATTATGGCATAGCTAGTCACTTAGACTGTGCTGTGTGTCAAGGAACAGGGGAGAAGACACCTCTCTGGGTACAAAACCTCTTGGTCTTTTACTCAGATCTGGCTGAGTATCAGAATCAGGAGTCTGAAAACTTTCTTTCCTTTATTTAAAGAGTTCCTTTAACTCTTCCATGGATTTTTTTGGTAAGTTTAGCAAGCACTGTAAGTTTTTGATACATATATGTATATATCTCTAGGATTTCCTGTAAATGGAGTATGTGTCAGGTGTTAACTAGATTGATCCAGTCTCACAGACCTGCAAGGCATCATTGTGACCATAGTCCACTCAGGCATTTAAAACTTGAGTCTACTGAGACTTGGTAAATCTAGTATGAAGTGCATCACAGGACTGGGCATTTTTTTTTATTCAGTCATTTAATGTAAAATAATTTCAATAGAAATGCTGAGATCAAAAAGAGCCAGTTTTATAGCAAGAAAAAAGAGCAAAAAGCTCAAACCAAAACCGAAACAAAGAATGTGACACATTTCTCATACTGAGTGTCTGAACTTAGAGGACAGTGTCCAACCATTATTGATACGATGTTCTCATAATTGTGCAGTCCTGTTTAAATACAAAGGTTTGTATTGCTCCAGTTTTCCAAACTGTAAGTAATCATAAGTAGATGTTCTAAGGAATTGCACCAAGCAAAATCAAACTGCCATAAAGTTCACGTGTGGCACTAATTACATTTTAACTGCATGGTTATTACAAGAGCTTTTAATTAACTCAGTCATCATACTGTGGCATGCAAATTGTGCATAATAGCAGCATGCTGACTATAATGACAATAGATTTGTTTGAACTGTGAAAATCAGAATTTTTATAATTTTCTGAGGTTTCTTTTTATGCCCTTAAAAATTGTGTGGTGTTTAAGAACATTTCAAGAAAGGGAAAAAAGAACGAAAAATCCTAGCAAGTTGCTGAGGCTTGCCTGTTTTAAAATTTTGTGGAAGTCTTTAATTCTTCCTAAAATTCAGGAAGAATCTCACTGCATTATTTTTCTTACTTTTTTTGTTTCACTTTTCTATTTTTCATCCCCTTTGAGGATCGTTTTACACACTCTTGTTTTTGAAGCCAAGAAGAATGCTCAGTTGTTGGAAACTGAATATTCAGAGGAAATCTAATTCCAGTGAAACTGGAAGATAGTAATAATGCATTCTGATCAGATATTGCTGCAAAATGGTAATTTCTTAGTTCAGTAGGGTAGTGAGAGCATTGCTCTCCTCTCAAAGTTATGATTCCAATCTCTCAAGACTGGTGATAATAGCACTGAATGATTTCTCAATTGGAAGGTTAATTTTGTAGTCCAAAGACTAAAAGTTAAGAAAAAATGTAGCTAATGGATATAGTTGTAGTCCTTCAGAAAACACAAGAAATACAACTAGGTGGTGTTATGCCTACCGCATGTACTTCTTTCTGTATGTATGAAGAATGCTTAAAAAAATAAATACAAGGCAGACATTATTGTGGAAACTGTATTTATCTGTTTTTTAGACTATCATCAGCCCTATACTGGGAAATTAAATACTGACATATTTGAGTTATAAATTATTTGGCTCAGAGACAGAACAGGCACCTGAAGGCAAGACGAGTACATGATGTTTTCCTATGCTCAAATTTACTGCAGAAACCAGGTGATAAGGAAGACTAGTGAGGGCTAGTGAGGGAGGCAAAAGTTAATTTGTCATGCACATAAACTTAATGACATAAAAGTGACAGGCACTACTGAACAGTTAGAAAACCCCAGGTTGGGTTCATCTAGGTGAGCAATATGAGCATGGTATGCCAAACACAGAAAAAGAACCAACACCACGCAAAGCCAGTGGTCCCAAAGGTTTAAATAACATAGATATGAGAAAGGTAACAGGGATGCTGACATCACCGTTGTAAATGCTGAAGCACCTCATCAGAAACTGTGTCTGAATAAGTAAGTGACTGCTAAGGACCGAATTTTGTGCTGCTGCTCTCATTAACAGAACTGAGTTCTCAGCAGTTTGATTACTGTCATGCATATCTTTGTGAGAATGGCAGTGGTGCTGTACAAGTGCTTTTTATTAGAATTTTCAGAATTTTCCAACACTGGAGAAAAAATCAGTTCTTAAAAAGACATCTCAGATAAATACTGGGTTTAGTGTTATTTTTATATATAAAGTTTACCCAAGAATAATTTTTAAGGAAGATCCTGTATTTGAAACTAAAGTTTGTATTTACATGTATCAGTGAACACAAATTTCCTACTATTGCAAATGCATTTGAGACATTGACTCAAAGAGAAAGATAAAGGCTGTAAGACAGTATTTTGAAACAACTGTTTATGTAAAGCACATATAAGACAAGCAGCATCCATATTCCAAGGCATTATGACTGTAAAAATTATTGATTTTCTTTTTTTGTTCATTTTAGTCATTGCAAAATATAATGAGACTTTATTATAAATTCAAGAAACATGGATAGCTGTGGATTCTCTTGTTTTCCTGGTGAAGATGAATGTATATGAGGTTTTTGCTTTTTTTTTTTTTTTCAGTTTACTATAGGTGGAGCCAATTTATTTATTTCTGTCTTTTTTTTTTTTTCCGCTTGACCTGAAGGGCTGGTATTCATCTGCTCAGGGGCTGCATTAGCCAGCAAGTCATCTCCACCCTACTTCTCTCCCCACAGGCTCACCCTGAAATCAGGCTCTGTGAGTGCCTGGGCAGCAAAGGTGCCTTGTTCAGATGTGCAGGGCACCTGGGTCCTACAACACCCTACACACCGTCCCAGGCCTGTCCTGAGACAGACCCTTCTTCCCAAACATCTGAATCTTACTCTCTGTTAAATCCTTATTCTTATTTTTGGTAAAACAAAGTGTAGCTGAGGACTATATGGGAAGCTGGAATTGAGGCAAATCGAACAATCAGTTGCTTTGTCATAAAAGCTGATCATAAGCATAATGCTCCCTGTGTCACATCAGTGAGAATAAAAGAATATGATAAAAGTGAGACAAGTAAAATGATGGAAACATTTTGTGTCTCTGGTATTTCTCCATTATACTGGCATAGAGCGGCTGATGGGATAAGCTGCTGCAGAGACTGGAACTGAAGAAGCAAACTTGTGTAAGGATGCATGAAGCGTTGAAAAAGTGTAGAGACTTACAAGGAGGGAAAGTGGGGAATCCAGTTAAGCTGGTGGAATATGCTTTAATGTGCGCTGAAGAAGAAATAATGAGGGGAAATAGTGTGAGGGAAATTTGAAACTGTATTTGAGCACAAGAAGGAAAGTAGTAAGATGCTGTCCAAAGAGACATTGCCTCTAAGAAGGAGTGAAATGAATGCCTCAAGTGATGTTCAAATTGTAATCCCTTAAAGGACATTAGTCATATGTCCAGAGATACTTGTCTTGCAGGTAAATTCATGCATGTCATTTGAAGGGGGTCTGAACTATAACTTGGCTGCCTGAGTTGTGACGTGTGTACCACAGCCTAAACGGACCACTCTCTTTCAACTTTGCCTTCAATTTCAAATCATAAGGTGAACACTAGTTCCTATGTAGTAGTAATGCTGATTCTTTCTTCTGTTCATTGGCCTAAGCAAGTGTGTTCAGTGAGTCATTCATTATCATAACATACAACATGCATGACAGCAAACGTTAAAATTAGATGTGTTTATTCTATTTTAAATTTTAAATGTATTTCTTAACTAGCTCTGCAGGAGTTCTTAGTTGGGAAGATGGTCCATTAGACTTGCACTTCTGTCTTTAGTGCATGATGATAACTTGAAAATGAGATTTATTTGCTGTCTCTGTTCTTACGTGTGGGGATATAAAATGCAATAGGAAACAATAATCCTTGTTCTGTAGCTTACACACTCCTTCCTTCACATGGCAGCATTTTGAATATGTTTCTGCTTCAAAATTAGATACCTGCCTTGGAGGCCACATTGATCTCCTCTCTCCCTTTTTCTGTCTAAAATTTGACTACCTATTGATTACCAGGTTTTCATAAATCACATACAGTATTACTTTTTCACCAGTGCTAGCTTACACAAATGCATGCTGTTCAGTCTGCTTAATATATCTTGTCAGATGTGATTATGAGCATCACTACCTCTTATTTAATAAATACATATATATATATTCCTAATTATTTTTGTTTAATGACTAGGAAGAGTAATGAGCTATGAATGTGAATTGGTGTCCTATGTCATACAAAATGCTCAGTATCAGTTTTTACAAAGAAGAAAATGAGACTTCGTGTGAATTTTTATCTATTGGCATCTAGATCAGAAAGCCAAACAAAAATTTCTTGATATTTTCAAAATCTGTGGTCCAATATCATTAAACTTCCATCTTGGGTCATTACCTTAATGTCTTTCAATGTTGTAATGCAATTTTCTACCATGCTAACTATTCACTATTTCTTTGTGTAACTGGGCTGAACATGCCATAATAATTCATGAACCCTGAAAGAAGGCACAAAGTTCAATGTATATTAAAAATGTGATTGGGATACATAACAGAAAAAATGGAAATATGCTGCTGTTCACAACACATCATATGCTCTGAGGTTACTGATGCTGTCTACATAAAAATACGCTGCCTTATGGGGGAAAAAAAAACCCACTATAATCAATCAAATACATGATGACTTTCCTATGCACTTGGTATCCTTTAAAAAGGAATGCTTTTAATATTTTTTTCTACTGTAAAATGGCTAATTATTTTTTTGCTTCATTCATTATGGATACAGTGTTACACAATATTGTAATTATGTTTTTCATAGCTTAGTCTTTCTTTCTTGTTAAAATGTAGTGAAACTGAATTTAGGGATACATAGCAATGGTTGCTTACAGATGTTCTTTCCTTCTTCTTGTGGCTTTTTTTCCTTTTAGGTGAATAAGATGTGTGGTCCTCCTGTAAGGAAGCCTAAACAGTCTCCAGGTTGCTCCTTTGATCAGAGCAAAGATAATCAAGGGTTGAAGATGTTCTCCAGAGACAGTGAGGAAACACTCGCCAGCAGAAGAAAGTAAGGCATTAGTTTTACAGCCAGAAAGAAAGAATAAAGTAAGCCATTATTTTACAGCAGAGAAGATTATGCTCAATGCAATGGCATGCACTACTAGAGAAAATAAAGTCTCCAAAGAGTGAAACATTTGGGCAACACAGTCTGTTACATTTTGGACAGGGTAATTTCACTACTAGATTTGTTTTCAGAAGTAATGGACATACGACCACAGTCATTTGGTGTGGTTTAAAGTTTTATGGAGGGTATCTAAGATTGATAGAATATGAGTGTTAGCTCTATTTGTAATTTTTAAAATTACATTTAACTTTACATATCAGCAGGCATTATTAAAGCTGACAAAAAATGACTAGCTTTTTACAGAAAACTATTTGTACAAGCTGATAAGACATAAAAAATGAGTGACTTTTCTTACATACCTTTCGGCTGTAAAAAAAGAGACAACTAAGCATTTGGGACTAAATTTAGAAAGCCTTGTTCTAACAAGACCTGCTGATTTTTTTTCTCTGGCTCTTTTGCTGGTATATAGTGAATTGAAGTGACTACTGAGGCTTGGAGATTTCATTTAAACCTGGTTCAGCATTGCAGGGTGAACTTTGTGTGACTGTGTAGGTTAGGTGTTTGAGCTGCTATTACAGTCTGTGGAAAGGTGAAATCATTTTATCTGCCCACATGTCTGCAAGCAAAGATGCCCTGGGGTATCCCAACTGATCTTCTCTTGCTGAGAAGGATGCAGGTGTCCCATAAGTTGTATCATAAAGTTCAAGCCTGACAGAGTTGGAAAAGTGTTTGGAACATACTCTATGGCACGTGGTGGGACTCTTGAGGATGGTCCTGTGCAGGGCTAGGAGTTGGACTCAGAGATCCTTGTGGGTCCCTTCCAAATCAGCAGATTGTGTGATTCTGTGATGGCTTCCGACTTTCTGCAGATATCTTAGGTAGTTGAAGGAATCTCAAAGGCCAGTCTGTATTTAGACAAGCTAATCAAGTTTTTAATGACCATAAGTAGTAATAGTGCTGTAAGGCATTGAGTGTTGCAGTTAAGATTAAACGCTCCATTATGCAAATAAAGTACAAAGTTAAAATCAGAAATTTCATTTCTGTCATAGCATTTGCTAAAATACAGAGAAGTTTTCTTTGTCCTCTTTTTCCTGTCATTTCACTTTGTAGTGCAGAAGGAAACAGAAGTGAGAGAATTGCAGGGCATAATTGCTCACTCCTGATGTCTATAGAAGAAGTACCTCTGAGCTTTAAAGACAAACCGTTGTTCTCAGTGTAAGGACCTTCAGTTACTAAATAGTGGAGAAAAGAAACCAATCCAAAATATAAATACAGGGTTTCGCAAACATTGTAGTAACAGAAAGATATGCAAAAAAGAAGTTTGCTTTAGCCAGCACAGAAGTTTTTCAGGGAATATCCATTACATGGGTGCATGTTTCTCAGTTACATGTAGATAAACAAGTTTTTGATGTTTTCTGATTGCTAACACTCTGCAAACACAATACTGTATTCAAAAATCTCACCTAATCTCCCAGGACTGTTCCATGTTTCAAAGCATAGAACACTGAATTGACTTCAGGGAGATTGCCTCAGAGACCTGGAGGGGCATGAGAGGCAGTGGGCAGCACAAAGCAACATTGCTTTCCCTTCCCTTCCCTTCCCTTCCCTTCCCTTCCCTTCCCTTCCCTTCCCTTC
>JANRMJ010000054.1:70340877-70359350 GCA_025584955.1 Alethe diademata
CTTCCCTGAAACTTCCCTTCCCTGAAACTTCTCTTCCCTGAAACTTCCCTTCCCTGAAACTTCTCTTCCCTGAAACTTCCCTTCCCTTCCCTTCCCTCTCACCTGCCTGAGATTCTGGAGACACTTCATGGCATGCACCACAGAGGGGAAGGGAAAGAAAGTTCGAAATCCACTGATGCAGATTTCAGTTTGACAATTTCCTATCTGATATCATCTGCAGTTGCAACCACCTGGATCACCTCTTTTCCTTATTAGTCACAATCGCTTTGCATTTCACTTTATATTCCCATAGCAACTCTAAGAGCCTCATGTGGAACTGTGACTTCAGCAAGTGCTTGCAGCCTGCTCTTAAGGAGATGCTCTTCTCTAACTCCACCTTTTTTACCTTCTGTGGTACTTCTGTTTTCCAAATGCATGTCCAGATGAAAGTTTACATTTTAAAGTACATATTGAGCTGCTGCTACCTGAATTTCTCCTGAATTATTTTTACTGTTGGACCTAAGCTGGTATTTTCTGATACCATTTGGTACAAGAAGAAAAAGAAATTTCTCCATTCTTTTGATGCCAAAAAATTATTGGATGAATTTTAAAAAATCTAAGCAAACCCTGTAGCAACACACATACTCTAACATATGAAATGTTTTTTTCTCCAGAAATTTCTACTGCAGACGGCTTCTAGTATAGAGGATGAAACAGTAATACAAATAAATAAATAAAAGAACATTTTGGCATAAGCAGATAAAAGTATCTTCAGCTTCCATGGACTGTAATTGCACATTTGTGCTCAGCTGCCTATAATTACATGCTATCTAGTCTAGAGGATGATCATGTGAAAACTGACATTCAGACCATTTGCCCTTCTAACTACTTTGGTCAGACATCAACAGGGGCTGAAATCAGTTATTACTTCTCTATTAAATTTAGCTTTGCCTCAGGATGTATTTACTAATAAACTGAATGACCTTTCTGTTGGAATGCAGTTTGTGACAAGATATTATGACAGCTATATTTATTTATTTTTATTTCTTCTTCAGAAGAAATTCCAACTATTCACTTTGAGAGAACTCTAAACACTATTTTTCAACCAGAATGTAAGCATAAAGCATAGACAGAATCAAAATCAATCCACTCAGTGGCATTTGGAGGGAAATTGCAATCCCACTGTGCATACTGGATTCAATTTTGGGTGTGGAGAAATAAAAGATATTACTATTCATGGCTAGGAGAGTGGGGATGAATCATATTTAAAACCTAATGCACATAGGCAATTATATGATGCGTAGTCAGAATTGACCCTACATGGAATTTTTCAGATCTGCAGTTTTAGAATTAGTAGGGCACTCACATCACATTTAATAGACATAAAAATCAGAACCACTGTCATTTGTGTAAAGTATTTGCCCAATTATATAAAGAATGTATGGCTTTTTAAATGATGGACTGTATAAATCACTGATGTTTATCTGTTTTAATTTGAAGTAAACAATATTGAACAATTAAATTCCCTATGGCATTTTGGTCCTATGCTGAATAAATGTAGGGAAATATATATACTATTTCTGGCATTTTTTTACAGCTTTTGGTGGGGCTTTTCTGTGTGCCTGCAGGTCATAGATAACTCAGTAATGTGTCGTGTTCCATTCCACAATGAATAAGTATTTTAATTTTTCCCAGTAGGAAAGGGTCTCTGAGGGATTTTCAATTCATAAACAAACAATTTGTATTAAATGTAACAATTCTGTTAAGAACATACCAATTCACAAGTAATTAATTTGTTTTGAATTAAGTACAAAGCTTTATTGTTACCTGAGGGCACCTTGAAAATTATTTAAAATAACAGTACATAATTATAACTTGCCAGCACAGCACATGGTAGGACTGATATAGTCCTTCAGACAGTTATTTAAATCTTTACTAAACATTTAAGACCTGCATCTTAAACCCATTTTACCTAAATCTTAAGTTGCTGCATAACTTATAAAAATACATTTTTGTAGTATTTTTAAAGATATTTAGGGGACTTCTTGTCAGCACTTTTGGAAAGCAGAAGACTTATTCATGTGCACCTATTTTTTAATTTGCTATGCTTTTTTTTTTGAGCATTTTTTGTCTATTTGTCCAACTAGCATTGCAAACTGTATCACTACAATGCAAGAAAATTTCAGGTTGAAAGAAAATAATTCCTGTTCTGAAGCATATTTAAAGTAGTTGTTGTTTTTTTTTTTTTAAATTTGACCAGTGAGAGTACCAACGTTGTAAACTAATGAAGCGTTTCTAAAAGAATCAAACTCATCTATTGACAGATCGATTTAAAATATCACTGGGACCAATGGAGAGTAATGGAATAAACTCATTCCTTATCTTTTGGGAATGCACAGCAGCAAGGTGGCTTAATGTTGTTGTTTGCCACTGACAGTTCTTTCCCGTGTTCCCGTGTGCAGGGAGTTTATCGGCCGGCTCCGTCTGTACAGAGCCTTTTACGGCGGCCTGGCGGATCAGCTGTGCGGGAATGAGCTGGCAGCTGCCGATGGGCTCCCATGTTGGAACGGAGAAGATGTCGTAAGAAGGTAGCTTTTCTGGCTCACCTTTGTCTTTTTTCTGTTTTAAGTCATGTTTTGCTAAAACAGCTTCTGTTCGAGTCAGGTGTGGCGTTTCACTGTGTCTGCATCAAGATTAGTTTGAAAAATAAATGAACGTGGGTTCCCTTCTCTCAGGCTTTGCCTGTACACAGTGAATAAAATTTCCCCGCATCTCTGTTTAAGAAAAAGAAAAAAAAGGAATTCTAATGTTCTTCAGACATTTTTCCTTCAAATTTGCTGCACCTAAACTACACTGGAAAAGAAGCTGGATTGGTATTTACAAAGTACAGTTGGACAAAAAGAATATGGATTTTTGTTTGAGCTTGGTCTTTATAAAATCCTCTTTTTAATGCAGTGTGTGGTAACAGACTTAGTTTAAAACCTTCTCTGGCTGTGAAGTATGAAGTAATCTGTTAATATGCATGGTTTCCCATGAGACAACTAAAAGTTAAACGGGAAGATAAAACATCTTAAAAGTGAAACATGTATTTTTTTTATATATGCGGCAGCTTGGGAGACATCATTCAGCAGCAGTGGGAAAGAAGATATAATAAACTGAAATAGTCTAGATGTGTGTCTCTGGAATCAATATATTACACAGCTTATAAAACACTAGCATTTTTGGATGGCAGAAAGATTTTCAGAGAGCTGATCTCTGTGGTTTTACTTTATTGCTTTGATCACCAAAACAAGTATTTCTCTGAATAGGAAGTCCTTCCCTTCCTGGTGACAGAGACCAAGATGTTGAAAAGTTCATTGCAGTTATTTGTAATGAAAACCATGATGTTAATGTGGTATGTATTAGTAGGTAGTTACAAAGGTCATGTCAAATAAGGCTGTGAGGAGAGTTCATAGTGTGAGATGGCAAATAGAGAGAGCAGTGGACAATATGCACCTTTAGGTATCTCTAAAAAGTTAGGTAGGAGCTATCATTTATTGATTGATACCTAAGGAATCTTTATGGACATCCTTTTAGCAAACAGCTACAGGCCTCTTTTCTTTAACTTATTGGGCAGTTCCCTGCTTTGGCAGCACCAAGGTCCAGTGAGTGTTTGACTCCCTTGACAGTCTCACTGGCAGCCCTTGTCCAAGAATTTCAACAATCTTCTGAAGATGTTGTGTTCCTTCTTCAGGTAACTGTATTTGAGATTTAATCTCAACCTCGTTGCTTTTGTTTTTCTGACTATTCATTGGTTCACTTGAAGTATTCCTACCAAATACTTCACTGACAATATAAAGTAATATAAAGTAAATTACAGATTTCCTAAGAACAAGATTCTTCTATCATTACTTTTAGCTGCTTATATACTGTTTATGTATTAGATATTTTCAAATCTTTATTATTATATTATATGTTACTATTATACTGTGTTTATTATTATGTTATATGATTATACTATTACTTTGTTTATACTGTTGTAAACAGTTTGATTTTGATTGGTTAGACACTAAGGTCCTGATAAAGAAATCAATCATTCTCTAAATTTTCTAAATTCATAGTATTTTTAAAAGTAATTTAATATATATGCTAACACACACACACACATATATATAGGCTATATATATGCTTTTATATATGCTTATATAAATATATATGTGCATATATAAGTCCATACAATATATTTATTATTGGATCTACCCAAAGATATAATGGGTGACAAAAGCACTGTATCTTAAAAGTAAGGAATAGCACTTTGGTATTAGTTTTACTTAAAAATTTCCTTAACTAAAATATTTTGTCTTTGTATATATATTTTTATATATATATATTTATATTTTTGGTCCGTAAGTGTCAGTATCAGCTTCCTGAAAGAGCTGAGATGTAGATAGTAGAAGTACAGAATGATTATTAAAACCAGAAGGGCAGGAAACTCTGAATTGCTCTAGATTTTCAAATCGAGCTGAGACCTGCAGGTTAGTTCCTACATCTCAAGACCTCTGATGGTGCCCTAAATACATTGTGGTAATATAATAATAATCTCCTGTTTCAGTATCTTTATGAAGACATTCAGATCTGTCTTCTCCACCCTTTCATTTTGCTTTCTTATTCAGTCAAAATGCCCTTTGTTCAATTTTATTTGTTTGTATTTGTTGTTTTGTAATTGAAGGGGGAAAAGCTGTCCTGCCCTTTGACCAAGATAAGGGCATTTTTACTGTTAGTATTATTATTACAGAAGTGATGTCCTAGGGAGAAGGATCTATTATCTGCTTTTATAATGGCTGGGACTCTTAGCAAGCATTTAAAATATATTCTGCTTAAACATGAGCAAGAGTTTTCTAGTGGCGAGAACAAAAATAGATAATTTTGTTGTCCAGCATCTGCATAAAGATGGATTTTTAAGAATAGGCAAGGCAGGCACTGAGGAATGATGTAGCAAAAGCTGATTTTCCTTAGCGATATGGAGATAAATTGAATAACTACTTAAAATCTCCTCTAGCCCTATGATTCTGAATCTGGGATTATCTAAATCCTGTGTTGCTCAACTTCTATTGTCGTGATCCCGGGATTCTGTAACATTTTAGAAGCAATAATGACTGAGCAGGCATCATTGTTTTTCTCTCTGAATACTGAGCCACCTGTACACTCACTCTCTTTACTGTTTTTTTCCCTCTCCTCATCCTGCCTTCCCACTAGTCTAATAGTAAATAACAATATTGATGAACTCAGTGCATCTCACCAGTGTTTCTGGCACTGATGGGGAAAAGTCTACATTGTTCAAATTAGTTGAAGACAAATAGATTTTATCTGTTTTGAGATTCTTCATTCTTTCCATCTGTTTTTGCCTTCTGTTTCAAAAACATGTGCCATAGCTAGCTGCTGATGACTGAAATTTGGGCTTGACATGAGAAAACAAAGGAATCAACTATGTATTGTTGGTGTATCAGGACCTGAGGAGATTGCTTAGACCGCTTGCTGTATCTATGTTTCAAGCTGCAAGTAGTAAAAAGCCCTGGAGACAGAAGACGAATGGGGAAAAAAAAAATCTTTGCAGTTCTTCAGTTTCTTTTTTTGTGCATCTTTCCAAAGGAAGCATTTCAAGGGTTTTAACACTTACAATATTGGATATCAGTTAAATCTTATAACCTTTGCCTTCTCTAATGCTATCCAAGAGATTATCAAGCCTAGATGGGAAAAGGTCAGAAAATGAAAAAGGGTATTATTGAAATGAAAGCTTACTTAACAGTTTACATTTCATATGCTTCAGCTGTTCCATTTTTGGTTTAAGCCTTTTTTTTTTTCTGGTCTTTTTTATTTTGTTTTAATATGGCCCTTGATTCTTGAATTCTATGAATTGTTCTGGATCTAGCATTTCCCACAGTATAGGCTCATGCTCTCATCAAAGCCTTCGACCAGAATTCCCACATTCCTGTATTCATGCCTGACAGGATCAGTAGTGGCCAGGACATGGGGGAGCAAGACCACTCTCATGAGGCATGAGGTCTGTGTCACTGCAGCAGGAGGGAAAAGGCATCTCAGAGGAGTCTTCAGCCCCTCCAGCCTTACCCAATTTTGTGACTGCACTGGTTCTAGCACGACACTGAAATTCAGACTTCACTTTCAAAGCCACAGCTGAGTGTTGTGATGAAGTACCTGGAATTTAGTGTTACAGGATTCATAAGGTTCAATGGAAAAAGAGGAACTGAAATTGAGAAGTTACACACTACCAAAGCATATGAGTTTGGAGTTTCAGAGGCATCTTAGCATTAAAGCTAAAATAATGGCAGCTATGCAAATAGACTGAGATTGTTCCACTTCGCAAACATAAAGAGATTTAACTGACATTTATACAGCTTTGGTTGTCCAGAGAGCCTGGCTAGAATGTGAAGAGAGATAAATTAAAAATACACAGAGGAGAGCATAATATGTACTGTACATCTTGAGACCAGTGATTTAACTGAAATAAAAATAGATGCGAATGAAAAAAAATACTAATATTTTGTGTGTTGAAAGATTCAGGAGTAATGGAGATTATTAAAAACATCTAATCAAGTTTTGAAGGAAGAGTTTCATATAAAGTGCATATCTGAAGTATCCAAATTAAGAGAAATTAAACAGCATGATTGATTTTAATTGCTGAGCAAATTGTTAAAAAGTGATTATAATAAGCATCTCTCATCAAATAAATGCTCAGCTTTAGCACAGCTCTTAGGTTGGGGAAATTTTCTATTTTGATTCTTAAATATTCTGAAACTACTACAAACTGATTCTTGTTCTTACCCAACAAAAGAAGATAAATGGTGATATAAGGGAAATAATAATTGATTGATAAATTGATTTCAGTTTCCTTCTACTTGAACTAATCATCACTTTTTAAAACACAGAAGAATGTAAACTGCCGTCAGAGGCACCACTTGACACCTATGCAAAAGGTGTGCCTGAGCAGCTTAAAATGTGGGAACTGCCCACTATGCCTCTTACTGCTTTGCCTAATAGGCTGCTGCCAACAAGGACCAGTGATAGATCACAGAGAAAAAAACAACTGTAAGCTTGTACTTTCGCAAAACGTGCAAATTTGCAAATGCCTGACCCAGAACTGTGAACATTCAGTCTTCCCATGAACTCTAAAATCTTCACACCACTAGCTTTCCACAACAAGAGAACCAGAAGTTTTCAGATACCAAAGCACTGAGTCAATTTATGTGGGGCTTATGATACATATTTCTGTGTCAACATAGAAAAGACATGAACTGGCATAAGATCCCTTCCTTCATAATATTTGTGGAGTTTGTTCCCTATTTTGCCATGAATTATGCTAATAAAGGTAATTCCTGCTTTAATATTTAATTAACAGATATTTAATATCTGTTCTCACTATATGCTTAGATAAATCTCATGTCGCTTCAGGGTGGAATGGGTTTAATTGCATGAAATCAGCAGAATATGTATTTCATTTGATAACCTCAAAATAAATGTTCTACTTTTCCTTTTGTTTGCTTGAGCAAATATATCATTTTCTGTAGTTTGCCCTAGAATCATTGCACTTGTTTGTTGTGCACAGCAGAGGCTCTAATAGAAGTGTTCTAACAGTGGGTGAATTAATTTCTATTAGGTTGGTTATAATTCACAAATTGTATTGACTTCTAAAATTAAAAACATGATTAGCACCATGTTGAATGAACTGTAGCATTTATAAAGTCACAGAAGACTGTTCAAAAGTAGGCATGAGAAAGAATAGTAACAAAAAATATTCCAAGTTTGAATTATTGCATCATCATACCTTTAGTTTGGAAGGTTTTGTTCTTTCATTTTACACAGTTATAGAAAAATAGCACAATTTAAGATTAGCTATCTGATGATTCTTAAAGGTTTTCTAAGTGAATTCAGGACTACTTTACTACACTTTATAACATGAAAGAATGGAGACAATAAAAACAAAATTATATTGTCTCCTTTTTTTTATAAGGGTCCATATTAAAACCAAGGACAACTTATGCAGGAGACTTTGATGCATAGTTCAAAAATAAACCTTGCATAGAATAAATAACTGAATCATAGTAGATTATACTAGACAGAACATTTGTGCCCTGTTGAAGTTCTTATAAAAGAAATACGCTCTTTCTGAATTCAACTTAGATATACAGGCTCTCTTTCAAATAGTAAGTTTAGTGATATTTTACAATGAGGCTTCTTTCACACGCTGATTCTCTGAAGTGTTTTATATTTCTAAACCCAAGTTATTTATCACCTCTAGCCATGACAATTTGATACAGCAGCTCTCAATGAATTCTTTAACAATATTTTGGGTTGTGAGATATTGTCTGTGAGGTCTTCTTTCACTGTAATGCCCACAGCAGTTTTCTATAAACTCTGCAACTTTACCAGTCCAGAGAGGAAACTTCAGTGTAATGATGTTCAGCACTTCAGCATTTGCAGATGTTCCTTTCAATATTCATGTTATTATGTAACATCTGATGAAGACTTCTTCTCTTGACAGCTATAGGTCAAATTTTCATTGAGCATCCTGCACTGACTGTGAAAGTGTGCTCTTGAAACTTAGATTGTGCTGAGGGTTTTGCTTTTACATTTTTACACGTTGTACATATTCAAGCAGGGTGCCTTTAAAGGTCTGGAAATTGGTTGGGAGTCTTATGTGAAAACCACTAATTTTTTCCTATGAGTCTAACTGTGAAAGTTTGCAGAAAGATTTTCTTTATCTAGGAAAAATTTGCTTCATGTAGTCCTATTTAGATGAATATTCTATGGATTTTTATGTATGCAGATGAATTTTTTTACTGTCATTTAAATAATATGGATGATACAAAATCGGTATTCATATGATTTTATTAATGCATTAAAAAATGAGTTCACTCATTATTTTTTCTAGAAATAAGTATTATTCTTTCAATTTTTCTTGCTGCTTTTGTAGTCAAAAGAATCATTAGATCCTCTCTAATGAAATAAAACTAATCTTCCACTTAGAGCTATGAGTCTATGGGCATCTACTTCAAAATACTATTTTGTCCTTCTTAATAAAAGTTATGGTTTCTTATCTTCTTTAGCAGCTCAGCTTCTACTTATATTCCTTTAGAATTATATGATTGGAAGCAAAAATTGGCTTAAATTCATTAAATTACTATTTAGTTCTGTTTCCATTGTAACACTGCATTTCTAGGGTAAAAGTTTTTTAGCACCAGTCCATATGTGGGCTCTCAGGAAAATTAAGCTGCATTAATGAAGACTGTGAATTTGGAAATCAGTAATGTTAGCTTATTTTTTTTCTCAGTTCATTGAATAACCCAAACCAAAGCTACTTTAATTCAGAAGAAATTTTAATTTTTAAAGTGCAGTGTCCCACACAGAAATTGAATGAGGCCTACCTGCTATGAGTGCTTCTGTGACAGCTCTTTCTGAAAAAAGACTGAAGCAAAACCCAATGAAAATGATGTAGGTACACACATGTATGCCATGCTGCAGCCTTAGTAAATTATCCAGTTAAGCACTAATGTGAATAGTCACATCCAAATCTGAAGGGTTTTCATGTTCAGGTAGCACCTAAGAGATCTGAAGGTATTATGAAGAACAGATCAAAGTAGCTGAACTAAATTGTAACCTTCATGCAACAGGAGACTGTGCAGATTCTTCCTAAAAACATTCTTTATACCTATGAGACTGAGAAAGGAAATAAGAAGCATAAAAGCCAGTCCAATCTCACAAGGAGTTGTCTTTCTTTCAGAATATACAAGATATCTCTGCTACCAGCAAGAGCTACCTTCAAACTGTTGGAGGGGTACATCTGGTCCAACCTCCCTGCTCCAGTAGGGTCCCCCCAGAGCACATCGCACAGGATTGCATCCAGGCAGTTCTTGAATATCTCCAGTGAGGGAGACTCCACAATCTCTCTGGGCGAGGCTCAGTTATTTTAAACTGTTATATAAACTGTTATTAACAGTTCTTAAAACAATTTTTATACAGTGCTTATAAGAATTCTTACAAATTCTTATAAAAACCGATATGTTTGTGTCCTTTTTGCAAATATGACAATGACAATATTTGAGAGATGCTTATATTCCTGTATAGGTTCCCAGCAATGCATATTTTAGTATGTCTCACTCTCATACTCTGATGTCTTTAAAACATCTTAATCACACATTAGTACAACAGTTACAGATGAAGTAACAAGCCTAGCCTATGTTACATCTAACAAAAATACATTTTTTCATTTTTTATTCAAGTACTTCTGGAATCTACAAAGATAGCACAGCAGATATCTAATATTATTAAGTGCAAACATCAAAGCAACTTGCTCTATTCTACTTAAGGAAGAAAAGTATATAAGCAGTGCCCCCTGAAATCCTTGGAGATGTTTAAAATAAATAAAAACTAATTTTAAAATCCTAATTTATTTTTTTTTTTTTTAATATAAGGATGTTTCGTTTTGCAGTGAAAAGAATTAAACATTGTTAGTTAACACATTGTGATTTCTGAATGGTAGAAGACCCGCACTGAATGGTGCAGGGGTGCTAGACAGCAGCTAATGGAGAGAGGTGGCACAAACCTTTATAGGGGATTTTTGAGCAATAATGTCTAGATAAGTATTACTGGCCCTGAACAACATATATTTCTAATACAGGAAAGTTTTTACTATGGTCAAACCCAAAAAAAGTTCATTCTGGAAGACTGCCCTTCAGCCTTTTGACAGCACAGGCTATATTCACAGATTCACGGTACTAATTCAATTTCAAATAAATCTTCTAATCATACGAGAATTTTTCACCAGTCAGTTCAAGAGCTGATAACTAGGCTCTCCTCCTTCTCTGTGATTTTAATTGCTTAGTAAAGGAATGTATTTATAGTGAAAAAAGAGTTGAATCAAAAAGCCAGAAGTTGTTTATTTGCATGACGGCTGTGAGGAATTTAAAATGAAAATTAATTTAGCTCATGTTTCAGTCAATATAGTTAATTCTTTTGTATTCATATGTTGACAATGCCATATCTGAATGCACAAGGAAGTGTACAACAATTTGAGTGTACAACTTAATTTTTTTGTGGTGAGATTCAGCTGACACCTATGGCTATGCAAACATAGGCATCTACTTTGGGCATTTTGAGCCTGTGTAGTCAATGGAGAGAGACACATCATACTTGGTTCTAGTGGACTGGCTGTTTCTAAGCACTGTAATCACTTGGGAGTGTGCAGCACAGAGTGGTTGCTCAGCTTAGATCATCTGAATCTTGTCCTCAAGAGCATGTAAGTCTGATGGTAAAACGTTTCACCCTGAGGGAAAATTGTCATGGTTTAACCCCAGCCAGCAGCCTAGTTCCATACAGCCGCTTGCTCATCATCCCAGTAATGGGACTGGGGAGAGAATCAGAAGGGTAAAAGCTAGAAGACACACAGGGGTAGAGATAAAGACAGTTTTAGTAGAGAAAGCAGAAGTGACACATGCAAGCAAAGCAAAACAAGGAATTAATTCGCTGCTTTTCATGGGCAGACAGGTGTTCAGCCATCTCCAGGAGAGCAGGGCCCCATCACATATAACAGTGACTTGAGAAGACAAAACTTCATCACTCCAAACACCCCCCCTTCCTGCTTTTCCCTCCCACTCCATATACTGAGTATGATTTCCTATGGTCAGGAAGATCCCTTTGGTTAGTTTGGTTCTCCTGTCTTGGCTGTGTCTCTTCCCATGCACTGCCAACTTCCTTGCCATCATGACAGTACAAAAAGCAGAAAAGGCCTTGATTCTGTGTGAGCCCTGCTCAGCAATAATAAACACATCTCTGTATTATCAACTCTGTATAGAACAAATCCAAAACACAGCCCCGTACCAGCCACTGTGAAGAAAATTAGCTCTGCCCCAGTTAAAATCACCACAGACATATAGAGACAATTCAGAGCGCATTTCACAGCTACCAAAAGTACAGAAATGGGTCACTTCTACCCTGTGCCTCAGGGAGCTGTAGTTACAAGTGCACCACTGTGCACTACCCTTAGATGTTATCAGAAGGTAAAAAACCCCGAAGTTTTCTGGGCTCCAGCTAGAGCTCATTGATTTGCTGTTCCCTGCTTCCTTTTCCTCCAGGCTCTGAATTCCTCTGTAGAGAGCACCTATGTGGCAGATGCTTCAGCAGTGTCATTGGAACAGTTCTCAGTGGTAGACACAGCACACACGATGAGTCGAGCAGATGCTCGCGACAAGAAAAGCTCTTGTCTCAGCTGTGTACACAAATTGTACTGGAATGCATGAAGAGGAGCCATATGTAAAAAGATCCCACAGTTGTTGAGATGAGCAGTTTTCTCTAATAATTGCATCAATCCCCAAAGCGTTTCAACTATTTGGGATTTACACTACTTTTTTTTGCCCCTTTTTTTCATAAGTATTAAATAGACCTTGAATAAAATAAATTATAATTTCATAGAAAGAGAGCAAAATTTTTCTCCAAGTACAGAACAGCTCATGTCCTAGAAAAATATCTCCTGATAAATAGGCAGTGTAGTAAGTTGATTTTTCTTATTTATATGTGTGTTTGAAATAAATCTGAGTTTATGCATTTAAACATATGTGGATGTGAGAGTAATGCTCGATCACCTTCACCTGTCTGCTGGCAATTAAGAGGTACAGATACATACTGTAATTATGTTCTAGGGAATTTTGTCAGAGAAAATACATTCTGTATTTTAAAGAAATCAGAGACATAGTCTTTGTGGATTTTTTTAACCTTGTGTCTTACATTTTCTTACTACTAGTCCAAATGACTTTAAAAATCATTTGTTATAAAAAAATTGCAGAACTGTAGCGTGTGCAAAACCACTTATGAGAAGTCAGTGTTAGGTTCCAGCATATCTAATGGTAACTTTACGTTTCTTTACATTATTGTGATCAAAAAGAAAAAAATTAAGGAGGGATATATTAATACTTGTTGAACTGCACTAAGTCTGATTAGCCCATAATCAATTACCCGTGTTCAAAGCTGCCTTTTTTTGTTTTTTCCCCACGTGTTCACAGCACAGCAAAGTGAAACAGCAACAGGAGAAAAATCCCTTGTTTTGGTGGTCCTGCGGGGAGAGCAGCTGTGTATGTTGCTGTATCCTACGTTGCCACCCAGTGGAGAAGACTGTAATTTCTCCTGGTCACAATCCCAAAAAAAAGTGAGAAGCCTTGTCATAGAATCCTAGATTGTCCTGAGTTGGAAGGGACCCACAAGGATCATCGAGTCCAACTCCTGGTCCTGTGCAGGACACTCCAGGAGTCATAGCCTGTGCCCGAGAGTGTTGTCCAAACACTTCTTGAACTCTGGCAGGCTGGTGCTGTGACCACTTCTTATCCCGTGCACAGTAGCCTTTTATTCTGCAAGCAGATACTTGGGGGTGGTCTGTTTGGGGAAGCATTGATTGCTTTTGTTGTTTTCACTTGCTCTGGTGTTTGCCCCTTCTCTCTACATGTTCGCTGAGTTTGACCGGTGTGCCATGTGCCAATGCCATATAACATAGAACAACACAATGCAGTTCCATTTACATGAATGTTAAAAATGATCAACGTGGCAGTGGATCAAAGCTGTGATTTGCAGCAGCGCCTTATATTTTAGGAAAAAAAATCTTATTTTCGACTTCAAGTTACGTCATGTGGTGTTAAAATCTCTTCTAACACAAACATCTTTTGGCCTTAGCTATGTTTGAACAAGCATCTCACAACTTTGAGGAAAGAAAAACAAACCACCCAAACTCCAACCCTGTTTTTCACTTCATATTACTGAATTTTCTGACTCATTCTGTACTTGTTTCATCTAAGGGTTTGCATTTGCTGTACAAAGCTAATATAGTCAAGTTTTGGTATTTAAGCAGTCTATCATAAGGAAATACTCTGAGTATTTAGCAAAAGGAGGACAGGAGAGAAGGTTGAATTAGAGTGCAGACAAAAAAAAAAAAAGGAAGGGCACTGATGACTCTGAGGAAGAGAGATATGGATGGAAGACAGTGACCAGTAGCTTCCATATCAGAAGCAATCCCTGAATAGCCATCACTTTGCCCTAGTCCACAACCCTAACAGTGCCCAGAGAAGACCAGTTGCAAATGGAGAAAAATATCTGGTAAATCCTTTGTCTTTGGAAGTCTGTAGTAGGCTATTGCTGTGACAAAAGCCAAGTTACCAAGCAAACAATCTCAAAGAATGCTTCCTTTAGAAAGATTAAAAGCAGCAGAAACTCAATGTCTTCAATTGTCCCTCATATTTTCAGCTGAAAAGAAGCCTCCTTATCCAGTCTACTATCTGGTATCTCAATTTTTCAGTTTCTTCCCCCAAAGACTTTATCAAGAGGGGGAAGGAGAGGAGGGCAGGGCTGATTTTGCCCACAGATGCTCGTGGAGGGTGTTAAAAACTTCCTGTGAGATATTCTGCATCTTTAAAGCCCTCTTAACATTAGCATTCTCCTTTTATCAGTCTCTTACTGATGAAACCAGGTTGTAGCAGATAAGGCAGAACTTGGGAGGATATAAAACCTATGTCTCTGTATTTTTCTTATTGTCTGCAGTGTGAATAAAGAAAGCAATAAAAAATTCTATTATTTTTAATTTTCAAGGTAAAAATATACATGAGCTGCTGTAGTTCAGGATTCCAATGGGAAAAAGAAAGATATTATTTTTTCACCTTGTGTATAGAATTTCTGTTGTTAGTCGGGTCTCAGAAACACAGAAAAGCTTGCATTAGGAAGGGACCTCTGGGATTGCTGGTAAAAGTTTCGTAACAAGTCAAGGCCATATGTTAGAATATTCAGGATACTGTCAAGCTAATTGGCATTTTCAATGGCAGATATTTCACTAATTTTTATAGCAGTCCATTCTGATGTTCGGGTGCTTTTTTGTATATCTAGACAGCATTTCGCATGAGCAGCTTGTGCATGTTAGCTCTTGTTCTGTCACTGTGCATCCGTGTGAAAAGATTATACCCTCCTTCTTTGTACCTATAATTTAGGTATTTTTATAAATAATGTGGGGAGATCCCCTCTGAGCCTGGTCTTTCCCAGACTGAACAAACACAATTCATTCATCCTCTCTTATATGTCAAGTTCTCCAACTCTGTTAATGTCTTAGTGTAATACTAATGAATTCACTTTTCAGGCCCATAAAGGCTCGCATGTTGCCGTGACATTTGCAATTATGGTTTTGGTTTGTATTATGTCCTTTTTTTTTCCCTTCAATGCTCTCTGTCTTGAGTGTAGTTTGGGCAAGATAATAAGCCAACTCTGAAATCCACTGCTCACCTTTAAAATTACCTCTGTCACACTTTGGATATAGATCTGAGTATTTTTCTAAGATCAATCATTTTATTATTCTATTTTACTTAATTTGTGGAACTAGTTGCGTCATTACTCAGCTTTCAGAATATTTTTATTCTTATATAAAGATTGTATCCTGTAATCAAAGGTGTGCAAATTGTGGCCAAATATTATTAATGTTTGATATACAGATGTGTTTAACAAATGATTAATAGAAAAATAAACAATCACCAGCTAAGATCTGGGAGAGTTCTTAGACTAGAAAAGAAATCCCACCCATTTTAAGTCCTGAGTATATGTGCAGAAACTGGAGAGGGATTAGTTCCTCCTAGATTATGGACTTTCTGCTGTCTTTCTACTTAAAAAATCAGATACAAATGCACCTACAATAGCATTTTAATTTGGATCAGAAGTGTGCTTTTGACATAAATGTATCAGTCATCTCGAGTTACTTCAGTTCATACTGTGGAACAGCCAAATAAACAGGATTCCTTTTAGATGAAGCTAAACCGTAAGGTGTGCTTGAGGATTGCCTGTAACACATTCTGACTACTAACGGGCATTCAGTCTCTTGGGATTAAAATAGATCTAACCAAGCACTCTCTCTCCCACAGATACCTGTAGTGTAGATATTGGGCCCTAAGCATCAAGTTCTTACAGACAAAAAAAAAAAAATCTGTAAATTTGTGGTTACATAATTTAGCTACTTGCTAATATTGGACACAGCTTGTTATGGCTCACCACAGGGAGCTGTACATGTGTGTGGAAGGAAGGGAGACTTGTAGGAAAATCAGTGTACAAAACCTGGTAAACCTGGGCACGTGAGGTGAAGAGCCTGGATCTCGTTTAAAAAAAAAAAAAAGAAAAGAGGGTCGATGTGTGATATATTTTTGTGTTCGGCCTGTATTGCCTATTCATTATTCTGAGACTCATTATTTTAATGGATTATATAGCAATTAACATTCTTTTTTTTAAGAACCTTGTTGACACTTGTATTGAAAAGGGAATTGTCAAATTATGTGCTTGATATAAAGGCTTGTGATTGTTTGAAATAATTATGTTTATAGCAACACAAACCTCTAATGAGGCATGATGAACTGGGACATCTACTTCAATGGAGGAAAATAAAGTAAAACACTTTTCCTTCAAACAGAGTACATGCTCTGTTGTTTCAGTGGGACAATCATCATGTACAAAGCAGTCTATTGGGATGTTTTTCAGTTTTAATTGCCCTGTCAGTTACAATTAGAGGTGTTAATGTAACTGTGAAATGCTACAAATTACTTGTGGCTTTTGCTCCTTATGCATTCTCAGCCTGTCTTGCACAAAAGGATATCAGAATGACTGAGATCTCTTGCTGAGCCTGTTATTAAGGTTTCCTTGTTTTACTCCCTGGGTACAGTTATTCACTCAGTGGGGATTCAATATTATGGGTGTAAAGATGCCTGCAGCAGAATGGATCCTTTAAACATAAAGGGAAAAACTTTTGTGTATTAGGCATTTCTTCTGAAATAGCTGGAGCTATAGCAGCAATTTTTATAGCTGTACTCGTTAAAAAATTACAGTTTTCACAACCAAAGTTGTTATTGGCATGAAATCATATAATTTTCAAGATATTCCAGGTGCTTAGTGGTTTATAAGGTTTCAACATTATTTTTCTGTTATACTTAAAGAGCAGATGTGTTTCAAAATCCTGCCAATGTGATTGTCTAGAACAAAAGGATAATCTCAGAAGAATTGCACAGAAATTTTTGACTCTCAGAGAAAACATGAACTTGAAAGGGGAGGTCTGAGGACAGTGTATTTGCTAGTCCTTTCATTCCATTGAACAGTATCAAAAGGTTATCTGGTTCAACAGTAATAAATAAACCAAAGGAGACAAATCAAATGAACAGTGTGATACTGTGCTCTGTGATAGACAGAGAAAAGGAAGAAATGCAGAGGATTCACAGAAGGGTGGCCAAATGCTCTTGGCAGCTTAGATTTGATTTTCTTCCACTACTGAAAACTACTGAGTGCAGCAGTCATTCAGTGAACTAATAGACTTACTTCATCTTGTTTTGAAACAGCTGCTTTGCATTTCTGCAGTCTTAGAGATTGCATTGCTTTTTGAAAGGGCAAATGTCTCTGACAGTGGATTAAACTCCCCAGTGTTTACTTCAGAGCTGGAAAAAGCCTCACACTGCAGGATGGTTTTATCCTGTTGCCTGAAATCTTGGAACACTGAATAAATTGTACACAGTCAGGGACACTTCAGTTTCATCACCAAGTGATGGATGACTAGGTAATGTGACAGATACGTTCAGATTTGAAGAATATTTCCTGCCTAGTGAGGGAATTTAAAATATAACTCATCATTATTGTTTGTTTCCTTGGAATGAACAGTGATTACTGAAGCCATTATTTATAAGGTAACATTTTAAATTAAATTAATCCGGATGCAATAGTTTCTCCTTAATATTTTTACCTGTGCAGTGCAAGCATCCTGGTAAAATAAATGTAAAGTTTGAAGACTCTAAAGCCTGCCTGTGCTTATAAGGGGAGACTTCAGTATTTGAAAATATTTTGAAAATAGGAGAAAGCTCTTCAAAGTCTTTATCAGTCTTCAAAGACCTGAACGATTTTCAAGGAGGCTTTTTTAATTCTCTTGGAAATTTTGAGGGCAAACATGTTTTGTATGTTAGGGAAATTTTTATCTTATATCATTTTTCTCAGCAAAACAAATGAGCAATTGGCTAAGACTATATTTTTTGCATTATGACAAGTATAGATTATTTTGGAAATGTAATGACCCTGACTTGTGCACCAATAGTCTTTGTATGTGTGTGCTGACACATGTGGGATAGGAAAAAGAAAATTCTGTAAACTGGAAGAATTAATGTATTCTCCAAGCAGACTAAAAAGATTGTATCACCAGTATGTGACATAGTATGTAAATGAAAACTAACATGATACTTACAAAAAAAAGCTTAATTAGATAGGTATGTCAATCCCATGTATGTATATGTCTGTCAGTTTAGTGTAGCAAAAACCAAGTAGCAAATTTGTTAGATCTACAATGTAACAATTAAAATTGCCTAATATTGTAGTTTTTATATCATAGCAGTTTGATTTTCACTGCTTCTTAGCTATAGAAAGTGTTTTGAGGACTCGACTGCAACACTACCACTATCACAAGT
>JANRMJ010000054.1:70359450-70373462 GCA_025584955.1 Alethe diademata
TATCACAAGTACCGATTATGAAATACTTTTCTCGCTGAAGGGAAGTGTTTCTGAAATTGGAATCTCTGCATGCCTGGCCTAGGGAGAAAAAGAAAGCTGAACCTTTTTCTGTCTAAAATATCTTGGGGATGAAGCTTTCATGTTTGATACTTTACATTTCTAGTCTAGTCAGGGAAGTGGATTTAGGCACAAAAAAAAATACATTTTAATGCTGCCACAACATGGTGGATTATGTGCTTTAGTTCCTGGTCTGCAAACACTGGGAATAATGGAGCATGGTTTTAACCTGGGCTTTAGGCATCTGACTTTGGATTTTTTCATAGGCTAATCTCCTAAACAGCAGCCAGCGCTGGACAGACTGCAAGAAGGTGATTGGGAAGCCTTGAGTTAAGCTTCTTCTCTAAGCAGCTCTTTTGGAGAAGCAGCCACCTTTCTCCCATGATAACGTAGGAAGCCTTGTCCAAATTCCTCTGATTCATCTTTCTTGCAGGCTTCCTTTCCCTTGACTTTGTCATCTGCTTAACTCAGACAAGAAAAAGGCATTTTGGAAGGTAAATGCAGTCAAAGAAGTATTGCTGAAATCAGAGGAACTACTTAGGTGTGTAACCACACACACACACACACACACACACACACAAGTACTTGCAAAGCTGGGGTTTTAGATAATGACGTTTTTGAGGGATATGCTTTCTGTTTGGCAGAGTTATTTGTTAAATAAATAGTAACCAGACAGCACTGCTTTTGCAATCAATAACTTTAGTATTTCTTTTAGTGCTCGTGTTTAGATAAAAATGTATTTATGCTGAAGCTGTTGCAAAGACTCACTGAGACTTTAGTAGTGGCATAGTCACTCAAATATTTCACATGTGCTTTTCACCAAGGGATGACAAGGTTTTCTTTTTTTTTTTTTTTTTGTATAAAGGGTCTTATCAGAAAGAACTGTGCTGCTGTATTTCATAGATATGGTTGATTTTTAAAAGAATTTTCAAATTCATTTTTCCATCAACATGCAGAAACATAAAGAGTATAATTCTTTTTATTTAACAGTACTTGTTCAGATACTGGGCAGTTACACTTGACCCATTTCTGATCTGTAGAGAAGAAGGTGATTAACTGCAGGTTTTGCTCCTGTTCTTCATTGTAGCTGTCTAGAAACAAGCCAAAGAAAGGCCTATTCAAAGGAGAGAAAGAAGGTCAGACACTCAATCAGACTGTACAGCTGGGATTACTGTCAAAATGGAAAATCTTTCCTATTAAAAAAAAAACTTTTTCTGTAATAGTTTTTTTTCTATCATTAACCTAAAATTAGCATAGGTTTTGTAAAATTTTTTCTTGTTTGAATCTGTAGTTCAACTATTAACCTGCTGACAGAAAGAGTAGGTTAAGCTGTGGAAGACAAATGGCACCCTGAAATAGAATGTAAGATGCAATGTTGGTGGTTTCTGGGTTTTGGGTATTTGTGTAGGATCCCTAATGGCTCACGGAGTGGAGAATAACACTAAAATTTGTAAATTACCTTGGCATAGCATAGAAAATATCTGAAAAAAAAAAAGTAATTTAATAGGGAAAACTCCAATTGGCAGTCATAGGTAGACAGAAAGAAATGTCATGTGCTTACTGGGTGAACTGATTAGGTAGCAGCTCTCCAAGGAAAGGTGAAGAACTATGTTGCATCACAATCAGAATGTGTTCCAAGAGAGATGTGCTGTTGGGAAGGAGGAAAGCATGTATCACAGGATGCCTAACGTTGTGTATTTGCAGCTCTATCAGCACCCAGAAAAGGTCAGCCAGAATAGCATGGCCAGCCAGGGTAGGCAGGGCATGGAAAGAGCAAGGTCCTGCTGAGAGCTGTGTGACACAGGCTTCATAAAGCAGTGTTGGGCTGTGGCACACTCAGAGTTTGAGGTCTGTTTATTTGTTAGTTATTTGGTGTCATTTTGTTATGATATTGGCACCGGAGTACTGACCAGTGTTGCTATAAAAACAGAAAACAGAGCAGGATTACCATGGGAAAGACACAGAAAAAAGTAACACTGGTCAGAGATAAATCATGATAGTTATGTCTGGGAAAATAATTGCTGATTTGTGGAGGTGCCACCTATCTCAGGTCCATCTAATTTATTCTGGCAACACTCCATTTACTCCACATTAAATTAAGTGTCTCCATAATGGTATTAATAGGTAAGGGCATTCTCTCGCTGCAAAGGCAGTGATCTTCTCTAAGTTCTCTGATATGCACCACAATAAAGGTGCAAATTGCTGTATTTTGTTAATCAGTTATTGTTACATAGGCATTTGCACAGGACAGAAAAGTCTTAACCTGATTTAGGGTAAAAATTGTAGTTACTTCTTCACATTTCCTTTGGAAAGAAAAAACAAGCAGGAATCCTCCACTGTCAGTGATTCCTGATGAACAGGACACAAAGTCCTTTGAAGTCAGCCATGGCTCAGGGTTTCACAGCTGTATAGCAGATGAGTACGCTGGGGTTGTCACAGGGTCATAGGATGGTTGCAGGGGCCTCTGGAGAGTGTTCAGTCTAGCTCTGTGCTCAGAGCTGGGTCACCTAGGGCTGGATTCTCAGGGCTCTATTCTGTCCCATATTTTCCTTAGGCTTTCTTTTGCTTATAATGCTCCTGTAGAAACTTCCCTTCTTATCCTTTGTGACTCTCTCCAGGTTTCACTCCAGGTGGGTTTTGACTTGTCTCCATCCTTGTACTCCATTATTTGTCCTTGGTGCCTTGACTGTACTTCCACCTCCTACAGGCTTTCTTTTGTGTTGGGGGGTAGTCAGACGCTCCTTGTTCATCCATGTAGGCCTCCTGTCTCTTTGGTCGATTTCCTGCACAAGAAAGCGGGCTGTTCCTGAGCTTGGATAAGATGAACCATTTTTTGGACCTGTTTTTTCCCCCAGAATCATCTCCCATGTAAATTGTCCAAACAGGTCTGTGAACTAGCCAGAGTTTACTCTCTCTCCCTTTCCCGCACCCTGCTTGGGCTCTTGAGAACAATAGAAAATATTTTAAAACTATGTTGAGGTCTTTAAGTTGTCGTACCTGGGAGTTGAGCTTCAGGCATTGCTACACAGCTTGCAGAATGTTGAGTCTGTGTCCTGTTCTTGTGCTACCATCTACCTGACTTTCAAATTGCAGTTATGTACCTCATGTCCCTTCCTAGTTCTGAGCGGTGTGTCCGTATGGAAGCAGCCATCTTCCCTTAGCTTGTGTGTGGTCCTGCTAAACTAAAGAAACTCTTCCAGGACATATCTTACCTCCTTAAAGGAGTGCATTGCAGAAGGTTCCTCTCTGAGCTGGCATGTCCACCCTGCACTGTGTGGAGATGCCATTCCCTGGCAGCAGCGTAGCTAAATATTAAATCACACCTACCAATGTTAGTTCTGCTGTTGCATTTGAAGATCGTGGCTGCAACGCTTGGTAGCTCACTGTGATTATGTGGTCAAGTGCCCTTGATAGGGAAAAGAATTTCTGTTAAGTACATAAGCCTAATCTTGGGAAAAATGCAAATCCCATGAAGTGTAATGATACACAGCTCTGTCACTTAATTTCTGACTCCTTCTACTGTACTTGTATTAACCACCCATCTCAATCTCTGGTACAAATATCAGACACGTGATGAAGGCAAACTGGGTACAATAAAGTAATGTTTACGTTTCCATTTTTAAATCATATTTATGTGGCATGAGCTGGTTGAGTTTATCTAAAATATACTTACCTGGCTATCTGTCAAAGCAGTTTTAGAGCACTTTAAAGATTCTTCTTTTTGTTTAAGATTAAATATCCATTTCAGGATTCCAATACTATTAAATTATCACAAGCTGTTTAGTTACAATGTGCATTTGGTTCACAAGAGGAATGAGTCCTTTTTTATTGTATTGATAAACGTGTCCTAATTAAAATCAAGATTCATTTTTTTTAAAGCATAACATCCATATTTTATAAGCTGTGAAGGAGACTTGGAAGTGATTAAAGTGATAATTCTGTAAGTTAGAATTTTTTTCCTTAGGAAGCTCAAGGCCTCCTTCTGTTAAAATCATGTCCTTTTTGCTCTTGCTGTCACAGAAAACAACATGAGTTTTTCTCAGCACCTTTACTAGTAAGTAGGTGACATACATATGATTAATTTGAGTTTTCCAATTACTGTTAGTAAAAATATTAAAAGATGAAGGATCTTTGAAGGCAGATAAAATAAACACAAAAATTATGGAATTTAAATGTCAGTGTTCTTGGGAAAGAAATACTAAGTGCAGTAACTCCTACGAAGTTTCAATTAAACTTTAAAAGTGGTTCTAAGTATTTTCCATGTAGTTGCAGGGTGTGAAGTTTACAGAGTAGTAAAGTATTACCTGAAAAATTGCTAGCAATGGAAAATTAATCCCAAATAACATATTTGAGAATATTAATATTGGAGATGGTGATTTGTCAAACTGTGAGTAAAAGCTTTTACAGACAAAAAAAAAAAATCTGTGTGAGATATTAAAATGTGCTTCAAATATTCCTATTAAAACATTTGTTTGTCTGAAATCTTCAGCTTCTAAAATTTTTGTACTCCTTTGTTTAGTCCATATTTTTTATTAATTGAAGATCTTTTTGGGATATAGTGTAGTACATTACTCTTTGTATTTTGCTATTATTATTAAAATTTTAAGCTGTAGATTTTTCTTCATTCGAGAAGGTATTATCAATCACTAATTACAAAAGCCAGACAAGCAAATATTGAGTGATAAGATTCAGTTCTTAAACTCATTTTCCTTATCTTCCTCCCATTTATCTTGCCAATTTAATCTATTCCCTTACCTAGATAAAAAATAAATTTCAATATATACTAATATTTCCCCAAAATATTAATTATAATATCAAATAATAAAGTGCAGAAAAGAAAAAAATAAAATCAAATACCTTCAGATTATCAGTCTCTACAATGTTCTTTTATTCAAGTCTACATGTATATTGGGAATGTCTATAAACCCTTGTGAAACAGTTGCCTATGTAGAGCTGAAATAGCAAAGGGTATAAAATTAATTATTTTTGCATAAAAGTAGCTACTTACATATTTATATTTGTATGTAAATTATTTACATATTATTTATGATTAAGTTTGTAGCTGTGAAAGATGCAGAGTGGGGACTTATACTGGGTTCCGTAAATTTTTATATGAACTGTGGTTTAAACCCATCTCTTCAGCAAAAAGGTTAATAAAAATGCCTCCCAAATTCCCATATCAACTGTTTTTTTCCTCCCTGGCAATGTCCTAAAACCCCAGTGCATCTACTGATGTTGTGCAGCAGTCATAAGAGCTATCTTTATATCAGCCTACAATAATTCAGGCTCACCTCACTGAAGTTTTTGGAGTACAGCTGGACATGGCATCATTGAAATTTATGTAAATGATATTCACATGAAGAACCTTTAATTAACTCTCCATAACTGTAATAACTTACCAGGCACTATTTGTTTAGAAGAAAAAATTGAATACAAACATATATATATGTATGGTCCAACACCACTGATTGGCTCCCCAAACCCAAGTAGGGTGATGTGTTCACTAGGATGCCACGCCATGATTAAAGGCCAAGCCAGTTAAAGCAGCTCAGTGTCTGATGATCTGGTTGGTGATTCAGCTGTGATGAAGCTTAGTGCCAGTCATTGGATGGAAGTGTGCTGAGGAAAAGGCACTGTTTGAGTTTGAGCAGAGCACAGATTGTATGGCAAAATTACAGAGTGGGATTTAGACAAAAAACGGAACTGGAGACTGTTATCTTGTGGTAGCAAGCAGGGCAAATCGTGCTATGATTTTTCACTACTGCTCACTTAGGGGGACAAAAGATGAAAGATACTGTAAGACAAATTATTAAAAGGAAAAATCAACTAACGGTATAGAATGGGGGAAGATAAGGAAAGGAAATTCATTTGAATAAAGCCGAGAAAGTCAGCATCTGTGTTGGAGACCATTGCATAGTGACAACAGTTTTTTAAACCAGTTTAGTTGTCTTAAATGTGGCATCCTTTCATGGTTGCAACTAGCCTGCTGTGTCTGAAACAAGGGATCATATGCATATTTTTAAAACTGCGGAAAACTGAGTAATTAATTCAACTTGTCAACATCTCATGGTGTTAAAAATATATACTCCCTGTTTCCCAGGGAGTATCAGAGAAACAAGAAATGCCGGAAATGCAGAGGCTGTTGAGCAATTTTCATAACTAAACAGTCAGTGACAACTACAATATGCAGCCAACCAAATATTTACCCTGTTTCTTAAATTTGGCTGAGATAATATTTCATAATGACTGTTCTGTTTTTTCCTGTTCAAAGATTCCTAAAAACTAGGAAGAAATGGCCTGGTATATATTTAAGCACTCATTTGATACATGAAATATTTTTTATTAGCCACATCAGTGAATACAGAATTGTGCATTACCTTTAAAAATGAGGGAGTTTCTTTCCTTACTGACTTAAGTCCTATTAATTTCCTTATCAGTTTGCATCTTTCAGAAGCAGCCTTTGACAGTCATCTCAACATTTAAAGTGCTATCTGCTCTCTTTGGTAGCATCAACTTTTGCCCTAGACCTTCATGAATCATTGCAAATGACCATGCAATCAACTTTTAAAAATACGATTTTGAGAAGATTTTAAGAACATTGTTAGTGATTCTGACTATTTTACCTAAGTATAGTAAAAACACATTCCATACAGTAATTTAAGATATCTTAAGTTAATGTAATTGCTCTCTGGATTTGCAGAGATGTGTTTTTTTCCAAAAGGGGTAAAATGCCTAAATCTTTCCACAGCATATTCAATTTTTTATGTCTGTCTTTTCTGGAAGTCTTTTCCTAAGCATAAATTCTTGAGGTTTATTATAAGAGTCATAATTTTTGCTTGGTTTGGTTTTTTCCTTGTATTATTTTTTTTACTTATAACCTTAAGGGCACCACAATGGGAATACTAATTTTTGTAAGATACTACAGATGTGTGAGATGTGGGAATTGGGGATGCTGAACACATGAAGTGCAGCTGTCCCAGTGAAAACTGGGTCTGACTCCAGTCCTGAATAATACATTACATCTTAGCTGGGTTTGTTCTGATTTGAAGCAGTCTTTGATTATGTCAGAGTAAGTATGATAGGAGGGAAAAGGGATTGATGCATTGCAGAAGTTAAAAAATTAATTTAATGATTTTTGGCTCATTTATGATAATTTTCCTACAGTATCCTCTAATGTTTCTTTTGTATCTGAAAGAGCATGCTAATGAATGTGCTGTAAGCTACACTATGGAATTCTCCAGTGTGCAATCTCTGAAAAATCTCCCTTTCTCCTTTCTGCTTATAAATGCACTAAATTCACAAGAGAATTAGGAGACGGTACTCAGAACCCATCTGTGCTTTTACTAGCATTACCTCCAAGGCGCCTTTATTAGTAACATAGTGCAGTCATGCATTTTGAAGACTGATTTACCATTGATCAGTTGTTCTTTTTTTATATGTTTTTAAGCAATTCTGTATATTCATATGGCACCTGTCACTCTGATATCCAAATACTAAACAATATTGAATGCTGCTAGTCCACAGCATAAGTAGCACTTTCATCTCTTCTTCTGTCATGAGAAACAGAGAAGTGTTGTGTCTGCAGTTTGCTTGGTTGCACTTTTTAAAATAGCAGCATTGCTCTCAGGGATGCAAGCTGGCTTGGAGTTGTTAAAGAATGTAGAGTCAGGCCACTCTGAAAGAATATTTTGTGGATAAAGATGTGACACAGCTGGCCTTTCAGTGACCACTGGGATTTCTAGGCACTCCCTTTACCCAGGAAAGGAGCTCACTAGTTTCCCTAGAAAAGTTGCATTTTGCTATGTTATCCTCTTAAATCTGCCAGCATGGCATTATAAGTATGGTAAGTAAATCTCTTCAGTGAGTGTTCAGTGTCAGCATCCCAGTCAAGGAAGGTAGGTATCATCAGAGAGACTTGTGGAAATTTCATTATAGGAATGCCTGAAAATGGAGCAATTTCCTGTTTTCTTGCTATGATTTTGCTATCTTACTAACAAGGAAAACGAACCTATGCAAAAAGGAAAAAAGGTGCATTAAACCCTATGTCTGTTAAACAGCCTCAAAATGGAAAGGTGGTGCTGTGTTTTAAATGTCCTCTTGTAATTGAAATCTCATCTTAAAGTTAAAAATCTATACCAAAATAGATTAGAAGATTCCATTAGACATAGATTAGAACATACCATTAGAACACTTCATGGTATTTTTAGTAAAACGTTAAACTGCTTTGGAATGTTGAGGGTAGCTGTTCTGGTACTTCCTGTACCCACACAGGGCACAGATAAATAGACTAGCAAAATGTGCCTTAGGGCAGCCTAAACATTTATAAATGGCATATTAAAATCTTGTTGGGGGGCCAAAATTGATACTCAAACGAGATGTTGCTCAAAAATTCATGTTATGTCTTCACGGTCCAATCTGTTGTGATCAGTGCTGACAGGATGATACCTACTTCATAGGAAGCAGATGGAATCATGCATTTATGTGGTAAGAAACATTAATTTAGGCATACTTTCTTCTGTAGATAATGTGATTCTCAGCATTAGAAATAACTGTATGATTTGCTCTTATATAAAGTCCCTCCTTTATCCAATATTCGTAAGTTTTATGTACTTACTGTAATATATAAAATAGCTCAGGTGACATAAGGTATAGAAAATACAAGTTTTATTTTAGCGTTGATTAAATTTTTGCTTTGAGGGAATTGAGGGAAATAGAAGCTATGTGTATCATTTGCCCTTCATTTTGAAGTCTACAAAATTATTTTAAATGGCAAAAATAATTATTTAATATATTGCAATTGAAAACAGAAAGCAGGATATAGAATACCAGCTAATTCCAAGTAAAATTAATTTCCAATCCATCACTTTAAATCCACATTCTGCCTATGAAAATGGAGAATTCAGTAGTTTTTGAACAATTTGATGGAAAAAAGCCAGGATTGAAAAGAAATACTGAAAACAGACTTTGAAACCTGAAGATAAATAAAAGAAATGCACTAAATGAGTAGCAGAAAAAAGCCAAGTTTTCATTTGCCTGTACTCACAACCAGAGATTGAATTTCAACAACTTCTGATATCTTCAGCTCCCAGTAAAGTCAGTGCAAGTTTCTTATAATTGGACTGCAGCACTACAAATAGGACCTTTTAATTCTGGTGGTGAAGTTCTGGAAATTCAAGTTTTATCCCTAAGCAGATAATTTTAAAGTTGGCTACAGTTAAAACTCTGAGAGGGTTTTAAGTCGAATGCACAGCAGGGAACAAATTACAGAGAGTGAGAAGAATCCGAAGTAATGAAGAAAATAAGACCCTAAAGGTGTTTTAAAAAAAGGAGGAAAAGGAAGATCACAAAGATGACGAAAGGCCAAAGAAACCACTGTATGTCATGCAATAAAACAGCGTTGGGCTGAAACTTCTAAGAGTTAAATGCATGAGACAGGAGAATAACACCAGGAAATAAACATAAAGGAGAAGAGGTAACCTGTCAAACAGATCAAACATTAATTTACCTCTGAGTGACATACTTTATGCTATTTGGGAAAAAAATGCTTCCCTACATTCACTAGAGGACAGAGAATTTATCTGCCTATTTGCTCAAATGCATCCCTCCTCTGGCCTTAGTTGTATCCTCAGGCATATACAGGCATCTCAGCCTTGCTAATTCTGCTGAAAATATTTTTCACTACTGAAGCAAGGCTGTCATTTCTATCCCCCTGCCAGCTGGCCCTCTGCTGATATATTGAAATAACCTGTCATCTGAATGACAGCTGGCAGTTAGAGGACTTCTGGTGATGGAGTTGATTACTAAGCCTCATTGACAGAAATAAGTGTTTTTGCTCAGTCTTTCTTCAGCCTTCCTTCCAGGCAGAGGAATAAAGATAAATATTCATTGACAGACTTTGAGTTTAATGAGAATACTCAGCCATGTGGATTTATTTTTTCCCTTCTTTTCTCTTCTCTATTTTAATTGGTATGATTCTTGGCCAGTTTGTAAATGCTTTAAAGGTGATTCTTTTTTCTGAAGCTGTTTTTATCCTCTAATAATATATTTGCATGCTATACTATATGGTACTATAATACAGGTAAAGTTACTTGGATGGTTTTTTTTTTGTCTTTGAAACATAGATACAATGCCTGAACTGATAATGTTTTATGCTTTCAGACAAAAACAAATGTTTCATTATTCAGACTATAATACTGGATATATTCAAAGCCTTTGAAGGCAAGAAGTGGCGATGGAAGATAAAAGGAAATTATATGCTCTTTGCCACTAAAAGATGCTCTCAAAAAACATGCAAGCAGAGAGCATATTAAGAAGGATATGGCTGCAATTATCAGTGGAACTTAAGACACACTTTTCAATTACTTCAGCAGCTGATCATAGATAAATAAATCCCCAGATACACAGATAATAATAATTAGAAACTCAGCAAAGCTGTGTGTTCCCTTGGCTACATATCATACTGGCAAGCATTGCATCAAAAAAAAAAAATCAAACAAAAACTATTGTATAATTTTCAGGACTTTCTTCTTCTAAAGAAATCTCCAATACATTTCTTTTTAAAACTATTTCTCCTTCTTTCACACTCTTCTCCTTCAAAAAATGGTTAATTCTTTCTTTTTACAATGCTAGATTTCTTAAAAACCTTTCTAAAACTAAAGCGTTCAAGCAAATTCTTTGAAATGAGGAAGGTGTGAGAGACCGCTACACTCTTTAAATCAGGATGGTGAGGGAGTCAGACTACAGATAGCAAGGATCATGCTCCAGTGCAGAGGATAAACAGTTCTTAAGAAGGCTTAACTCCAAGGAAGTCTTTGTGGCTCCTTATAAAGTGAAGTGAAATGTCTATTTTTGTACAGCACATACTGTGCTGACTGTAATTTTCTCAGGTATTTTTTTAAATTAAAATAAAAAGTTTGAACACATATAATGAGTTAATATTTTTAAGACCTTGATTGTTCTTCAGGGTATTCCATACAGTGTAATCATAGAAAAAGCAGAAGGAAAGATGACAATTGGTTACAATGTTCCTGCTAACAGCTTTTAGGTTTGGTAATAACAGCTGAACACAAAATACCCAAAGCTTTCCCAGAACTATCAGGCTCACTTAAAAAAGCAATGTTATTTCTCACTGTCTGTCTCATATACAATTACTTCAGATGCTTGATGACTGTAAGGAGCATATATTTGATGTTGCCAGCATGAGTTTAAAAAGGACATTTGATACTCTAAGTCAGGACCAGTCTTTAAAATCACAGAACTAAATGTGAATAAAAAGGTATCCTCACAACACCCGTGCACTTGCATTTATATGTTGTAAAAATATTATCCTTAGTATCAAAGACTTCCATCATAAAATCACAAAAAAAATAGAATGGTGTAGATGGGAAGGGAAATTAAAGATAATCTAGGTCCAACCCTGACTGCCATGGGCAGGGACACCTCTCACTAGACCAGGCTAACCAATAAATGTGGCAGGAGCTAGAATCTAGAAGAGAGGATATATGGTTAGAAAAGTCTTGGTCTTATGAGTATGCACTAAATCATTGCACAGTCTTTTGCAAGTCACTTTGCCTTTCTCTGATTGCCCACATAAGGATAACATCACTTATATAGCTACCTTATGGGGGTATAATGAATATAAATTAAATCATGCTTCTAAAGTATTCTGATAAATTATCATTGCTGTGTTAGTTATCATGAGAATAATCAATACAGGGTGAGCAAAATTATACAGAGTGTTGTCAATTGATAAGAGAAAAGACAGGATAAAATTTGTCATTGGATTCTTAACTTCATGCACCCTTGTCAGACTTTGCAAGCAGACTCAGGGTAACGTGTGATATTTCTTATCTAGACATAGCAAGCTGAATAAGGAACAGATTGTCAGCCTAATATATGTATCACAGTAACCCCAGGGCAGAGCAAATCTTTATGGTGAATTTATGAATGCCTGAAAGGTTTAGCTAGGAATAAAATAATGCAAACTGGCAGCCTTAACTGTATTGTAATTTCCCAGTTTATAATCTTTCTTGTTAGAATGAATCAGTTTGGCAGTGGTAGCACAGAATTTATTGTATTCTTAAACCCTCAGAATAGTCATCACTTTTTCCACTGAACAAACTTTTAATGTATTTATTCTAATAGTTAATTTCAATAAGTACTTGTACTGAATGAACAATAGATCTGTATTGTCTCCAGTCACCCTCAGGGAATGTTAGATCTAGATCTGTGGTCCAGCTTTAAATTAAACAAGCTTGTGCACACACATAGGTACTGCAGCAAATAACCTGAATAGTTTTACCTTTAGGACTCTCAAAGAAATAACTCAGAATAAGAAAATAATTGTTTGTAAGTGAATTTAATGATCAATGACATGTAATTCAAAGTAATGTATTTATCTCACTTAGTAGATTGTTCCAGCGGAAAAAGAAATTATGTCTACAGTGTTTCAGATATAAAGTGTTCCTGTCTTATCAGAGCATGAATTTACTTAAAAAATGAAAAGCTGTTCTACTAGGCAGATGTATCTTTTGTCTTTGTCAATACTATATAAATTGTATTTATATTTTTTTCATTATGATGCTTTATATGGAGCCATCATTTTGCAGGATATAACAAAGGTGTTAAGCTTCCTGAAATTAATATTGGGGGAAAAAAATGAAATCAAGCCCATTAGTAGATTGAATAAGCCTGTAATCTTTCCTTCTAGGAGAGAAGGCTATGGACCAATCTGTTGATACCTAACTGAGAATGAAGACACATAGCAACTGGAAAATTGCTGTATAGTTCTCTCTTCTTCAGTATATTCTCACATTGGCCACACCGTGGGGCTACAGCTAAATGAGTCAGAAACTTTGGAACACCCTACCAGGTCCACTGAAACAGCAAACATATAATTGAGACAATGCATTAGTTAATCTGCAGCGTATGCAAGTGCATTTAAATTTTATTTGAATTATTTTTTTTCTCCTTAAAAATAATATGCTAATAGGACGGCCTTCTACTTTTTTCAAGACTGAGATAAAACATTCTCTGGAAAAATAAGATACGTTTCAACTTTTCTCCTGATTCATGCAGCTGTAGTTTGAAACTAAGGCATGTTACCATAAGCAAGCAGCAATGGAGTACCATAAGAAATCTTCCTTGTCACCATCAGTCTCTGTCCAGAGAAAGAGAATTAACAGTCTCTGCCTTAATTGCTATAGTTACTGAAATGGCTGTTATGGTCCTTACACAAACATTTGGCCATGTTTTTAAAGAGGTTTTAGTAAATCTTCCTAGATAATGTCTTAAATGGTCTTCCAGATTTGTTTGCTCTTTCTTGTTATCTTTACTGCTTTTCAGTGTATGTGCATTACTGATTTTCATAGTGTATAATTAAGATCTTCAAACAACTTTTAATAAACTTCCAATGAAATAATCAACTTCAATAAATTTTCAATAAAAAAGCCAGTAAACCTGAGAAGCCCTGGCTCAGTGTCCAGATTATCCGCTGAAATGGTAAAAGCTTGGAGAAATCCCTGTCTTTAAAGAAATGCCAGGTGTTTGTTTTCACAAAGTTCTGGGGTTTGATCTAGCGGTGAATAAAGGATTCTGACTTACCAGACAGGCTTTCTGAAGTATTTGCCTTGAAAAGTCACTTCTCCCTGCTGACTGATTCACAATAGCCTGTTTTCTAGGCAGATCCAGTTTGGCTTGAAGTGGATGATTTTGTAAAGGTCCCAAAGTACTCTGGTTACATGTTTTCTGTTGAAATAAAGAACTTGGAGTTTGGGTTTGTTTTTTGGGGTGGGGTTTTTTTTTGCCTTTTTTTTTTCCTTGTTTTTTCCTGTTTCATAGGGCCTAGTAGCTACTTTTTTTCTTTTCTTTTTTTTTCTTTTTTTTTTCCTTTCCCCATCTCCTTTTTCAAGTATCAGAAGTGAGCAAAGTGGTTAAAATTTGTGAAAACTAAAGGG
>JANRMJ010000054.1:70382762-70401496 GCA_025584955.1 Alethe diademata
TCTGCCTAATGTGTGCTTTCATACTACGGATTCTCACGGTAATACCTGTCTGCTCATGGTATGTACCAAGAAAGCAGATGTCCTGTAGAGTTGCCCAGCTGGAAGTGTAGGAGCAGGACTTTGCCTTTGCCTTCTTTGAGCTTCAAGGGATTCCTGCTGTCCCATTTCTCCAAGTCAGGGATGCCTCAGAATTGCATCCCAATTCCAGCATATTGATTGTTCTTCCATAATTTGACATCACCCACCAACTTGATGAAAGTGTGTTTCCTTCATTTATTAAGGTCATTAATAAAGCCATTAAACAGTATCAGCCCCAACTCTGACTCCACTGAAGTGCTTTTCAATTAAACGTTGTTCTACTGATCACAATTCACTAAAATTAGTGATCCAGCCAATTTTACAACTAGTGTACAGTCCATTTACCCAAACTATATCTCATCAGCTTGGCTATAAGAATATTATGCCAGGCCATTTCAGAGTCTTTGCTGTAGTAGACTGTACAGCACAATTTGTTCTCCCCTCACCCACAGAGCCACCAGGACAGGTGATGACCCCAGGAGGGTCAGGCACTTTGCCTTCCCTGTACCTGTGCTGCCTGTTCTCAGGGCTGCTTTCCTTTCTCCTGCTTCTACTCATTCAGAAAAAAAAAAAAAAGCCTGTGAGTATAATGAACTTCAAAATCTTTGAAAGCATATCATGATGCATGATAAAAACTGTTAAGTTTATTTACATGAATTTATTTATAAACATACAATCTCAGAGCAGGGAGAACACTGCAGTTACATTCATACTTTCAGGTTTCTGATAATCTCAGCTAGAACCTCCTTCTCTCACCAGACCTTGTACAGGAGGCAGTACGTTTTCAATGCCAATTCCACTGAAAATGCAAATAAAGCATAGCTGTTGGAAATGAGCTAGTGGCTATGCCTGGATTCAGGATATTTGCAGAAATAGAGAGCTGCAGTTTTGCAGTACAGAGTGTATCTTGAACAAAATTTTACTGACAGGTGAGTTAGTGGAATTCCCTAAGGGATGTAATGAAAGCTAAGAGAAAGGGGGGTAAAAAAGGCCATAAACAAAAATCCAAATCAGATTGGACTGCACTTGTTTAATCCCAAATGAAGAAAAGTGAATAGAAGAGAAACCTCCCAAAGGTTTGGATGATCTGTGAATGTAAAAGCAATGCAGGGCTGTGCCTGACTATATGAATTACACCTCTAGTATTTTCCTGGAATTTCTCAGGAAAAACTGTAGCAGAACAGTTTACCTCCTATAAGACTTTGGTCAGTCTGTCCAAATCAAATAAAATATATCATCTGGGCACAAGGGTACGGTTTGTCTTGTGCAGCAAAATTTGAGGAAATAATTTGGTTTGCAGAGGAAAGGGTGGTGTGTGTGGAGAGGGTGTTTATGTGTGTGGTGTTATGGTGGTATTATAAGCAAAAGAAAAAATTGTTTCAGGGCCTGATTCAGTTTCTGCCAAACTGGTGAGAGCCTTTTATTTGATCTCAATCGTGGAGGACCTGATCTCCAGTGATTAAACTATTAGTGTTCCAGTCTTAGTCAGTGAAATAAACATATTAATTAATATCCAGGAGATAACCTTCATAGATTGAATTGTCTGCATTTAGGAATGCTTTTACACTTGTCTGTAGATGGCATCAGTGTACTATATGCAAGGCAAAAATAAGTAATTATGACGATAAATCTTTCTTTCCTGTCTTCTGTTACCAAGTAATCAACCTGGACAGTTGAGCAAGGGCTCCAACATCTAGGATAGCAATCTTCTGAAATAGAATACAAGGTAACAGGAAAAACAATGCCTTCTTTCTTTTGTTACAGATAAGCATGGACTCCCTTCATACTGTTGGAGTCAGCATTTTTCATAACTATTGTCTAGCAGGAACTCAGAGACACATTCAAGTTCAACATTTATTGATTTTTCTCCTGTTGGGTTATAATGGAAAATTCTTCCTGGACTCTGATTTACAAAAGCAGAAGGTGGACTTGATGTTCTAAACTAGGATATGTGTAAATACAGAATCTATGTGTTTATAGAATCTAAAGAGAGAGGAAAAGCTGTTTGTGCTCTTTCTACCCTCCCAAAAGTAATTATTTTTTGCAACAAGTAAAGTGTTAGTGAAGAATATTTTTAAATGAAGCTTTTAACAGTAGAGATTATGCTGAGGTAGAGCCTATATTGCCTGCCCCTAAGCAGCTTCCAGGCATCAATCTTTTTCAACAGCAGCTGAGAAATCTCTTCTGCAGCACAGTGTGTATTTTACCATCTAGTGGGAACTAGTGACCTGTCAGGATCTGCACTTTTGACCTGCAGTGCAACAAAAGAAAAGATTTTCAAGCTTTATACTAGGCTGAAACATGACACTTAACCTCTTAAGGGCATTGAACACAGGACCTATAAAACTGTGACTTTAAAACACAAATGTGCCACTTATCTTAAATAAATCTCTCAGTATGGAAACTATGAGATGGACAGACTAGTTTTTCTTAAGCAGAGGCCAGAAACTGAAAAATGCTGGAATAAATAATCAGGTTTTTTTATATTAATTAGATTTTTTGGAGAGTCTTAAGCAATCCTGTAAATCTATTGCCATATTTAGTATGCATTCTAAGAGTAGATATCTCTAATTGTGCCAGACTCTTATGTTTAGGCAACCTTAAAAAACCCCAACTAGCCAAATATAATTACATAGACCTAGAAGAGGTCTGCTGAACCTCAGCTGTGCTCTGCTATCAGAAGCAAAATCACACAATCACTCCTGCATGTTTAGTAAGCTTTGTGCTGCAAGTAGTTTAGTTATGTAATCTCTTCACTGTCTTGATTTTTTTTTTTTCATTTCCTCATTCAGATTATTTCGAGGAATGTGTCTTGGCATATCAAAGTATGCAAAAATGCAGTATTACTGATGCACATTTCAGTGATAAGAAACGCTGATAGTTTTGGGTTTTGCTGTCTTCTGTGCCTTTAGCTTTTCTTTTCCTCAGTTTTTTTTTGTTTTTTTTTTTTACTTAATTTCCTTTGCAGACATGGACTTCATTATCACTTTTCAATAATCAATACTCAATGTTGTAACATAACTTAGTTCTAAACATGAACTTAATTTATGCGGCTTCAATCATTCTTAGTAGGTTAAGGTGACATTTTTTTGGTTCAAGTGGTGTTTTTAAAATACTTCCCTCGAGTAGTAAAGCCATAACCTTTCCTAGATTACCTGTTCAAAGTGACCTGGGTTATGTCCATTTCTTTTTCTATACAGAACTGAACAGCATTGTTTGGTGCCAGATTTTCCTGTTTATACTTTCATATAGTTTTTACCACTCTGAAATGTCTGAATAGCCAGGGAAATTTTATTCTGCTCTTCCTTTTCCCTCACTTGGCAGTTAACATAAATGACTATAATTTTACAGTAGAAGGTAAATTAATTCTAAATAGTCAGCATTTGCTCAATGAGTTGAGGCAGTGGAGACCTTTTTTTTGTTTTTGTTTTGTTTTTTTTTCTCATTTTACCATGCAGATGCTTTAGAATTTAAAAAAAAAAAAAAAAAAGTACTACACCACTTTCTCTTGAGTACTGTAAATACACCTGCTCGATGTAGTGCCAACAAATGCCCAGTGGCTTCTACAGAACACCAGCTGTGTTATATAAATTTATAATAAGCAATTTGGGGACAGAGATTGCTGCAATCTTAAAGAAGAACTCCTCATATGATGTGTGTGTACACTCTAGCACGATGGAAACCATCAGAGTATTCCAGTCACAAGTTTCAGAATATTAGAAGAAAAAAAATGTGAAATATAAGTCTATTTCTTTTCCATTCTGCTTTTACATTTTGTCACAGTCTTAACCTGCTTGTGCTACTGAAATACTGTTGTCCAAGAGTCTGATCTTTTCAATACACTCAGAATTTTAAGAATGTCACTGTTCCAGAGAAAGGGGACCTTCAGCTGTACTTGCCAGCCTGCAAAGCTCATAAGGGATTTATCAAAACATACACATTTTCCATGGAGCACTTTCTCAGCTTTCTCTTCCATAGCTTTATTCAAATCACATCCTTCATCTCTATATCCTCGGATAAAGGGCTGCTTTTACAGTAAAGTAGCCAAGGTCATAGATTTTATTCTCCTTTCTAATAAAGAGTGTGGAATACACTGAAGACAACAAGCTGGGCCCAGCCAGCATCCATGCCCCATGCAGCCTGCTCACTTCCTCACCAGCAGGACCGAGGAGAGGATAGGGAGAGTAAAAGCTGGAGAACTCGTGGGTTGAGGTAAAGACAATTTTATGGGGAAAGCAAAAGTCATGCACACAAGCAAAGCAAAAACAAAGAATCAATTTTCTGTTTCCCATGGGCTAAGGGGATGTTCAGCCATTTCAGGAGGGCAGGGCCCTAATTGATGGTGACTTGGGAAGACAAACACCTTCATCTCAAATGTCCCCTGCTTCCTTCTCCTTTCCCCTGCTTTATATACTGAACATGATGTCACATGGTCTGGAATGTTCCTCTGATCAGTTTGTCTCACCTGTCCTGACTGTGTCTCCTCCCAACTTCTCATGCATCCCCACCTTCCTTGCCAGCATGGCAGCACAAAAAGATGTTGTCTCTGTGTAAGCACTGCTCAGCAATAATGAAAACAGTGCTACCACTCTGTGTTCAGCACAAATCCAAAACACAGTCCTGCACAAAACACAAAAATAGTGAAGAAAACTACCTCAACCCAAACCAGCACAGCCAAGCAGAAAGAATTTGCACAGCAAGTAAAGAGAATTTGCTGTAACAAATTGGTTCCCATTTGGTGTAAACTGGTAGTGTGGCTTTACAGCATCACAGAAAATGCCCCAAGTACTGCCAAATTCTCTTAAATGTACTTCCCGATTGCTAGTGATCCAGTAAGATTATTAACATAGCTACACTAACTGGGATCACTTAACTGGCTAGTCTAATTTTACCCCAGTCACTCATCCTGCAAAGATCATTTTCTTAGACCATCCTTTGGCTTGGTCACTCTTTATCAGTCTTCCACCTTTATGTCAGGTCCACTTACTCCAGCACATCTCAAGTGATACTTGTATTCATTAGTGCTGATGTTAAATTTTATTGCAAAACTGTGTATGCTGATTACAGCAGAATACCAAAATACTTAAAGCATAATTGGCAAGTCACTTGGAAAAAAAAAAAAAAAAATATATATATATATATATATATGAGGTCCGTAAATATGTCTGTGGTTGGTCTTTTTCTGTGGTCATACCTATACCTTACTGATAGCAATATCTCTGCTGCATCCAGATTAAATCTTGTGAGAGAAACCAGTGCACCAATTCCATCAAAAAGGAAACCTGGGGATGTTACCCAGGTAAGCACAGCACTGCAGTCAATTGCTTGAGTGATCTGAGTAGCCAGGGCATTGGGTACACTGTAATGCGTGCACATCCTCCTGTAATAGCTGTAGGGCTCTAGCAAAGCTTGTCTGATAGATTGAGATACAGTCTCAGAGTGAAAACAGGGAGTATTTGAAATAGGATTTAGGGTACATGCATATCATTCTCTGTTTAGAACTGCAGCAGTCCTGCTGCTGTCCACTCTCTTCCTGGTTTGAGGAAGTCAAGGGAAAATGATGTTAAATGTTGGTGTCTTCATTGCTCATGCTTGAAAATCTACATTCCTGTTGCCTTCAATGTATTTTGGCTGTTTTCTTTGGCTCTGTCTCCAGCATTTTGCTGTATTGCTGACGTGAGTCTGTATGGCTCCTAAAAACTATGAGTGTATCTGAAAAGTGAATAGTGTGACTATTTGAGTCTTTGTCATTAGTAGTGAATAGACTGTCTTGGAATACAGAAAATAGATTTTGTGTTCAAGCAGTTGTTTCAGTAAGGCTTTGGGATGGGTTAGAGTTTTATCATAGAAACAGCAGGACAAATCCTATTTTTTCATCTGTTACTCTCAAGTGACATTTTTTTCTGTTTTCTGACTGGTTTTGCTTTGATATATGGAAATAGGTCAAGCAGTATGAAAATAATGCTGAGCAGATGGTGTCACAATGATTTAGGAAAAAAGAAAAATTTTGCATGTTCGTGTTTGCACAGCAATATCTGTACTATATAATGGATTTTCCCTCTGCTTCACGTTGCCATTAAAAAAAACATTTGAGACAGAAGTGACAAAAAAGATCTGGATCAATCTCATGGCACACATTTCAGCTCTTTCATGCTTTTCCACAGTTTTGAAAATAGAGCCAATGGAAGGCTGCAGTAAAGCATGAAAGTATCTAAGTGGATTAAATCAGCAAGTTTTCTATTGAGAAGCTACTGAGTCTACTACTGTATAAATTTTCAGAGGTCTTCAAGCAGCTTCTTTTAGGCATTCCAGGTCACTTTCCAAACTAAAAGTTATGGTTATGTTCCAGTCTTGGTTTTGCATGTCTTCTAACTTTGTTTTTACAAAGCTTTATGTTCTGTGTTTTGCTGTCTTTATTCAATGATCAGGTCTCTAGGGAATGAGGGATATCCACAAATACATGGATGGGTTCTGCGATTAGAAAGGAGACCAAACTTCAGGCCTATCAGCAACCAAAACTGACTTCACAATTTACATTTGCTTATTTATTTATGTTTGTATTTTTTTCATTTAACTGCTGTAGTTCACGTGATCATTCTTAACACTAAGCAGCATCCTCCAAAAATAAATTAAATTTTTCTCTCAGTTTTCAGATGTAGAGCTCGATTTAATAATGAGGTAGCAGTAATCCAAAAAAGTTTCTCAGTGGAGAGGATTAGATGTGGTTAGTATGATCTATTACCAAGCTGTTAGGTTTTTTTTTTCCCTTGTGTGATATTTGCTGAAGGACAGCATCAAGTGTAATAAAATCTGTGTTAATGCTAGGTACTGATGAAAATTCATCTTGTTGTGTATTTTGAATAGAAAAGAAGCTTTATGGTATTCCTATCAGAAATGCGCTCATCCTTTGAACATCTTCCCTGGCATGAACTGCTTTTTAATTTAATTGGCAGATCAAACTGCACATTTACCAGTGGAAAAGGTTACTGTACATCATATAAATTAAAGGCCACCTAGCAACATCTTTAAGAATGAAGCTTGGTATTAAGTTTATATAGGATTTCAAAAATTAATTATTTTAGCTGACATTGATGATTCAGTTATATGTAAATTATGCATTAGGATGGAATTGCAGAACAGGGAGAGACCAACTCTTCAATTTTGGTTGAATGTAAATTACATTAACACTCATTTAAAGTCCCCTTAACCCTGCCAGTAACATGTAAATGGCCTTCAGTATAAAAGAGAAACAGGCTCACTATGGAATCTTGTCATAATGAAGTAAAAGCCTTTTTTTTTTGTTTAATTTTTACATGAGGAACTAAATGTACAAAACCTGTTAATTGTTCAGTGACTGTTTTACTTTCACGTACTTAAGATATTTGAAATATAACCTTTAAATACTGTCTTAAATACACTGATAACTCTTCATTTTCCTTTTCCCTCTTAATTTATGATTTTTAATATTATTACAGAATGGGTATTTTTAATATTGTTTCAGAAGGAGTATTTTAAGACAATCTTTCTCTTCTGGGAACCTCCCTATATACTATACAACACTGTGAAAGCATTATTTAGGAACCAAGAAGGCCAAATTGGAAAGTACAGTGCTGCATTTTAATATGTAATGCTGGAGTTAGAACTTGATTTGTAGCCTACCAAGTGGTCATTGAAATCTTTCTGAAGTTATTTTTATTTTTTGTTTGTTTGTTTGGTTTTGTTTCATTTTAATGTGAAAGAAGGCATCTTTTTGTTCTTGCGAAGACTGAAGTGATTTGAAGCATGGCTTTTCCCAAGTTTGCATCCTAGACATCACAAAGTTTTGTTTCTTTTTTCAATAAGAATTTATAGATCATTGAAAGAAGGACTACATTGTGAGGCCCTTTCAGTGCAGGACAAAGTTTGCTAAAAAGTGCACTTATTTGTTACACCAGTTGAAGAGAAGTGTGTCTCTTGAGTCACAGAATTCATGTAAACAGTTGCAGTCCACATATCATAATGGAGTAAATATGTTAATTTAGAACAGACTGAAATTTTCCTTAAAATTCTTACTGGAGTTTAAATAAGTGAGAGTATGCTGTACTGATAATAACTTTAGACGGCTTTCCTAGGAGACTGTAGTTTAGTCAACTCTTCCATTTTATGTGACTCAGAAGATTTAAAATTGGATATTCAAAGTGCTGTGTACCACATTTTACAAATCATTAGTTTCTCAGCAAGTAAAAACATCATTCAAAATTTGTGTTTGTGGAAAAAAAAGATATGTTCTGTTGAACCAAATTACACACTTGAAAAAATAGACATTTTTTGAGGATGCAGATCTGAAAGAGTAAATCAAGTAGACGTTTTTCTCCTTCAGAGAAAAACCATGGTTGATACCCATTTGGTTTTCTTGGTCTTCACTGCACTATCAGCATAATATGGGAAATAATAATTTATTTCAAGTGTGTTCACTGCCCAAATGGTAAAAATATCCAAATTATTATTACAGAGAGAAAATAAAGCACTCAATGTTAAATATCCAGTGATCTCCAATTATTTAAAACACATATTTTAATAGGCTGTTGTTTTAAAGAATTGCCTGTCTGGTGAAGTAGTTAGAAATACTCAGGAGTACTAACATTTTTCTGCAAAGTGGCAATAAAATTAATGATATTTTAAGTATTTATTAGATAAATGTCTATCTATTTTTCAATCTGTCTGTGCATCTAAAACAAAAGCTGAAGATTAATTCCACAAATACTTTCTGTCAGATTCCAAATAAGATAATTTTATTATTTTAATTAAAAGTTCATTCCATATTTTGCCTTCTTGCTGGCTCTCAGATTAAAGCCTTTCTTCTGTCAATTTTGATAAGCACTTTTTTATTTCAGTTTTTGGTCTTGTGGGAATATTTTCAAATATTTGAAGTCAAGGGCAACAGCAACTGTGAGTTAAATAACTGCAGGCATTTTAAGTAGGTGCAGATATCAAGCTTCTTTTAAGTAGAATGCACACACTTTATTTGTACCCTGGCTACTTTACAACGAAAAAAAAATGAGCAACAAGGAGCTCATCTGCCAGCAAAAGGACTGAAAAATGTTTCAGTTTCTCAATGTAGGAGGAATGCTATGTTTATGGAATGCAGTTATGCATATAAAATTATCCATTAAGGTGGTCTGAAACAAAATATGGATGGAGCTTCTCAAAAAACAGATGAATTAAGATACTCTCTGACAGGATTGTTTCTACACTTCTGATAATAAAAATGGATTCTTAGTGCAGGTGGTTTTTTTTTTTTAAAAATCACAGGTTAGGGTGTAGAATTCAATGAATCCTTTCCTAAGTTGAATGCAAACCACATATAACCATGCTGTGCAACAGGAGAAGTGAAAAGGGGGTTCAGTAAAATGGGGTGCAACAGTAAGTATACTATGCAAAGGGAAATGTGCTCTATTTAGCAGAGTGGACTTTGGAATTAGAGTGGAAAATTCAGTGTATACATTATAGTTTACTTTATGTGTCATGGAATTTGATTCATTAATGTTGCACAAATGCTTTTGAATTCTGCGTCCGAAACACAGATGTGATCCTTAAGCAGTGTGTTTAATGCTGCCTAAATTAGAAACCTTTATTATTTTCCCAGAAAGTGAAGTGCCTCTGATAGCCTTCAAAAAGTAATCCAGAGGGTCTGGGGTGGGAGATTTCTTCTCCTGATCGTGTGTAACAGAGCCTGGTAGAACCTGCAGGGCAATGCCAAGTTTCTTTCTCTTAGTGAGGAGCTAAGCAGCACTAGACCTATAGAACATTACTAATGATGAGCTTAAGAGAGCTTTAGGATTTGGCCCTGAACTAATGAACAGTATACTTATATTTCATCAAAAAATTTTACAGAGGTGGCCACCAGATACCTGTGGCACTTTATGGAGAAGGATATACAAATGGGAGATGAAATGGGAGATGATAAACTGTGGCATATCAAGGTAAACAGCATGAGCTATGTACAAGGTGTTATCACTCAAGGCTGTGAAATATTTATATTTATGGGCAATTTAATTAATCAATTGTAAAATGAGAGATTTACATATGACCATAATATAAAATCCTTTGTTGAACTGATTTAAAAAAAATAGATAGAGATGTTTATTAGATTATTTGGTTTGAGATTTCCAGTCATCTATTCTTCATTTTTTAGTACACAGTAGTATGCTTATTATCTTCCAGATAGCCCTAAATAAGGAAGCTTGTGAGTGGAATTCTATTTGATATGAGATGTAATTTGGATACTTATATACACGTTTACTCAGTTTTGACTGTTCTTTGCAAGGACAATAAGAGTAATATTTTAGATAGAAAGTATTTCCATCCATATAAAATTAGGATGATACAAGTATGACTGAAAATTCTTGAAAAAAATGTGGGTTTTTTATAAGTAGAAAAATGCAAAGGGTTTGCAAAGCAAAGGTCAGTAGCAGAATGTGGGCTTAAGAATATAATAAAGAAAAAAACAAGTTCAGGAGATCATGCAACAACAATAGGAATGTAAAGAAAACCTGAGGGTGTGGGTTGAAATGGATCATTTGGCAGGAAGCAACTGTTGTGCTCTATGACCATATTTCTTTCCCATGTGGTCAGAAATTCAGAGGGAGTTCCAAAGGCTGCTCGTGATATCTCATGTAATGAATAGGTCAAAGGACAGAAGAAGCCTTTTCAATTCTGCACCTCATTGTATCATTGCACCATCAAAGACTTTTGATGAATGACAGAAAGTTTCAATTCTTCTGTAAAGACTGAAAAAGGTCTGTGCAGGCATTTCAAATGAATAGAACTGGGGGAAATCGTAAGTCTGCTAAAGAGACGATTGCAAACTCCAAATCCTTGCTAAGGAACGGTTCAAAATACAGTTTGACCCTGCAGGATATAAATATTCTCTTTTTGGTTCTTTTCCTACCTGGCTAATTATGTATCACCTTGCAATTTGAAATGGTAGAAGCAAAAATGCATGTGAAGAGAATATGAATGTGAAGCTAGGAGTCTGTGTTCTTCTTTATATAATGTAATGATATTGTGTTCCTTTTTTTCAGTACCCAGACATCAAAAAGTTATGACCAGTTTGCAAAGAATTCAATTTAGTTTTGATTAATTGGATTTGATAACAAACTTTTGTGTTGAAAGATAAAAAAGATTCTCTTCAATGCATTGAAGGGAATGTAAAGTCAATGAAAGTAAGAAATGAAATATATTGCCATTGAAAGAGATATCCTGTAATAACTTATTTTAAAATGAAGAAATTTTATTAAGTAAAGTACTGTTAACTAGTCAAAATAGTAGGAAAAATAGTAGGAGCAAAAAGCTATTTTAAAAAGTGTTCTCAAGCTCCCTTATTTTCTGGAAAATACACAAAATTTTATGATAGGCCTGTCCTGTTCCTTTTTCTTTTGTTGTTTTTCCTTTTAAACACAATTTTGTGTTTTGTCATTTAAAATAATTTATTTCAAGATAATTTATTTCAATGTAGGTAAATCCAGAAAAATTCTTTTTCAAAATCGCATTATTGACCTGGATCACTAAATGCAGAATAAAAGGTGAGACAAAAGTCAAATACCTACATAGGCAATAGAGAACATGTGATTTCTTTTGAGTATCTAAAGGGAAATCATGTAGTAAATGTTGTTGGGGTAAAGAAATGCCCTAGAGTTATTTGCAAATAAGATATTTTTAGGCATAGATACTGCCTTTAGTTTTGGCAATATCCCAAATAGTTTTTTTCAGTTCTTAAAAATTTTATTGCCAGTTGGATTAATTTTGTTAATCTTCCAAGTATGGGAAATGAAAAGCAGATGAATCCATGATGTGCCCAATTATCTACTCCTTAAATAGCTCTATTAGTTGAAATAATAGCCAAGAATACTTGATGACTGTTCTGTTGAAGCTGTTTCTTTATGAGGAAAAGATGGCACACTGGGACAACTTTTCTTTCCCAAATGAGACTTCCAAGCTTGAATGTGTGTCTAGAGGATTGTTCAGTAGCTGTGGTTTTGCATAGTGAGGAGGGTAACACAGGCTTTTTGGATTATGCTAGGTGGCACTATGGTAATTGGAGAAAAAAAGGTCAAGATTTTAAAATAAAGTCTTTTGAATTTCTATACCATTCCTAAAAGTTCCTTCTGCCATGTTTCCTGTTTGAAGTTTAACTACAGATAATGTTCCCACACTCTCATTGGCAACTTGTATGAGTGTCAAAAACCAATGCCAAATTAGCCTCCATACAGTGTTCAGTACTAAACTGGCTACCAGATTGGAAATTATTATGGAAATTACCAAACAAGCATTATGGAAACTAAAATTCTTAAAGGCTGGCACTCTTTTTCAAAAATGTTTGTCAACTGATGAGTCTGCAAAATTCTGATTATTGCCCTTATTCTGTAAAGTGGCAAAATAGCAGATGGAGAAGCAGCTGGAAGAGGAGGAACAACAGCAGGAGGGATCATAAAAACACCAGTTTGGGGGTGATTTACACCCTGCTCACTGGCTCCAACATACTACTAATTGCAGAGAGGACTTGAAAGGAGAACATGAGCATGAGAGGATCAGTGGGAAGCGTTAAGCCATGACCATATGTAAAAATGTTTTGAACTGACAGGTGATACAAAACCATATTTTTGTAATGGTCCTCTTGGGTGCCTGTTCTTAGCCATAACTTTTTGCAACATACTGGAACTGTTCTTAGCTTGGTAAGGTTGGGATATATGCAAATGAAACCTTACTGTAATTAGAAGTCATAATTAGCTGGGGCAAAGAAATCTCAACAACTCATGGTTAATTTTGGGACATGAGGTATCTCTGTTTACTTTTTTTGCATATTAAATCTGGAAAATGAATTTTCCTTCCTTGTAGGATGTGCTGTTCTTCTGGCTTAATAGCCAGAATAATAGCCAAAAATAAGTGATTTGCAGGGTAGTAGAATTTATTTTGCATGTGAAGGTCATTTTTCTAACCTAACCTCTGTTTTACTTAATTCGTATTTGTCTATAATGTAGAAGGTGGAGATTGTATTAAGACCTTTCTACCTTGATAGAGTATACTTAAATATAATGAAGACAGGCACTGTCAGCATTTGCTTTTGGGGTCACTGCTATGTGGGAGAGCTGTGAGGATGTGTCTAAATGTCTGTAGTGATGTTCACATCTGCTTGGGTTTGTCAACCTCACAGAAGAACCTGCTTTAACAAGAACTGGCTTAGCATCAAGGTTGTCCAGGCTTTAGATGAGCTTAGTCTCAGCGTTGGTATAACCCGCAAGGATTTTGTGTCTGAAGCTGATGTCAGAATTTTACTGCTCAGACCATGCACTCAGCATATCTGCAGTGTCCAGGATACTGCAAAAATCTGTAGTGCCAAAAATCTGTTCCTCCTTGGGGATTTTAACAATTCTTATGATGATAATCATAGATAATAGGTAATTGATATTATATAGGCTATCTTTCCTCTTGTTTTTGCCTTTATTTCTTTATGAAAGACAGTGTCCATTCTGTACTAGTTTTTACCCAATTTAAGTTTCACCAAGATGTCTACCCAAACCCACACCACTCAGACCAGCCTCAGGGGCACTCCAGAACAATGAAGATGTATGAGCTTCTCAAACTCTGCTGGTCCTTGAGTGCTCCTAAGAAGAATTCAGCAATGCTTACAGATTAGGTTGTGTCACACAACCTTCCACTTCTGGAGTGTGTGAGGTGCTAAGGGGGAGACTGCTAGGAGGGGGAGGAGAAGAAAAAAGATGAGAAGAAAGATAGGAAGACTGTTTGGGCTCTGTAAGGAAAAAGAACAGGACCCCACATATGCTGGAGAAAGCATATCAAGTGTTTGAAAGAAAAATTCTTCAGCAAGCAATCAGCTTAGCTAACTTGAAAAGGCTGGCAGAATATTTGTTCACATGGCCTGATGCCAAATGATTTTCTGGCACATCACTGAGGATAGGGTTTAATGGTCCTTTAGATAACATGTAAATGTAATTTATTTATTACAAACATGATAAATTTAAAAAAAAAGAGACTGGAAAGCATAAATACACAAACACATAAAATGTGAGTTTTTTGTATCCTGAAGTATTTACCTGAAAGTAATAAAGAAAAAAATAATCAAATTAAGATAGAAAGGCATTGGGAGCATCTGCATTTCTTGGCAGCCAATGTTTCTAACAAGGAATGCAGAGGCAGCAGGTGAGAAATGAACCACATTCACTCAGCAGTAGATCCATACTTGGACACTAGCAATTTCTGTCACCTGATATATGACTTTAGAGGTGCAGGTGGAACATGAACTAACTGGAGCAGTCTAAAAGATATACTTAAAAAAAAAAAAGAAGAAGAGACAAGAAACAGTCCCCGGCAAGTCTGTTCCCAGACACTGAAGAAGGTTCTTACAAAGTTTTCTCTCTAGACAGAGCAGTTCCTGTGGATACAGGCTGTGGCCATGGCACAAGGGATGGAGAAATGGGAAGGAATATGCAGATTTTACTGTGAAAATCAGAAATTATTAAGGACAAACTGAATTTTCAGAATTTTCCTGATGATTCAGGGAAGCATTCCATCCATGCAAAACCCTTTTTTTGTTTGTTTTGTTTTGGTTTGTTTTTTTTTTAAACTAAAACATATATAAAAGAAAAAATAATAAAAAATCATGGGGTTTTTTGCTCTTCTTGTTTTTCACCTTTTTCTGGCTCGGGCATTGAGTGCCTGAGCACCATACAGACTTTATCAAACAAATAACCTGCCTCAGATCTAGGATTGCTTCTTTACCAAGCAACCCTAGCTGAAGATTTTTATATTATTATAATTGTATATATATCTGTATTATGCGTTTATCCTTCAATTAAATATTCAGGTATAGCTGCTTGGCTCTGCAGGAGTTAATGCACTATGTAAAAGTTTGCTTCGTGTTAGTTTCCACAGTTTGGAGCTGTGAACATAGCATTCACAGTGTGTCCCATGAGTCAGAATAAGCTACTGTACAGCTCAGACATAATCTGCATTTTTTTTCATAGCAACAACTGATAGAGAAGGCTATTTTTGCTTGAGAATTTAAGTGAGATATGTCTCTGAGCAAGAGGAGTGGATTTATTTTTCCCTTGCTGACTTGAAGTTAATTACCAGCATAGTAGCATGCATGAATTGACTGTGACAGCCAACAATGACTTCAATATCTAATGAATTAATAGAAGAGTTTAGTTTGGTACATTTTTAAAGGGCATTACATGGCATTTAAACATGTTTTCATAAGACAGAATTTTCCTTTAAATATTAGTTTTCTTTTATGCTTTAAAATGTCTGCGCTTTTCAGCTGACAGTACTTTATGGATTTCTTCATATTAAACATTTTATGTTATATGAGCATTATAATCTTCTGAAATGCATTTCAAGTGGTCAGTATTTAGCTGATCCATGCTGGACTCAAGCACATTAAGTCATTCAGAGGCAGTACCGTAGAGAGCTGTTCCTAGGTCATAGAGTTTTATTGTCTACAATCACAAAATGTGGTGTGGTTGGCAAACCCTGCATTGGTTTTTGAAATTAGTGTGCTACCAGTATGTTCCAATCAATGAGAACCTCTGAGCCATGAACTTTATTGATTTGTATTCTCCTAGGTAACATGAATGGCCTTCTTTAAGTCTTCCAATTTCACTATCAAGATTTTTTTTATTTTTTTTCTGAAAACACAGCTTAAAAGAATGACAGGTCTATTTATGCAGTTTCTTTGTCACCCAACTCTTGCAGAGCCTGAAACAAAAGCAATGCTGCAATAGAAATAGAAATCAAACAGTAACCATACTTTTGATTTTGAAAGCTTTGGTTAGGACTGTAGTTTCTGACTTCTGGAAATACGTAACATCGCATTCAACCTCTTCAACCCTTTTTGAAATGTTTAATTTTTCATTCTTTGGAATTTTATATAATGTTTTCATCACTTTGAACCGAAGAAGTGACAAAACAAAATTCTAGTCATCCTATTTTGTTTCTTTATTAAAAATGTTTGAATAGCAAATTCCAACTTCATAGCGCAGATCTCATCAATAATGCCAAAGGGAACCATGGCTCTGTGGAATGAGTAACTTAATGTTCTGTAGACATGATTCAGTGAAACTTCCTTCTCCATTTGCTAAACATACAATATTGAAGTAACAGCTCGGTAAGGAGTAAAATATAACCAGAAATACCATCTGGATTGTGTTTGTATCAGAGTCTCTTTAAATAAATATTTGGTTCATGCTGAGCAGGAAAGAAGTAGAAAAGAAGGTAATGAAATTACTTACTTTTTTTTCTTTTTTTTTTTTTTTCCATTGAGAAAGATCTCGTAGCTGCTGAAACGTAATTATTTTAGATATTTTCAGTCCCGAAATCTGGCTGGTAAGGAATTACTGGAAGAGAAATTGAGTGAATTAGCTTCCAGAGTGCCATGCTTCACAGATCTGTGTGTATGCAACTGTACTGCTTCAGCGGCTCACATTGATTCATTTAGAAAAAATCTGGAGATAGCTGCACATGTAAATATAAGCATCCAACAGGACTTGGTGAAGGTCACAGAAAGTTTGTGACAGAGCAGGGAATTAAACTAGCCATTTCCCTTAATTCCAGATCAGGTCTGTAATCATGAACTGCCTTTGCTTCCAGGAATCAAGTCATTCCTTGCCTCTGCCAGAGATTTTCTGCATCACAAATTGGTTAATAAATTTGGCACTGATCCACAGAATTTATGGGCGCATATAAGAAGCTGTGATCATCAAAATGCCTACCTCAACACCAGCAGTCATCAAAAATTTTAACAGGGAACCAAAAGTTCTGCTTCTGTGTATAGGCAGAATTATCTTAGGCAATTTCAAGCTGAGCAGCTACGTGATTATCTCATGTCAAATCCAAACACTGATCATTAAATGAGGTTTTCTTCTCACTAAATCCCCTACAGGCCCAATCTGAAGGCATGTTCTCAACACACCTACCAAACACTTTCTGGATGAGATCCACACCTAACATTATAATGATAGCCAATTTTATTTTTAAGAAATGTGGTAACTCCCCTTGCTCTGTTAATTAATTCTCTTAAGCAATTGTTCTGTTGTTCAGCACTGCAAAAAAATCCTATTTCTAGTTTGGGAATAAAACAGTACTATGCCCATTTACTGCTACAGTTTAGTATAACTTCTTTAAGCAAAGTTCAGTCTTGCTTTATTTTTGCTTTATGCTGTATATAGGAGAGCAAAAACTCAGTTTGCATTGAATTATTTAAGATGCTTTAAGTGATCAACTGAGACAAATTGTGACAGTGATTTTAAGTCTGAAAATTACTTGCTGTAAGATGAGTAAGGCATCACATATGCGTAAGTTTTTAAATTGTCTATATCTGTAGACTTGAAGTAATGCCACAGTTATAGATGCTTTTCTATACTCTTTGAATAATAGATATTTAAAATTTTCCTCAATTATGCTGTTTTTCCAAGTTCTTTACTACCATTTTCCAGTTCAAATGGTAGCTATTCTCATTCTTGTGTCCCTGGCTTTTGAGCTCTTATACATATCAGCTTTGCTTCCATTGCTCCTAAAGTTTATATGTTAGATTTTGTTCTAAAATTAAAATTTAAAATAAAAAGCATGAAATTACCTTCTATTCTCTACTCTCATTCGTATTTTACTTATATGATTCTCCTTTCAAATTACTTTTATGAATATTTTAAATTGGAAACACAAATCTACCTGGAAAAGTTTTTACATGTATGTCTCTCTCTTTGATCCATTTTTCCCCCAAATGTTTATTTAAGCAAGAATGTTTTGTTTATGTATCTGTCTTCCTACCAAATACTCACACTTGTTGGTGGACCAAGTCCAGTCTTTAGAAACACGAATACGCAGAGCCAAGTTTCTTTAAACCTTACAAGTGACTCAGCCAAGTGAGTAGAGCTCTCCTAGATCTTCATTATCTGAAAGCACCCAGAAGTGGAGTGGCGTTTATGTGAGGTAGCATATGGTGTTGGCATGAGCTACAGTGATTGTACTGACAGCAGATAAAATTAAAAATTCAGGAACCTGGGCCAATCAATTCACTGGTCTGTAAATTACATGATACTGTGATGAATTTTTTCCCTGCATAATATATGGTTGCACTTTCTCTTCTCCATTGAATCTTCCTATTAGAATCAGTTATTTTGACAGCCAGAAGTGATTGCTGAAGTGCAACTCCTGTACTGATAGTACTGTCTCTTTTTTATCATAACATACAGAACACTTGCATTTTCTTTAATGTGATTAATATAGTTACATATTCTAGAGGGTGTGTATTGACCATCACTTACTCACAGAACTACCTGGGAAAAGTCTATTACTTGGTAAACGATAAGGCCCAGATGTGAAACAGACTTTTTTTCCTTACTTATTTTTTTTTTTCTGCTCACTGACAGATAATCACCCACAGAACAACCTAAGCTCCCCAACAGTGCCAGGGTACCCAGTATATATGGAGACATCCATTTGGAAAAATGCTGCTCAAAATGGAATTACGCTGTATTCTTTCCCAAAGGACTAAACCCATCTGTGTCTAGTCCCTGAAATCCTATTAGGCACCATGCTACTTGACATCCAGTGACCTGAGTTCTGAACATCTCATTTGTTGCTTATTCATTGCATCTTAA
>JANRMJ010000054.1:70433506-70464242 GCA_025584955.1 Alethe diademata
ATAATATGGAGAACTATACCCTCATTTGATTATTTCAAGGCAATTTTGCTTAAGACATTTTGGTATTATAGATCAATGAGGAATGTCATCTGTGCACCCTGAGATTGTGCTCTTTTCCTCTGTACTTCCATATTTTACAGGAATGGGTGGCTCAGATGAAGACTTAATTTTATAAAATTATTTTATTTTTGATGCTGCTTGACTTCTTTCTTTCTTTCTTCCCCTTCTTCTCACTCTCTCTCTTTTGTTTTCCAATACTTTTAAAATAATAATAACTTTCAAGCATTACGATGATAATTTTTGAGTCTTGCCTTTATTGCTTTCTGAGTTGTATGGCAGTTTAATTATTCAGGCTGTGAAATACACAAGTTTGTTCAGGATTGGGAAATAGTATATTGCCATTGTTTACATTTTTAGAAAAATACAGAGTAACATGAATATCTACCACTACTTTGATATTGAAAGCAAAGTGGTAGCCTGGGCTTAAACCTTGAGTAATTTAAATCTTTAGTCCTCTAAACTGATTGCTTTCTTTGCAGGAAAGGGAAAAAGACACCTCTAGGGTCACTTCAGGCTTGAGATGGTGTGAATCATACTCTAGGATGTCTCATTTTTTTCTATTTTGGCATTCTAGAATAACCACAGTCCAAACTGAGATACCTTCATTAGATATATTTTGGCCAAGGATACAGAATTTGCTTCATTTTGGGCAACACTGAATTCTGTTTGCCTTTGTTCATGTGGACCTAAGGCAGCTGTATTTCAAGAACAGATTGACTGCTTTTCTGCACCACAAAAATTCTGTATGTTTCTAAAACTTATTAGAAACTCCCCAGACATGTAAACTTCATTAAAACACCCTGATAAGCTAATTACTTGGGAGTAATTTGAATAACCATAATTAAGTCAGAATATATTTTCAAAATTTTAGCAGAAATGCCAGTCTTCAGGATGCTCATCTAGCAAACATCTCAATGCTCTTTCCTTATTCTTGTTTTCTGTAGCTGGTTTGGGGTAATTTGGAGGATTGCTTTTACCTATCTCTGATCTGTTTGCAGTATAAAATTAGGGATATGTGAACAACTCTGCTAAGGTAATGATGTGGAGTACAAGATGCATCTGAATTTTAGAAACTCAAGTTTAAGTATCAAAAAAAACACAGGAAAAATAATATAACAAAGTGAGGATCCAAATCAAAATTGGTAAGCAAAAATATAAAGTCCTAGTGAAAATAAGAAACTCCATGGAAAGGTGTTAGAAAGTGCAGGGATTACTTTGAATTTCCAGAAGCCATGCTGATTTAAACTCATGGGCAAGAGTAAAATAAATAGCAACAAAATAAATAGCAACAAGCAGAGTAAAACGTCTCTTTGAGAGAGCTGATCTTCTGTTCATCTATTTAACTAACAAAGATTCTATAATTACTATGGAATCTAAAGGGTGGTGGATGGGAATGAGACAATGTAGTTCAAGTAAAAAATTTTAAGTCTCAGTTCATGATCGGGGGCCAAAAACAATAGAAATAGAATGAAATATAAAATATAAAAATGTGAAATGAGTGCTTTTGCTGGACAGGCTTCCTGTCACAATTAAAAAATTCTGTGAGGTCAAAACACATCAGCAATGGCAAATGAGGCAAATGAGGACACCTAAATCTGGTAACTGATCAAAAGATGAATTTGAGCCACCTACATTTCCCCTTAATTTGGAGTCATAGAAGGCTTATTATTTTTTTCACAGCTGTGGGTCCAGAAACAGATTCTTATCACACATTCATCTTCTTCCCAATTATTTTCTATATAATATTTAAATATGGTGGCATATGCATTCAGGGAAAGGTGGAAGGTACCTGGGTTTTATTGTTTCGTTATTTGAAAAGCTATGTCAAGTTTATATATTTTTCTTGGATTACAAGATAAATACAAATGAAACCTGATATTTTTTCTGCAAATTCTGTATGGTAGTTATGTAGATTTTTATTCTTAAACCTTATTCCATAAAAGCTTGAATAATGGTATTAATATAGTAGTATATTTCAGTGTGATTGGTGAACCTTTGGATAAATATATTAACTGTTTATTTCACTAATCCAGTAGCACTATGATATTATATTCAACATTTCCTAATTTCTTTTCAGACTCTAATTTTAATGGTTCATATTATGACAAAGAAAAGATGGTAGTTAGAATTTATATTTTCAGTTCTTTCTGCTTGACTTGAATACCCAAATATTTACTAGCCATCTATAAATATTGAACTCTTTTGTTCTAAAGTTGGGTATGATAGCCTGATTCTTGAACATAAGAGATTAAAAACCTGCTTTTTCAGTATTAGCAATGTGAAAAAAAGTTGGGTATTTTTTAAAAAATGAGCATTGTGTTGTTCTGATGAGCTTTTAATGAAACCAAGTAGATAATGGCTGGGACTTAGAGAAAAAGCTACACTACTTTAAAAAATATTGTAGTAGCGTCTTCCTCCTTTGACTGAATGCCTGTGAGATGCACTAATCATCAGTGCAGCGGTTGATGAAGTGATTTTATTTCAGTTTATTGCCTTGACAAGATCAATAATCCTACTATTAGTAAACTCAGCAGAACTAAAAGGCTCCTGGTATTCCCAAACTCCACACATTTCAGTAAAATATATTAAAATTTTTATTAACATTGAATATCTGCTGACTCTTTAATAGTTGTAGATTAATTTTAACCATTTTCTGCTCTATTGATATTTCTACATCTAATTTCGCAATTACACAATTTAAAAAGGTGGAAGTGAAACAAGGAAATTCTCTCTACATTGAACTTTCCATAAGAAATAATTGGAATCAAAAAATATTTCATGGAAGTGTTTTGAGAACATTTCCTTGCTTTAGCTATCCTGATGGACATGAACATTTTAGTCTATGGAAGTGGCAAAATTTGAGCTGTGTTTTTTGTAAAACTCTTAAAGGGACATGAATCTTTGCAAAACAAAAATAATTTTTTTTTTTAATTGTAGAAATAAAGTTACTTTCTTAGGAAAAAAAAAATTAAACTCTTGAAGTCTTAAGATACTTTCCAACACTTAATTGTTTGGTTAAGCGGTTTTGCGATAAGAAAAAATAGAAACAAGCTTTGAAAATATGTTTAAATATTTATCACTTGTGTCTTTTTCATTCATATCAGACTTGATCAAAGGTCTTTCTCTCCCCTATTTTAGAAGTTTAATAATAATGAAATGGGTTGACTACAGTATCTACTTCTATTGCTGGCATATGACATATGTTTTATTTTTCTATATATTATGATTAATGTAACTCTGGATTTTTTCTAAAAAAAAAAAAAGCTTATATAAAGCTACTAATAAAATTACTTTTAGAGAAAAATATTTAAATGACAATTCTGAAAGAATAGTTTTGAATTATGAGTCACTAAACTTTTAGAAATTAATTCAATTATTATTATGAATACTATAATGAAAAGAAAATTTGGTTTAGAGTCATTTTTTCCTTAGGCATAGATTTACACAAGCATCTGCATTTATAAATGTTAATTATTCTTGCCAAAAATGTTTGTAGTTTTATGTTGGTTTTTTTTCATACTGATGATGAAATTTTTGTTTAAAAAATGCTGAAACTTCATTCAGAAAAACCTTTGCCACTGACAATTACTAAGATAGTGGTTTGGAAAGTTAACATAGCACTAACATAAAATGGCTGGTTTTGCAGACTATTCTCAAGAAGACCTCTGAATCTAAAATAAAAGCAGAGAAATTAAAACCTTTTTCTTCTTTAATTTTTTCATTTTGCTAAATGGTGATTAGCTTGCAGATATTTTTACCTCTGTTGGAATAAGAATTACTGAGATGAATCTGTATAATCACACCTCCTTTATCCTATTTTTTTAAGAAGTAATATTGTTATTTCACATAAATACAAACCATTATTAGGTAATAAAATTAATATAATTATTGGTTTTTATCTTTAAAGTTTTGGCTATGAATATATTATTTGTGAAAAGGCACAATATTTCCTGTTAACACAATTAATTGTCTACCAATAAGAACAAATTCAACATTTCTCTTTAATTTCTGATTTTAATGGGAGATTGATTTAAAGTGTGTTCAGTAAGACAACATAGTGTATGTGTTAGGAAGAAATAATAAAGGACAATTTTCTTAACAAGCTCTGGAAGATGGGAAGTGTTTGTAATTGTTTGTGAAATTTGCTTAGTGTCTGTCAAGTTTTGCTTTCTTCTGCCATAAATTTTAATTTAAGCTTGGTTCTTTAAGTACCATAAATTAGCTTAAATGTATATGGTATTTACTGCAAAATGCTTTACACTAACACACCTTTCTCCTTCCCTTGGTTTGTTCTGAGGTACTCTTCAGAATATTAAATCTCCTTGTGTTGTGAATTCTGTCTTTCTGCAGTTTGAATTTCTGTTGGGGATTTCAATTTGGATGGTATTAAAATTTGGAAAACAATTACTCCATTAACTTAAACCAATTTAAGTGATGACAATGTCTATTAGAAAAAATATATGTTTTTCTTTTTCTCCACTGCTGTGTATTTAAGGTGAGTATTAGATCAGACTCCAGAAGAGCTATGAGAAATGAAAATTACAAACCAACAGCTGAAAAAAGGCTCTTACTTACCACAGCCATCCTGCAAACAGTGTTGCAGCTGCACAGCAATGCACACAATCCAAGGGCAGCTCAGGCTGACAGCATTGGAGCCTGAAGACAAATTATCCCAGAACCACAGACCGGCTGAGGGTGGATGGGACCTCTGGCCATCGTACGGCCCAAGCCCTCTGCTCAAGCAGGGCCACCCAGGGCAATTGCCCAGGACCATGTCCAGTTTTGGAATACCTGTGAGATGGAGACTCCACTTCAGGAAACGTGTGCCAGTGTGTGGTCACCCTCACAGGTACAAAGTGCTTCCTGATGTTGAGAAGGACCCCCTTGTGCTTCAGAGTGTGCCCATGGGCTGCCACTGGCACCATCAAAAAGAGCCTGGCTCCCTGCTTTTTATACCCTTCAGGTATTTGCACACGTTTATGAGATCCCCTCAGCCTTCTTCAGGCTACAGCTCTCCTAGCCTCTTCTTACACAAAATATATTCCAGTCACTTAGTTACCTTAGCGACCTTTCGCTGGATTCTCTCCAGGATCACCTACCCTCACCTGCTGGCAACATTTGTGAAGTAGCCCAGAAGACTACTGGTGGTAGTCTTTGCCACAGAGGCACATCACTGCCTCGTGTTCAGCTTGGTGTCCTCCAGTACCTCAGGTCCTTTTCTGCCTAGCTGCCTTCCAGCTGTGTGGTCCTAGCCTGGAGTTATTCCTCCCCTGGTGCAGGATATTTTTGGAGTTGTTTTGTTTGTTTGAGGTTATTTTTTTATGGCTGTACATACTTTGGAGCAGTGTATTGCTGTGAATTCATGAGTTCATACAAGCATGTCTCGGCAACATGTTAAATTGCACTGCATTATTGGAAATGAATCTGTGCACTTGGACAATAAATAACATGTACTTGAATACAAAATGTAACTCACTCAAAATGTATATAAAAATACTTGGAAATAGTGAATATAGATACTGTGCCTTCAAAGAAAAATTTAGATCAATCTTTAAACTCCAAAACTGTTCATAAAAATTGCAATTCAAACTCTCCTGTCCCTCCCAAGTAAAAGAACATAAAAAATACCTAATTTCCTGTGCACTAGTAAATAGAAAATACTGTGAAGTGTCCACTAGAAGTTGTCTGTGCAGTCTGCTATCTGACGTGAAGAAGCAAAAAAATACATCAGTAAGTGTTTATAGCATGGTTCTCTCCTAGAAATATCCAAATGAAATTAAATTGCTGACTTAAAAAAATCCTTTATTACAGTGACCACAGAGAGCAGTCTATTACTGTATTAGCAAGAAAAAAATAGAGTAAAATGAACAGAAGAAAATAAGTAAGAAAGTGAAGCTATTATCAAAAGACCTTTGAAATTATTCAGTCTGAAAAATCATTAATTCAATACTTCATGCTCCTAACTTTTCATAAAATGTATATCTATTTCAGCAAAAGAAGAGAATATTATTCCTGTCATGCCATTTTTCTATTATTTTTAGCACTGTTTTTTATGGTTTTTTGATAATATTTCTGAAAGCACTCAAAATGTATGACTCATTTTACATAAGTTGCTAATGGGAAACCAAGCAGTGGTGAATACTGAGGAGGTCTCCAAATTACCCAAGCTATCAGCATCAGTAGCAGCTTGCAGAGGAGTTTGCAAGAATAAGGCCATGATGTTCCCTATAAAGCCTACTGTCTGTGGAGTACTGCACAGCATGAAGTCATGGGAAACAGAGGTGAGAGAATTTTGAGAGGTGGGAAATGGAATGCTTGTCCAAACAGCATTTACTAGCTTTCCAGAAATAATCTTTGATTTAAAGTTTGGAAGATCCCTTAGACTTTGAAAGACTTCTTCCTCAGCTGATTCCTCCTAATAGTTTGCCAGAATAGCAGAGATCTTCTCTCTACAAGAGCTTTGTCAGACCCTTTATTGATTCCTTTGACTTACCTACCTGCACTCTATAATTTTTCTTTTTCCATCCATAATGCAGTCTATACATAGTTTTTTCCAACAAGTCTAGCTGACTGGAACAAGTCAGTGTATAAAATACACTGGCAGTGTAGAATAAAGTAAACTGTGATCTTCATAGAGTTCTTGGGGATTTTTGGGAAAGAACTAACAGTAATTTTATTGTTTGCGACTCCTCTGTATTCCAGTGCATTTAGGAAAAAAAGAATGTTCTACCATTTGCCCTATGTTTTGTAACAGTTGTGTCTTTAGTGCTACCTTGTAAAACCCAGATATAGTGAAGCTTTTTAAGAGTAAACTCTTTAAATATCTCTTTCTTTTATAAGCATCTGGAAATTATTCTCCTATTTTAATCCAAAATTGCTCTAAACCGGCCATCCATGGTGCCAAATACAAATGATGGCAAATTTGACAATTGTCTGCCATGTTCAAGGGAAAAAGGAACAATTTGCATTTTGGCGTGTGCAATTGTCTGCAGGGATATGTACTTCCAGGATGTGAAGAACTACACAGGGCTCTCTTTCCCTTTTTTCTGTAGTTTTCTTATGGTAATACAGTGAGGTGCTTGGTGTTTAGGACTTCCCCCTCTTCGAAACACAGGAAGCAGGGAAGGGTTGTCTAGAAAAATCTCATGCCATTGTTTGTGCTTGCTTATGAATCTGACTGCATATTGATCTTGTTTCACTAGACTGTGCTGTTACCTATATATCTAGCTGACCTGGAACACAGCAATCAACATAAACAACTGGCTTCCTCCCATGCCTAGTCATGACCTTATAACAGAATGTAGTGGAGAAAACTTTTAGCAACCATAAAGCAATCTGGAAAAGCAAAGAACATGTTTGTTGCACTCATCGCAAACCACTGAATAATTATATTCATTCATCATTCTTAATTTACTCTGTGTCTGAATTTATCAAAGTACTCATACATTGGTTGTTTTCTGAATGTGGTATAGGCTGTTTGCTAGGATCAAGTTTTCTGTTCAGGTGCTCTGATGTCACAGTACTTCTACTCAAGGTTTTGAAGTAATATTTTATTAGGTTTTTTAGACCATGTTGTCTTTTAAAAAGAATAAATTCTAAAAGGGACTAGCTGATCATCATCAGTTAAGTCAGTTCCAGGAAACAGATGAAATATCAATTTGTAAGCTATGAGTTCATGAGTCATTACAAAATGTGCTATTATTAACGAGGTCTTATGATACAACCCTATTCCATGATTATTATGTTCTCTTTCATTTAAACTAGTTGTCTCCTAGATAATTATGGGGAAAAACACATGATAATATATACAAGCATTAAAAAAATCTAGTTAATGACTGTTTCTGTATAGGTTTTCTTACCAATTTCTTCCTTCCTTTTAGCAAGTTATAGAAGTGTGCACACTTACACACTCGCACATGGGAAAGCATCTTTATGCATAATCACAGAAATACACTATATCATCTGTCTGGTTTTGTGGCTAGAGAAAAATACCTCTGGTGGAATTGTCCTCTGCTTATAAGTAGCAGAAAACAGGGGCCTCTTTTGTCTTGTCTATAAGGGAAAAGGAATTAGCATTGTTTGGAATTTTGTTTGTGGTTCTGTCCTGTAATAGTTCCAGTCCAATGACATGAAAGTAAATTAGTTTTCAGAAATTTTGGCACAAAACTGGTATCTACTCTTGTAGTCCATTTCCTGAATAATTCTTTTTAATAAGAGAAAAAGCCGAAGAACTTCTTTTTCAGCTCACTGTCCAATAACCTCCGTTTCAATCACATCTTTACTTAACAAGTCTAATAATGTTTTGGCCCTTGCTGAGATAGCATTTATCTACATAAGGGGAAAAAAAAAAAAAGAGATTCAAAGTCCAGTAGGGAACAACTTGATGTGGTGATTCTTGTCAAACTAGTCCTGTGTACAGTGGAAGTGTTTCACTTGCTGAATGCTTGTCACAAGTACCTCAATTCATTTCTTTATTGCCTCCTAAACAATTTTTTTCACTTGCTGAAAGTTAATTTCTGCAGCAGTTCTCTTTTCTGAGCTGTTCTGTCTGAAATGGAAAACCTTTTCATTTCTGCTTGTTGACTTTGTAGGTTCCTGCAGACTTTCTTAGATTAGGTTTCATGTTGCATTTAATTTCAGGAAGGCTTTAATTCTTTAAAGATGGCCTCACTTTTCAGTCACTCCTAGTTACAGACATTTAATCATTCACCTCAGTGCAAACAGTCCATCAGGTTTTTAACAACAGAACAATGACACACAAAAATGGAAATCCATATTATGAAAGAGGGCCCTAAATCAACCCTTACTGATTAATTTCCCCTTTATTCACAAAGCCTAACTCATTCTGACTGAATCAATCAAAAAGCTATTACCTTCATACTTGCAAGTGTTACTTTCAAAATCAATGAAAACTGAATTTATTTTTAAGATGCAGTGTATTACCAAAATAAAAGTTCCCATTTACTTAAGCTAGAGATTTATCAAAAACTGTTACAGTTGGTAAAATCTTAGTGTTTGACCCTGTATATTTTTTGGTGTTCTTTAATTTTCAACTTTGTCCAAATTTCCAGTCTCATGTACTTCAATAGCTGGAGTGCTCTCAATTTTGGGAAAGTATTTTTATTACTTCTGTACATGAAAGCTCTCAGACAGAACTGCTGTTCAGTTACAGGAACTTCTAGGGATATGTCAGTGGGCAGTTGCTTTGGCTGCAATCACCATAAAATCATGGAGTTCAGTATCCTGAATGAAGTAAGGGACAGTAGCAGCATGCAAACTTTGGGGCAGCAACCAAGAGAATTAAGTTGGCTGATGTCCTTGCAAGACTGCTGTCTGTCATCTTTGGGCATCAAGGAAATCTGGGCAGGTACATGGTGACCGGAAAGAAATAAAACCCTGAAGGTCAACCCGAGGAACTACAGGGTCATCTTTACCTCATTCCCTGGGAAATCTTGGAGTTGTCTTTCCAGAAGTAAATCATGTCTGACCCCCCTATTGGGGTGATTGCATGACCTTATGAAAATTACCTTACCAAAACTTCAGAAATCACTTTGTGCAGTTGTACAGACTTTGAGGCTTCTTATTTTTATATACAGAGTCCTATGTGAGCCATCCTATGAATCAGCTAACACCTTTCAACTAGCAAACAAGCTGAGATCTTAGACAGTGAAGTTCCTTCCAGCATGCTAAACCCAAGTTTTTTGTTTTCAAATAAACACATCCAATATCCTTGACTATAATATATTCAGTATAATTCTATTATATTGAATTTTATTATAGATATCAAATACTAACAGAATAGGATTATATTTAATTTAAAGAAAATCATGACTATCTGCGTTTATTGCAGGAGGGTGGAGAAGGGCAACTATGAGTAAATAGTCTCTCTTATTCTGATAGAATCACTTGCAGGGCAGGAGAGGTAAATTCTTGGGATCAAAGGAGCAAACTTGCAGAAACTGAATTTAATCTCTTCAGGAATGGATTTGTTAATGTTGTCATCCTCTACTTCCTCCTTAGCACACATCAACGTGGTTCTTCTGCTACACAGAACATGGTCATGGCTGTTGCTTCTGTTGCAGGTGTTTAGAAATTAAACTTCTAGATTTGCAACTGTGTCTCCCTACTAGTATTACTTCAGTAAGAATTGCAGCTTTTCTTCCCTATCCAGAAGCTATTTTACTGAAATTTATTCCACTGAAAGGAAACTGTATGTTCCTATGTTCACATTCAAATTCATATTCAAGGCTGCAGAAACTCAAGCAGCACTTGACTCACATTTTGAAGATATTTAATTTTTATTTTTAAATAGAAAGCATAGAGTTTAGTGCAGTTAGTCATGCTTATTTTGGAAAACTACCTTTGAAACTCAAACAATAACATCCTTCCTATCTTCCTAGAAGACTTCCTATCAGATATTCAATTTCATTGCAGATTAGTTTTATCAGACTCCAATTGACCTTTTGGATTCTAAGAGGCACAAATTAACAGGCAATAGAGACTTCAGTAAAATTACTGCTATCCTTTTCTTTTCCATGACAAATTCTGAGAAAAAACCAAGAAACTGATTTTCCATATAAATTGCAACTTAGTGCTTTTTTGGTAAATTGAAACATGAATAATTTATATATATTTCTTTTCCTTTTTGCATCTATTGGGTTTTTTTTTTTCGTTTGTTTGTTTTGTTTAGGGTACTGTCTTGGCACTAATACTGATGTAGGCTTGAAAACTTAATAATAATTCCTTCTCAACAAATAATGCTTTTACTTATTTTTTTCACACAATTTTGACCTCCTAAATTTCTTGTACCTCTAGTTGTCTTTCACAATTTCTTGTTTATTATGACTGCTAAATTTTTTTCAGTCATCATTTTCCAACATGTAGAGGAAATATAGAAAGTGATATGATGAAATATAAAGAGATAAGCATGTATGTCACATATATAAGAAAAATTATGCAAAATCAGGACTGCATTTGAGAACAATGGTTTTTTTTCCTATTTGTGTCCTGCCTATTGCTGTGGAAAACTTTTAATCTAGGGAAAAATAGAGATGGACTGTTTTAAATTTGTTTCAACTCTAATTCTTTTTAAAGGCAGGACCATAGCAGAGATTCTCCTATGAAAAATAAACTAGTCACTGAGGTTTATTTTATAAAGTAGACAAAATACTGTTGTGTATATTTTCCTTCCCATCCCAATGCTGTGATGATTAACCTTTAATTTTTACAATACTAATCAGATATTAATGTGGCTTAGTGATGCTCCCTGAGCAGACTGCTTATTTGTGTACAATTATTTTTTATCCTTTAGGAAGCATATTCTAATGTTGATAATATACTAGTTTCTTTGATCAATACAATGACACATTTGCTATATATTAACCGGTTTCAAGCTTATTTTAAGAGCCAGCAAAGTTTTAGGTTCTCTATTTATTAAAAAAAAAAATTGTCTTGGACATATAATGGCTTTGGTCCCTCATGAGGAATAGTGTCTGACTTTCTTGGATCTTACAGGATCTATACATGTGCAGTAGAACTATGAAATATGCAAAAATTAGGTGAATTCTGAGATAGTTCTAAGTTTCTACCATTGAATTAACAATAGCAAAACCATGAATTCAGTTTGTACATACAGGATTTTAGCCAAAGTAAATAAATCAGTGTTTTAATTCACTTGGGTTCAAATTTATTTAGACTTGTCTTATTTAACAAAAGAAAATCATTGGCCATAAAGGAGCAGTCAGGCATGATATTAAACAGCTGAACATGTCAAAATGATCGCCATGTAATTATGAAGTTTCATTCAGTAGATCACTGCTCTACAGTTTTTTTATTGTGTTTGATTTGTACATGCTTTACATAAATTGATGTTGGGTATGGAAGGCAACCTTTATCTAGCTTTTGTCCACTGAGCTGAGGCATTGTTTGGACAACATTCTCAGGCACATGGTGTGACTCTTGGGGTGTCCTATGCAGGGCCAGGAGTTGGATTCAATGATCCTCATGGGTCCCTTATATTCTTTGATTTTATGAATAGTTCCCCTGTTTCCTCAAAGGCACGCTAATGTAAATATCCTTTTCTTTCTGTTTTTATTTAATGATATCTATGGCCAGTAAATAAGGTATTTACAACCAGGTTTTTTGCTTGTCATATTTCTTTACTGAATTTTCCAGCAAACTAAAAGTCTTGTATGTGTTGCACATGCATGTGCAAATAAAATTGTACACTTTGTTCTGTGCAGCTATATAAAAAAAATACAGTTCTAGGTCATTTATTACTAATCCTTTTTGATCTCAGTGCCCTCTTAAAATCTTGATATTTGAGTTTTCATAAGCCGGCAACTATTATTAGTAAGTTACTTCATGAATGGTAAATGGCTTCACTACGGTTCCAAGCCATGTATTTTCCTGTCAATACTCTTTGCAGCATGTTGTGCTCTGCCTCATCAGAAGAAAGGAGAACAGCTTATGTATTATTAATAAGCAACTCATTTATAGATAGAAACTTGGTAATCTTTGAATATTAATTGGAAGAATTATAAAGGAATGATTATAAAAAAAGACACAGCAAGAAGATTCCTTCCTCTAAGTGTTGAATAGCATATTATTTTTGGACTATAAATTATTTACATGGAGTTCCTCCTTAGAACCAAGAATCTTTTATCTTTCAGTCCTTGTTTTAAACCTGATCAGCAAAATGACATCTATCTTCACTTTTCCCCCTAGAGCCTGACAGTCATGAAAGCATAGCCATTTTTAGGCAGATGTTTTCTGCTGATAAGATGCATTAAAGCATGAACCATTAGCTGAACTGTTTTGTAAGTCATCAAAGATTCAGATTGTTCAACAAATTGATATCTATGCAGAAAACAAAAGACAGAGAAGGTCTGTGTAATGCTGCAGTAGTTCTTATTGACTGTCTTTAAGATCAACAAGAAGTGCTATATTGGGCAGAGAAAAAACAGGATGACAATGGGGCCTGTTCCAAAACAAGTTTGGAACTGAATGAAATACATCATTTATTAAAGTAATAGATCCCCTCACTACATCTGCTAGATATGTTGAAGCAGACTTTTTTTCTGTCTACTCATATCTATTGCTGTCATATTTAAATGAATTAAAATGTAACTTAAGCTTTGCATAGAAACACATCCTAAAACTACAATGTGATGCTTATATGTGTGTGCTACATGCAGGTTACAACTACTCAGGTAGAGCGTGACCTAAAAATAAATATCACAACTGGAAGCTGAGTAGCAATAACTAAATAGCTGAATGGACGAGAAATGAAAAAACAAAAAACAAAAACAGCAACAACAAAAACAAACAAAAAAACCCAAACAAACAAAAAAAAAAAAAGCAAAGGAACTGGAAAAGGATAAAGATGAGTAGAAGTGGAAAATATTCACTCAAAGGCAGATAGAAAGTGTAGCAAAATGAAGCAGTATGTCTAGGGGAAAGAAAGGAAATACGAGATATATGCTAGTTAGTATTTAATGAAGAAAGACAAGCAAGAAGAAAAAACATTGTAAAAAATGGAAGACAGTATATGCCCCAGAAATAAAAAAAGAAGGAAATGAAGAAAAGAAACAAACAAAGGAGGGAATTTGTCTGAAAAGAGAGTCAAGGAAAGCAAGAAAGGAATCGTGTTACTCTGTTTGCATGTATCTAGAGAGGAAAAATTTCCTAGTTACATGCAGACTAGTTACATGTATATATATACATGTCATTTCATGGTATCTACTATGAATATATGTAGTTAAAGCTTTTAATGTCACAGAAGCACAGATTGGGTAAGGTTGGAAGGCACCACAGTGGGTCATCTGGTCCAACCTCCCTGCTCCATCAGGGTCATCCTAGAGCACATGGCACAACATTGTGTCCAGACTGTTCTTGAGTGTCTCCAGTGAGGGAGACTCCACAGTCGCTCTGGACAATCTGTTCCAGTGCAGGTCACCCACACAGTAAAAAAGTTCTTCCTCGTATTAGGTGGAGCTTCTGTGCAGCAGTTTCTGCCCATTGTCTCTTGTATTGCTCAGCACCACCAAGCAGAGCCTGAAAATACCATCTTGACATTCTCCCTTCAGATACTTGTAGATATTGATGAGGTCCCTTCTCAGACGTCTCTTCTCAAGGCTAAACAGACCCAGCTCCCTCAGCCTTTCCTCGTAAAAGAGATGCTCCAGTCCACTGCCCATTGCAACCATCTCCATTGCCATCCACTGGACCTCTTCCAGGATTCCATGTTTCTCTTGTACTAAGGAGCCCAGACCCAGACACAGTACTTCATATGCGGCCTCTCTAGGGCTGAGTAGTCCCTTGATCTACTGGCAAAGCTTTTCATAATGCACCTCAGGACATCATTGTCCTTCTGGGCCACAGGGACACACTGCTGGCTCATGAACAGCTGCTTGTCCACCAGGACCTCCAGGTCCTTCTCTGCAGAGCTTTCTTATAGCAGGTCAGCCCCCAGCCTTTGCTGGTGCAGGGGATTATTCTTCTGCAGGTGTAGGACTCTACATTTGCCTTTCTTGAATTTCAGGTGGTTCTTCCCTGCCCATCTCTGCTGTCTGTGAAAGGCTGCACAGCCCTCTGGGGTATTGGTCACTCCTCCCAGAGAACTTGGTGAAGAGGCTTCTGTCCCTTCATGCAAGTGATTGATAGATAAGTTAAACAATACTGGACCCACTATGGAACCTTGAGGGACACTGTTTTTGACAGGCCTCCAAATACACCCTGTGCCACTGATTACAACCCTCTGGGATCTGCCATTCAGCCAGCCCACCTCAGTCCACCTCCCTGTCCACCGCCCATTCCGTCCACCCTTCCTCAGTTCGTCAGTGAGGATATTGTGAGAGAAAGTGTTGAAAACCTTGCTAAAGTCAAGATAGACAGTACCCACTGCTCTTCCCACATCCATCCTGGTAGTTTTCTCATTGTAGAGGGCAATTAAGTTAGTCAAGCATGATTTACCTGTGGTGAATCCATGCTGACTCTTTCTGTTCTCCTCCCTTCATCCATCTGGATAGAGATGAGGCTGACTGGCATGTAGTTAGCTGGGTCCTTCTTCTTGCCCTTTTTGAAAACTGTCCTCATACAATGTCCTGATGCAATTGCCTTATAGAGCTTATAGATAAACTTGTTCTGCCCAATGTATTGACAGATCAGAGTATTTTCGTGTCCTTACATTTTATATTTGTGAACATCAAGGATAGTTTTCCAAGTAGTTTCCATAAGAGTGTAACTTTGTAAAAAATGGAACTGGTTAGGAGATTTAAAGGAACAAAATCTTGAACAAAGGATCAAGTGAATATTTGCAGTTGAAATTTAGTGAGGGTATTATGGTAGCCATGCTAAGCTCAGTAATACCAAATCAAAATTTTCTCTTTCTTCCTCTAAGCTTTGGATTGTAGCCTGTGACTGGTAAATAATATATGTTAGCTCTGGACTTATTCTTGTCTTATCTTTCAACACTGTATAGTTTTTCTTCCATGTCTTTTTGCTACTGGAATCCATTTTTGCAGATAAGGGGATAGATGTATTACATTGGTTAAACATTCATTAATGTAGACAGCATTAATTAAAAACACTTTGAAATTTACTGCTACTTCAGCGGGAATGGAATGGGACCCCTTATACTAGTGCTGTGAAGACTTTATTTACCTTAATGGAAAAATATTTTTAAAAAGATTTATGCTTAGCAGGTTGCTTTGTTCTAACTTAGAGACAAAAGAAATTAAATCTTGTGTAGACATTAGAAAAAATTCTAAGGCAGGTATGAGGATGGGAATAAAGTTCTATTCAGGCTTGCAGAGCAGTGTTACATCCTTTTCTTTGTCTTTTCAAATCTGGACTGACTTGAACTGATCCAAATGTGTAAATTTAATTAAAACGTATGTTCCACTTCTCTTCACGTACTTTTTACCCTACGTACTATGCAAAAGTTTCTTCAAGATGTCTCCATCTGCTTCAATATCTTTCCTCAGCTAAAAAATATTTTTTACCCTTCACATCACTCCAGTCCATAGAAGTTTATCAGTCACACCATCCATTTAAAGACATCTGATGTGTTAGCTGATTTTCTCTTAGATCCCAGATTTCTCTGAGCAAGGTTTTCACTGAAACCAAGGCAAAAGTCCTGTTAACCCCTCATATTAATGTCCATTCTAAATAATTTTGTTAATCAGTGATTAAGTGGTTGTGGAAAGTTTCCTATGAGTTTTTAAAGATTCTTAAATCTAATTTTTTTCTTTAAAGTAATTTTCTATCTCCAACAAATGGTCTCAGTAGAAAGTAGCTGTTTTTTTATATCAAGCATCTAAAGGAAGTGCACAGAGGGACTTTATGTCTAAAATGTCAGTCTTCCAGAAAATTTCAAAAGAGAATGAAATAACAAGAGAATCAGATGCAAAGTAGTGTGGTTTTAAATGCAATTTATAAAAACTGCCTTGGAGCAGATAATGTGTGCATGTGTGTCAACATTAATTTCATTTCCATAGATAAAACCTAAACCAAACCACACTCCCCTAAACCTTGTACAAGTTTTATGTTTTCCTACAGATTTCAAGATCAGTGACTGAGTATTTCATTGTGCAGCTGACAAGGGCTGTACACTAGAGGCTATATATCAGGAATTAATTGTCACTTTGCAAGCAAATGAGATAATAGTCAGGCTTGCACAAAAATTACACTGTCTCAAAAAAATAAATGATTCCTTGGAAAGCGTAAATGAACTGATAATCAGGCAGCTAGACATTAGTGGAAAGAAATAAGCTTCTTGAAACATCTCTACACCGTAAGAGAATTTTAATAAGATATTACAAACTTTGGTAACAGAAAACCAAGCACCAAAAGAATGGAATCTGTCAGAGTGATCATCTAGGTGTGTCTAGAGAAAAGCTGTGGAGATTTCTCACAATTTTTCTTGTCCCCTATTTTAAGTACATAATTGCAAAGCAAGTAAGTTGCTTAGCTCTCTACCAGAGCAAGATTATTTTAAAGTTTCCATTCAGTGAAGATTTTATTACTCTGATGTAAACTCAGAAGCTTTTCTTATAGTAGATATGTCAGAAGAAAGATATAAATTTTATGGCATATAAAAGAAAACTTATATTGTTTAACATTTGTAATGTCATCATACCAACTGGCTTAGAAATCATGACTACTGAAACTATTATGAGCCAGATTCAGTCTCATTGAGGCTGGATATGAACCTCTTTCCTGATTTGATAGAAGCTGTAAAACCTTCTATAGATCTAGTTAACTGAAACAATAGAGCCTTGCCCTCAACCCCAGGTTGGTGTCACTTCCCAGAATAAACACATAGGCAGACACTTAAGGAAGAAAGTTGTCTTCAAGCATTTATTTCCGGGAAAAAAAAAAAAAAAAGGAGGAAGGACAGTAGAAAAGGGGAGAAAAACCAACAAGACTGCAATATGTAAAGAAAACAAGACTGCAATATGTAGAGAAAGCTAGAGAAGAAAAATTTTGGACCAAGTGTGGCCTGAAAGAGATCTATTGTTTTTTCTTTGTTAATGAACTAGTTTGTATCGGGACTGTTTGACCCCAGACATCCCTAATATTTGGGTAAACAAGTAGCCAAAAAAAGACAGTAGTGATGACAACCATAAGATTCAATTCCCATGGAGACAATGCATATGCTTGTACCTTGCAAAACAAAAATGAAACAGAAAATGGAGGATGAAAAATCGAAGTATGTCCCAGAAAATTTAAAATAAGACTCAAAGTTAGCTGAAAGCCTCACAAAAGGGCTCAAAGCAAGGTCTATATATTTTTCTAGAAAGTGGCAATAACTCCAGACAAACTCATTCTTCATTCAATTAAAAAAAACCCATTTCCATCTCTTCTGCTGTCTCTTTCTTCAGAAGTCGTCCAGATCATAGAGTCCTAGAATCATATAATGGTCTGGTTTGGACCTTAAAGATCATCTATCTCCAGCTCCCCTGCTGAGGCCAAGGACACCTTCCACTATGCTAGGTTACTTGAGTCCATCCAACCTGGCTTTAAACCCTTCCAGGAATGGGGCATCCACAAGTTTCTGGGCAACCAGTTCCAGTGCCTTGACCCCTCTCACAGTAAAGAATTTCATCCTAATATCTCATCTAAACCTACTGTCTTTCAGTTTAAAACCATATCCCCTTGTTCTGTCACTGCGTGCTCGTGTAAATACTCCAAACATGTAAACTCTCCTAATGAAACCAAGGTTGTTAGAAACAAGTACATCCCAGCTACTCCCAGCTGGTGGATTGCTGTTTTTATTTAAAGTAAAACCAGTGGCATAGGAAATGAATGTGCCAGGCTGTGAATTTGAATGCCTGAGCAACCAGCACAGTTTTAATTGCCAGTAATTTAGGAATGGTAATTTGTTGCAAAAGAATAGATGAAGCCTGGGGGAGAAATTATTCCAATCAGTCCAATCAAAACTTGGCTGGAGGCTTTGTAGTAGGTAACTTACAGTCAGAGATGAAATCTTCATTGAAGCATCAGTTATAAAATTCTAGTCACTTCAGGACGCTCATTGCTTCACCAATGTCAGCCAGGAAACCAGGATATTTCCTGGTGTATATACTCTGTGTCAGGGATTTACAGAATTGAGAAACACTGAGAGAACAAATCCTAGAGGTAAAAGTCAACAAGGAAGTTCATTTTACGAAGAAAAATTGAGTCAGACCAAATACATAGGTAAGATTTGCTGTTTGAAGCAATTTGTGATCTTCATAGTCGCAAATAGAAAGACTTGGCCAAACCCCACAACTTTGGAGAAGGAGAATATAAAATGATTGAAATTAGTTATACTGATAAAAATCTAAACTGATAAAATGAGAATTTTGTATTCCATGAAGTAAGTTTTTAGTTGGAGCTTATCCTGAGAAAACAGACCAAGATATCTTGTCCATATGCATGTTCACGATATATGATCTGGATCTAACCATGAGTTTTATGTTGCCTAGCCAAATGATGCCCATTAGGAAAAAAAAAATCCTGAGCTGGAAGATCTCATTCTCTCATGTAACCTGGTACTAATGGGGGCTTACTCACTGCAGACAGCTAATCAGAATGGATATACGTCTTAAGATAAACAACAGCAACAACAACAAACCATTAAGAGTGGTAAACTTTTTGCTGCAGAATGAATCAGCAAGGAATGCAGTGATGAGTGAAGAAGATGGAAACTAATGCCTGAGAATGTTACAGATACAGATCTGATGTCAATATGCAAGAGGGGGATTCAGAAACCACTTATATTGTGATAAGGGAAAGTAATGCATTTAATTTGTAGAGTAGAGGAAATAGGCATTAGTCCAAATGCTAAGATAAGCAGTTCACTGAACTGAAAATTCAGTAATTTGGCTGATATTTTAAAGAGAATTTCACAAGAGACAGGATCATTGCAAGTACGAGTTCTGCTCAGTTAGCCGAGCTTAATGACAGTTTCACACTGTAACTCCCCAAAACAGCCAACATCCCTACCCCCCAAAAAAACTGGAGAAAGGAAGCAAAAGGGGCAACTTTGGTGCTTACAGAATAATTCTTCTTTTGTTCATATAGGCTAAGAAGCAATAAAAGCAGGGGTTTTTTTGCAGATGTAAAATGCTGCTGACACTGGTTCAAATATGTGTACTGCAGAAAGAGATTAAGGCATCACAAACTGTACCATCCATTTTTAGTCAGCATAAAGAATGATTGATGAAGTTTTGCACATACCCTAAAGTGTCTAAAAACCTTGGATGCTTTTCCAGTGAATTCCACTGTAACAGTGTACAGTGCACAAATTAACAGTAAATAAATAAATATTAACATAAATAAAATAAAATATGTGATTATTCATTTATGTGTCTGTATAGCTTATTAATAGGGTGTTTATGCTAAACTTATATTTTCCCTAACACGTTAACATATTCAGAATTCTTTTATCTTGGTAATGCTCAGCACCACAATCTTGCCTGAATAAACACCCAGCAACCTTTTAGAATTAATACTACAATATGATGGTAACTTCCATAGTATGAGTAGAAAGACATCTATTTAAGATTTTGAAAAAACTAAGAAATTTCTAAAATCTGCTCCTGCTTTTGTATGATAAAAATAGAAAATAATTAGAATAAACATATTAAGATCTGTTTTTTAAAATTTATAGATAAATATAGCCTTTGCATAAAAAAAAATCAAGTCCAAATACTTTGATTATTAATTCTAATTCAATTTTGCAGCCTAAAGTGGGACACAAAGCTAGCAATTAAGAGACTCAAGCATACAAAAAATAAATTGGCTACTTAGTTTAGTTTCATTGTCATAAATATGGGAAAGACAAATTACACTAATGCTTAAAAAATTGATAAAGCTTCTGAAATTAAATTCTAATAATCTAAGTGTGCATTACCTTTTTTTAATATTAGATATTGTTAAATCTAATAATGAGGAGGTTTTAATGGCTGTCTGGGAAAGCAGATTAATTGAATCCTATTTTTCTGTTTTTAAATCAATTCTCAAAGTACACCTAAATCTTAAACATTCAAAGTTATAAAATTTACAATTGAAAATTGCCTTTTTAAAATCCTCTAAATAAAACTTGCTATCGTGTTAATTTATACCCATCACATAGTTCCTAACTTACCGAAGATTCCCAGCTGTAAAAGATTAATGGCTGCCTCATGAAGTGTTTACAATATCATTTCCCAACTATAAATAGCTAAAATCCCACTTCTGTCTGTAACAAAACACACTGCAAATATTTAGTGTAAAACTAGTAGAAATAACTGGTTTACTTGATGTAATATAAATGCGTAATTTTTGCATTGACTTTATGTCAATATTGTCTATTGCTGTGACTACTTAATCACCTGTATTTGATATTTCTGCATCACAATTACAATATTAATGTGGTAAAAGAATGCTCAGACTAAGTGTGAATAGTGTGAATAATATCACTGACCTTGATAGCTAAGGCTGTATCAAATAATGTTAAACAGTTTATATTATAGACTATTGTTTGTGACTGTAATCTGAAAAAAATGTTTTTTCCTTGCCACCCAAACCCTGATTTGATGATGATACTTGATAATGAAAGAGCTTCATTGTGTCCCCAATTCTTTTGCTCTAGATGATGGGGAGAGGTGTGAGGAGGAGTCTGGATGTGCCATTGTTCTGATCCCACTTTTGACACCAAAATAATGTGATACACTGAAATAATGTTAGAGTCCAACTATTAAAAGATGCCTTTGCCCAAATTAAGGTGCAAATGAGACCATTAGTATGGATTTTATTTAAAAATAAATCTGAGTTAGATAGAATAGGAAGAGAGCGGGGAAGAAGAGAAAGAGGATGAGTCAGAGAGAGATATTAAAAGAAGATATCATCACCACATAGGTTCCTGCAGCTTCCTGCTGGCCCTTCTTTTCCCTGGTCTGCCTACAGAGGTGGGGGTGCCCAAGTGTTTTGCTTGAGGCACTGCTCTTATACAGTCCATGTCACAGGTATCCATGAGGGGTATGTGCTGTTCCCATAACTTGGGATGGCATGCATGTAAGCAGTTGCTTCGTTTTCTCACAGTTTGCCATGACTGGAATTTTTATTTGGATAAGTTACCTAGATCTGCTTCATCAGGCCTGACATCTTCCTTTTGTTGCCGTCAGTGCTTTTCTCACAGTCTGCAGTGGTATTTAGTGGTGTGCTCATTCCAAACCTTTCACCTTTGTGTAGGCCTGAAATTAATGCCTTCCTCCTGTACATCTTTTTTTTTGCCTGTTGTGGTGTTTTATCTTGCAGGAACTTCCTTCTTTGACAGTGAGCTGAGACATTTTAACTGCATTCTTTAAGTGCTGAGAGCCATGGAATTCACCTCCTTTGCAATTCAAGCATTGAGACGGTGAAGCTCTGTTAGTTGCTCAAAGACATAATTCTCTAAAACGTCTTAGCCTATCTTGGGCACCTGCATGTGGCTGACAAATATGGCATGGGACCCACAGGTGTTACAGCAGCAACAGCTGGAGGCCCTGCAGGATGGACTTTGCTGTGTCAGACGACACTAAATCAATTCCTGCGGTCAAGTGAACTGAGCCTCCTGTCAGCACACCAATGGTGTCTAGAGAACCAGCAGATCAAATGTCAGAGTCTGGTTATAGAGTGACACAAATAGCTCTGTAGACTCTATTGACTCTATTTAGTGCATCTTCTCTGACTGTGATGGTAGCTTAGATTCCTATCTTAGAGATAAATACATGCCTGCGGCATGTGCGTTTTTAGCTACATCAGAGTCCATGCATAAGTGAATTTTCGCATGTGAAAATAGAGTGAGACAATACTGCTTTAGCCATAGAACACACATTGGTTTCTCATGTCAGTTTTCATCTTTTGCTCCATGCTGTAGCACAGGCAGGGCTTCTGGCACACAAAATCTTTTTGTTTAAATTAAGCATCTTGAAAAAAATCTCGTTTGTGATCTGATAATGTGAATAGTTCTGTGGTAAGAAGCTGGAAGATGTTGGTTAAGTATTTGCTTCTATTCCTTTTACTTTCCCTAGGAAACACAAAAAAAAATTGTCGTGTATTAACTTACAGCTAATTTTTTTTTCCTTTGGGTTTTTGTTTGTTTGTTTTTAAAATGATGTAGTGGCCTAAGCAATAATATATCCAAGCATCAGTCCCAAAGAAAACTGAATTAAATTAATCTTAAGAAGCTGCAAAAAGGTGAATTATTAGGCCATTAGCCTTAAAACCTATGTCCTTATTTATTACTGCTACAAATAATCTGTGAATGAAAATGAATTGCAGTGTTTTCACTAGCTAAGGTTGTTTATTCATTTCTAGTAGTAGAAAACTCCTAAACCATGCGTTGACATGAATTGGTTTCAGTACTATTAAAGAAACTAAAAATTCAGGTCAGTGTCTCTAATGCTGCGAAAAAACGCAAAACTAGATGTGAACATAATTATGTTTTGTGGGTAGACCATACCCACAGAAACCGTGGCCATGTCTTTGCAAGCACTACTCCTGGAAATTGTTTAGCAGTCTGAGATTACAATAAGTACAGGCACGTTTATTGCCATCCTTGAAAGGTTAAAAAAAAAGTGTGTACAGTAGAGACAGGAAACTCTATTTTTCATTTAAATGTGTCCTTGAGGAGACCAGTACTACAAGGCTGAGCTGAAGTCAATATTTTAAAGGAGTGTGAAAACATACAGAAGATACACAGAAAGCTATTGTGTTTAGGAAAGATAACTCGCAGTCAGAACCTGCTATTTAAGCATATTTAGCCTGCTATTTAAAACAAAGAAATATGGAGGATGGTTTGGGAATTATTTTCCTGTTTTATAATAATTTTCAGAAGGAAAATCTGAAAATTCAGCTTTAATCTGAAATTTATGAAAATTATGATGAGAGAAAGTAGTTAGACGTGTTTGAGGAGAAAATAATTTTTACTAGCAAAGATGGTTGACTAGTGAAATAATATGAAGATGAACTCTTCATACTGTGAGATCAGGAAGTCACTAAATGGCTTTTTGCATTGAATGCTTCAGTCACACCATGGTGGGTTTATTCCAAGCTCAAGAGGATGATTCTTAAAAGCCTGGTTAAATCAATTTTTTTTTAACTGCAAAGCTATGCATTTGGATGCTGTAACTATTGTTTGTTAAAAATGTAGAAATACATTGTGAAATAAATCATCCAAAGAGACATACTCCATCTTTGTTTTACTGGAATTTCCTTTCCTTGCACTTCATTTCTCTCAGCAATGTTGGCTCATTATGCAAGAAACATCATTATCCTATTGCTAAAGCCTTTAAATTCCTCAATTGTTAAGAGGTGTTTTGAGGTCTGTGGTTCTTGAGTTGGGGCTTTCTAAATGAAGTGCAGTAACTAAAAAGACAGAGTCTCCTGAAAGGTTAATCTAAAAGCCTGAGCAGTGGGAATCAGAAAGAGAGCTATTTGAATTTGTTTGGTGTTATTGTCTTCCCAAAATATTTTTAGAATTATTTGTCAAATTCACTGTAAAATATAAACCACTCCTTCCTATGCCCCCTCACCCTCCACCCTCTGAAAGCCTATCACAGCACTTTCCAAAAGATTGGCAGGACCTCTGAAAAATTTTTAACAATACTCTTTCTTTGTATTTGTATCACCCACCTATTTTGTTCAGAGGTAAGAAAAAAAGGAAAAATATACTCTCAACCACCACTTTTGACAAATCCCACCTTTCTAACATTCCCTTTTCTCTGGCATCACGGTTTTGTCATTCATGCAGTTTCTCGTCTATGTACTACGTGAGCTTGCACTTAATGCTCAGAGAAGTGGGCTAGAATTTAGTGTCATTCAAAACTACTGGCCTCCCAAGTTCTCCTTGTTAGTCTATAAGATGCACAAAAATGGTGGTTTGAAAAATGTGTGGAAAAAAAGTTGAAAACACATAAAAAGAGTTAGATGCTGATAAAAATACTTTAAGTTTCAAAAATAATTTAAAGTAGGTGTAGCTGCGCTTGCCCCAGGGGGCACTGAAAACATGAAAATATAAATTTTAGAAATGGCTATGGAAAATCCAAGGAGCAGGCAACTTTATAAGGCACCACCTGTGTATTCAGTGAGCATGAAAGATTCAATTTGATCAGATCAAAAAGCACAATGTGGATGACACATAAGGGATGCCCTTGGGAGTTCATTTTGTTTGACTACAAGGGAACATTTTTTCATTAAAGTTTTTCATATCCACAGCTAACTGCACACTACAACAAAAACAATAGCTGTGTTCTGAGACAGAGTTAAGTTTTATGTTGTTAAACTTCTTAGATCAAAACATTTCATTTTCCTAATGGTTCCTCTGCTTTTTGAAAAAAAAAATCTAAGGAAGAGATAAATAAAAGGGAAAATCTGTTTATGGTGTCTGTCACCCATTCAAAGACTTTGTGAAGACAGCTTTTTGTAATTCCTCATTTATTCAGCATATCAACTGAATGATTATAATATAACCAAATTGTGAAGTTGTTTACAACAATATTTTTTTTTCCTGGGATATGCTACTTTTTTGTTTCTGTGTTCATTTTCAAAAGGAAGCAATTTTCTTGGGGCAAAAAAAATTAAAGAAAAAAATTCCTAAAGAAATCTTTCTTTTTCTGTCACAGCTGTCAGTTATAGAATCATAGATTTGTTTAGGTTAGAAAAGAGCTTTAAGATCACCAAGTCCAACTGTTAACACACACTGCCAAGTCCACCACCAAACCATGTCCCTAAGTGCCACATCTGCACATCTTTTAAATACATCCAGAGACAGTAACTCAAACACTTCCCTGAGCTGGCTGTTCCAGTGCTTCACCTTCCTTTCCATTAAGAAATTATTTTTAATATCAAATCTAAGCCTCCTCTGACCCATCTTGAGGTGATTTCTTCTTGTTCTATTGCTTGTTACCTAGAGAAGGGACCGACCCCCACCTCAGTACAACCTGCTGACAGGCAGTTGTAGAAGGTGATGGGATCCCAGCTGAACCTCAGTTTCTCCAGGCTAAACAACTCCAATTCCCTCAGCTACAGCATCGCCAGTGCTGAGTACAGGGGGATATTTACTGACCAGCTCCTGCTGGCCACACTGTTGCTGATACAGGCCAGGATGCCATTGGCCTTCTTGGCCACCTGGGTGCACACTGCCTCTTATTCATTGTATATTGACCAGCACTTCCAGATCCTCTTCCTCCGGCAGCTTTTCAACCACTCCTCTGCCAGCCTGTAGCACTGCATGGGGTTGTTGTGACCCAACTGCAAGACTCAGCACTTCGCCTTGTTGAACTTCATACCATTGTCCTCAGCCCATAGATCCAGCCTGCTGAGAACCTTCTACAGAGCCTTCCTGCCCTCTAGCAGATCAACTTGGTGGCTGCAAACTGACTGAAGGTGCTTTCAATCCCCTTTTCCAGATCATTGGTAAAGCTAATTAACAGGGCTGTCCCAGTACTGAGCCCTGGGGAACACCACTTGTGACTGTCTGCCATCAGTTGTAACTCTACTCACCATCACTCCATTTTCTTCAGGAGAATTCCGTGGGAAATGGTGTCACATGTTTTACTAAAGTCCAGAGAAACAATATCCACAGCCTTTTCCTCATGCACTGAATGCATATTGTCACAGAAGTGACCAGGTTGTTCAAGTAAGACCTGCCTTTCATAAACCTGCACTGTCAGAGTTTATGAAAGGTTCTTTGGTTGGGCTTAATCTCTTTAAACCATAAAGATTCTGTTTTTCTATAATCCCTTCAGACCCTTAGAACTGTGTGTGCCTAAATGGTGCAGCAGGTCACTGATAATTTTATCTTGGATTATGGAGTCTTCATTCTGCCTTCATCCTCGTCTTCCAGGTCAAAGGGCTGGGTATCCAGAGAGCAGTTGGTTTTAGTATTAAAGACTAAGGCAAAAAGGGCATTAAGTACCTCAGCCTTTTCCTCCTTTGTCACTGTTTCCCTCCATATTCAACAAAGGCTGGGGATTATCCTTACCCCTCCCTTTGTTGCTAATGTATTTATAGTAATATTTTTTACTGTCTTTTAGGGCTATAGCCAGAATAAGTCCTAGTGGGGATAGGGTTACTTTTGACATAGAAAGAGAAAGGACAGTTTCATGTCTCTTTTTGTCATGCATAAAACCTTCCAAGTTTTGATTGCTTAATCAAATTTAGTTTACAGTTAACTAACTACAACAGAACCCCAAAAGAATAGAATCTGTGGTACTAATAGGTTAAATTCACTTGGCAATTGATTTTCTTAGAGCTAGAACTCTTATCGAAAACTAAAACTATACCTTTTTTTGTCTTTATTATTTTTGTCATGGTTGACTTTACCTAATTTCTTTGTTCTTTTATTGATCCACAGCTTTGAGTTTCCTCTGGGCATCATGGAGTGAATGCATGCCCAAAGAGTCAAACTAAAAGGAAAACACCATTTTCTTTTGATACTACTACATTTCTTTTATATATTCTTGCTGTCTTAACTATGTATATAGTTATCTTAATCATGTGGTTTCAGGCTGCAGTACATAAACACAGAGGGATCATAAATTATTAAAATCAATGCATCTCAATAGTCTATAGGAGCAATAAATTTTTGTTCATTTTTTATTAAAAGTATGAAATTACTGGAAAACAGTTAAATTTCTTATGCTATACAGCATATTTAATGGAAATAGTCTTGTTGATTTTACTAGGACCCAGACCAAGGCCATTGGGAATATATGAGCATAAGGACTGTGTTTGTGTAATATGTATTATGAACCTAATAGAAACTTTTATTGTATATTATACCATCTGTCAGATCTTATTTATCCTTGCATGTATTACAGGGAAATGATTCCTTTCCATGTTAAAAGCATAGGGAATTTTTAGCTGTAAAATAAGTAGGATTTTTACAGTAAATCAAACCAGAGTACCACAGTGCTTTATTTTAAATTACAGTGATTTTGTAAAGATCCCTTGGTGATCCACCACAAAATACATATCTGAATTTTTTCCTTCTTATTCTCTATGTTTCAATATAAAAAGAAAAGTAAACACAGTAATTGCTTTTGACTGATGTGCTTTCATTTTTTATATGTTATTTGATAGGCTCACTTGTGGCATATGGGCCAAGCACACCTTAAAAGAGATTTAAGCTTTCCAGTACCTAAAGGTACTGAAATCTGGAGAGGGACCTGGAGATAGACCTTTAGCAAGAACAAGCTGGGATTGACTTAAACTGAAAGAGGGTAGGTTTAGGTTGGATATTAGGAAGACATTCTTTACTGTATGCATGATGAGGCACTGAAACAGATTTCTCAAAGAACCTGTGGATGCCCCATCTCTGAGGGTTTTCAAGGCCAAGCTGAATGAGGCCCTGAGCAACCTGGTCTGGTGTAAGGTGTTCCATGGCAGGAGAGTTGGAACTAAATGATCTTTGAGGTCCTTTCCAACCCCAAACAATTCTATGGTTCTATGATTATGACATGCAGATAAATTGTACCACAAAACTCAATATGGCTACCCAGGTCAGACTAGATCTGTGAAATATCATGTCCCCATCTCCAATATTACCTAAAATAAATGCCTAAAGAAGAGCATTTCTTAATACATTCAGTGGGAGGGTCATTTTTACATATTCAGTAACCATTAGATGTTGTTAAGTGGTCATGTTTTCCTCCCAAGTCCATGTAGCATTCACAGGACTATATATCAATTAGTTTTACAGTTCTGTGCCTCATACCACCAAGTACCCCTTTTGCTTATTATGAAAGTTGATCTTATTTGATGTTCTTGTTTCTTAATTTTGTAAAGATGAATAGTCTTATTGCAATCCACCGTATCTAAGCCAGTCATTTTTTGAATCTCTATAGTTTCATCTCTCCTGACATTATATATTTTCTTTATTGAAAACGTCTCCTTAATCAATTGCTCATAGTACAAAATTCTTTACTTACTTCTCATCAAATATCTTTAGTAATTTTGGTGGTTTTCTTTTTTTTTTTTTTTTTTTTTCAGACGAGAATGAGCCAAATTGTACACAGGTCTAAATGTGAGTGTGACTTGTGAATTTTGATGTGGTGAACAATGTTCTCTGAGAATCTTTGTGGTTTTTCTTTTTCATAGATTCTTAATAGTTTCTACCATTTGGTATGTATTTCTGAGGTATTCTATCTATTGGTTTGGTATTTTGGTGGAAATAGCTGTCATAAGCCCAGTGTCCTTAACTGGTAATAAGCATACCAAGCCTTTTGTCCTAAATATTGTTAGAATTCTTTTTCTTCCACAATATGAAACAATTTATTTTTGTTTGTATTAAATTCCATGAGTTATTTTATTGGCAAACCACTCCTAAGATACCTCCACAGGTCATCACAGCTGAGCCTTGACTTTATTACTCTGAGTAGCTTTATAACATAAAAATCCTTCTTCTTTCACTCCCATGATCTTTTCAAGGCATAAAGACATTGAAAAATACAACCATAACTTGGGTTGGCAGGCTTCTCCAGAGGTCAGTTCATTCATCTGCCTTCTCACAGCTGGTTTCATTAGACCTGATAGCTCAGAGTAACAGCTAGTAGAGTCTTGACTAATTACAAGGAAAAGAGATACCACAAGGTCTTCACATAATCTGAGCCAGCCTTTAAACGTCCTCACAGCAATTTTAATACTTTGTATCTAATAAAAACTTACTGTGTTTTAACTTCTGTCCATGGCCTCTTGACCTGTCTCCATGCACCTTGAAGAAGAGTCGGGTTGCATCGCCTCTGAATCCTCTGATCAGGTAGCTGTAAACATAAGGTCTTCCCTGGGCCTTCCTTCCCCTGCACTGAAATCTCTCCTGGAGTGCCATGTAATCCAACTCCCTGTCCATGTTGGTGGCCAGGGACACCTGGCTGCTGAGCCGGTACATCCCTGTCCTTCCAGTTCTGGGGAGTAGACAACTGGATGCAGCAGTCTAGGTGTAGTCTGACAAGTGCCAAATAAATGTGACCTTTTATTTTACTACTCTACACATTGAAATTAATGGGATTTGTATTCTGATAAGGTTATCTTTGAAGATTAGCAAGCTCTTCTGGGCGTTTTTGCTTTCTGGGACAGTTTCTCTGAAGATTCTACCAAACAGGACCCTGAAGGGGCTACAAGCTTTTGTTTTGATGTTCAGGTTTGTAATTCTGCTGTTTTGTTTAGCTCATTCCTCTCAGGAACCTAAATTACATGGTCTCATAGTCCCAGCCAAGGTTGCCCTGTTAACTTGATCACTTGAATCAAGTTTCCTTGTTTGTGGTTAACAGGCCCAGCAAAACATTGCCCCCATTCAGTTCATTGGTTTCCTACATCAATAATTTGTCTTATGTACATTCCAAAAGTTTCCTGGATTGCTTCCATCCAGTCATATTGTCCTTCTAGCAGATATTAGGGTTGTTAAAAGTCATCCATGAGTATCAAGGACTGTGACTGTGAGGCTTTCTCCAGCTATCTGAACTGGCAACTTTGACCATTCCCACATATCCTGTTATTGCCTATCATTATCACTGGATCCCAGGGAGAAGAGATGAGCACCTCCCTCTCCACTTTCTCTCTTCTCTTCTTTCTCTCCCAGCTAGGCAAGCCTGGAGCTGCCCTTCATGAGACAAGTCTTCCAGCCCTTTCAGCAGCTTTGCCTTTCTACTCTGGACATGTCCGAGGACCTGAGTGTTCTGCCCTTGTCTTAAATTTTGGGGCCCAGAATTATGCACAGGACTCCAGATGAGGCTGCACCAAAGTTGAATAGAGAGTCATAACTACCTCTTCTGACTGTCTGGTTGAGCTGTGTTTGATGTACCCCGGGATGAGGTTAAAACACCCTTCTTGGCTGTTTCATTCCTTTAGATCCAGCCTACTCAGTTGGACTTCTTCTTCAAAGATGGTCCCGTAGTCACAAAAGCCAGAGCTCTGCTTGCAACATGACCACATAGCTGGGTGCTGACCAGAGGGCTTAGTCCATCTCTGTTTAAGTCTTTCCTGCCTCAGTGAGAAGTTTAAGGAGAACAGCAACACCTAGGTCTACATCTTTCCACCCCACAGCTCTGTAGATGCTCTCAATATTGTTGCATTTGAGGCTGTAGGAGAGTGCCGAAAGGGATAATCCAGCACAGTTCTTCGTGTAATGGAGAAGCAAAAGAGAGCTTTATTTAAAGAAACACTACAC
>JANRMJ010000054.1:70464342-70481134 GCA_025584955.1 Alethe diademata
CTTGTCCTTGAGCAGGCTGAGAAACCCAAGGCTTCAAGGCTGCTTTTTCCGTGGTCCCCAGCAGTATCCAACTACATGATATGCTCCTGGTTACTGCTGGCAGTATGATTGGTGCCCGTGGTAAGGAAGAGATAACTTCCATCAGCTGAGAAGCCTTGCAGAGGGACTGCAAGGAGCTTCACTAATCTTGGCCCTAAACCAAAAAATCTCCCAACTCAGGGGATCTGGTTAGAATACTGGTGCCTCTATCACCTCTGCAGGCGAGAGCCACAGTAACTAGTCTCACTTTTTCATGCAGACATGATCTATGACTTTGCAGAAATCCCACTGCCTTTTCTTGTAGCAAAAATGTCATCGTTCAGAAAGAGACCTCAAAATACCCACATGAATTGTGAGTAAAAGGGGTAAAAATAAGAGGACTGTTTGCCTCTTATAAAGAGGTGTCTGACATGTAACTAAAGCTTGTGATTATTTTTTAATTGATTTTTTCAGGAATGTTCGTCAGTAATAAAAGTGATCTATAATATCTATATTATAGATCTATAACAAACTGTTACACAGTTACTAATTAAACACAGCATAAACACATCAAAGAAGGAAAAGAACCGGTGATAAACTACCATAAGAGATCTGGTTTAAAGTGAATTCTGGAGAAACATGTTCTAGGTCTATATCTGCTATCCAAGTAATTTATTCTCTCTAATATAGTGCATTTGTTCTGGCATAGACAAAAATGTGTCTCTTGTAAGAACGAAGAAAAAACAAAGTCAGAAAAGTGGCAGAAACCCCAGTGATGAACATGTAGAACATTGTTCTCTGTAATTTGATTATCTTCCTAATACTCATGTATTGGCTGTAATGGAAACATTTATAGCAACCCCATTTTAAATGACCAAGTACATACTTCTAAAGAAGCACATCAAAACAATATTTGGATGATCCTTGGAGAACTGTGATTATGTGACTCTACAGAGCTTGAATTAAATCAGTTTGGGATAATTTGTAGTTGTCCAATGCCCTAATAGTAGTAATTATTAACTAAGCTCTATTGCTGGCTATATATAAGAGGAGAGAACTCAAAATGAGTCCTAATTTCCTCTCCTATGTATTTGTATGAGAATTAAGATGCATGATGTAAAATTTCTATTTATGGTGAGATAAATTGCATTATATGAGCTATGTGGTAGCTTTACCGATGAGTAAGATTGAAAGAGAAAATAATGGAAAAGAAAATTATTAGGATGAAATTAGTTAGTATTTTATATGCATATAACAAGTAATAATGTAATCTTTACCATTTAATAAATTAACATTTGAAACAAGAAAATCATGGTTAGTTTTAACTAATTTAAATGACAGATTCAGAAATTACTGCTGTACAACTCCTCCCTTGATTGTGTTAATCACTAGGAAACAAGAATGATACTTGTTCTAACTTAATACATATTTGTGTTTCTATGTTAGTGTGTGGAGGATGAGTTTCACATGTAAAGTATATAGGTACCTTCCCTTCCACCCCAAAAACTTAAACCTGACCATTAGGTTTAAGATTCTTAGAAGAAATGTGCATTTAAAGACATAAGATGAAAAAAATATATGTCTCAACATGTTTTGGAGGAGTTCACTTAAACTGTGGATTTAAGATAAAAATGGGCTGTATAGTCACTTTCATACAAGCAGTCATACTGTGCTTCCAATTTGCTCTGAATGAAAGTAATATTTTTCTTTTGAAAATACAATGCTTAACCAAAATCCAGCTAAGGGCTTTGGGTTAGAATTCACCAGTAGGAAAACAGTGTCTTCTGGGAGGCTTGGTGAATTTAACTTGTTTCAAAGACAGGACTGAAGATGAGCAAGAGGCCATATTGAGTGAGACAGAGGGTTTCAGGAGAAGAAAGATGGTGCTCAAAGTATAGAAAGGAAATCCTGTATTAAGGAGATGTCTGCTTGGCCATTTAATGGACTCTCATTTTAATTTTTAATAGATGATTGTAATAGCAGTAAGAAACTGAATTATGTTGAGTATGGTAGCATTAATTCTGTTTGATTATGTAACGGTAACATTTAAGTAATGTTTATAAGGTTTAATTTTATATACAGTATTAACTCTATGAACAGGTGGAATACCTGAATGCTAGCTCCAGAGAAGAGCTAGGTAGTAAAAATGCAGATTCCTCTGTGTGGAATATTTATTTAACTTCGCAATCTCTCTTTACTGAGAGAATTCATGAATTAGCAAGAACGATGAGGTGAATTATTTTAGCATTTTTCTAGAGAGTCTGGAAATTTGCCAGGGGAAAAAAATAAAAAGGAAGTATTAATTCCTGCATAAAAAATAGCCTAAAAATGTCTTTGCTTAAAAATTTCAACGTCAGGTCCATTGTTCTGGAAATATAATAGAAAACACAAGCTTTACTTGAAAGTGTGGACATAAATTATGTGGAGGCCCAGAGCTGGCTGTCATTTTCTGGTGGAACTTGCTGAAATTAAAAACCATTGTTTCCAAAATGAACTTCTCAAGTTTGGGATTTCAGGTTTGTCTTCTGTTTTTTTAATGTTTAAATATCAATTAATGTAGACAGTTATTATTCTATAGAAAGCCAAAACAAGTATTTGGGGACCATAGTAATAGAATACATGACTCTCCAAGTCAGTGTACTTTGTACTGTAGAATAATATGCTGCATAATGATGGAGGTGCCCTTGGTAAGAGTGTATTGTGTCTGGGATATTAGACTATTGGAATTCAATTCTTATTCCATCCACAGATTAATTTTCTTTTAAATTGGCCTCATCTCACTAATAAAAAAAAAAATATTGTTTTAATGTGCTGAGCCTATCCATTACAAGTATAACATTTATTACAGAATATTAAGTGGATTTAAATATAATTAAGTGCAAGTGAATTTGATAATTAAGATAAGTTTAAATTGAATTTCCATTTTACAAGTAGATTGATTTCAGCACTAGAAAACAACCCATTTTAAAGGTTTCTTTCCTTAATTTTGTACTAACGTCGCACTAGACTGCAAAACTCTCTATTTTGTCTCTTTGCTTAGTGGAACCATTTGAGTTGCTTCAGAATTGAATATGGTCCAAAAAATTTAATGGAATAATATTTATGTGCTAATAAAGTCACAGTATCATAACAGTCATGTCAGGCAGAGTCATCATCATTGTCTATCAAGGCGTGTTCAGCATTGCATGTTCATAAACACGAACTAAAGTGCAGTAAGCTGTAATAAAGCATGCTTGGTTAAAATACTCTCAGTAGAGAATTCAATCAATCAGCTCTTATCTCTTCTGAGAGTAAGTTCTTTCCCAAACAGCATGACTGTGTATACAAAATGTTTTCTGAAGTGATGATTGTGAATTGCAGGATGGCTGCTGTAATTGCCTCATTGTTCAGCTATGTCACAAAATTATGCTCATCATGCTCCATAGGTGCCTCTGTGCATATCATGTGTGCACAACTCCGGGCTTCATTCTTTTCTTTGACATGTGACATTGAGTATATTTCTGTGCTAGCACTCTTAGAGCTGCTCAGATAGGGGACTAACAATGTATTGCATAAAGGCAGACTGATGAAACTTTTATGCAGAAGTCATGTGAAATAACATAAGAACACAATGGCTAGAAGCAGTGCCAGTGGTAATTAGGTGTGTTTGGGCTTCGGGCCAGGTTAGTGATTTTGTGATGCTGTTTCGTGTCAGCTGTCCCTCTGATTTTCTCAGAAAAGGAAGGTATATAGGCAATGTCTGGCTGTGCTTTGGGAATTTCTAGCAGCTACAACAGTGTCTGGAGAATTATCATTGGGTGCTGTAAATCTGAAGACTTGTCACTGCTCAAGTTAGTGCTGGAATGGGCTGCCTTCAGGTAGCCTCAGAATCTATGGGAACATAAACCTACCCTACACCTATTTATTCCCTCAGCCATGCCAAGTGGAATAAGTCACTTCAGCTTTTCTGGTCCCTACCCTGCCATTCTCTACATCATGGCACAATGGAAGCAAGGTTACATGGGGTGCAGCAGTTGAAAATGTAGCAAACAAGTGAAGTTATACTGCCTGTTGTCCCAGTTGTTGAGGAGAACAGTCCAGAGGGGGATTATTCAGAGTATCTTCCTGTGCATATATTTTGGAAGCTCTGTGCTTAAGGTTTTGCTATGTGTCATTTATGGAACACAGGGAAAGACTAGATATTCCTTTGGCACATTGTGGATTTAAAATCTCTCCTGCATTCTCACACTTACTAGTGTCATTTGTTCTGGACAGACTCAGCTCAGACATAAGCAGACGTAGCTGTACAGCTGTGGCTGTGCTTAGAACAGGTGATTTAGCACCACGACAGCAAGTGCTTATGAACTATAAGGTTCTCAACCCCAACTTTTGCCATTAAGGATATATTTGATGTCTTGTCCTGCCTTTCTATAGCAAAACCAGAGCAAGATTCTTGTCCACTAAGTTTAGCAGCTCATTTTGTGACACAGAATCCTATATTTTATGGCAAAGCCTTGAAATTAGGTGTACACACTTACTCACTCTGCTCTGGAAAAATCTGTCGCTTATACCATTTCTTTCTACTGATCCAAATATGTGTGGAGAAGTTGGTTATGTTGCTTAATGTTTAGATTACTTAAACCACTGAAATACTGTATTATCAGTAATTCATCATGCAGAAGAGATGTTTGTTAAGCAATGCTGATAAAGAAAATATATCTTCTCATGGGTTGTTTCACTAACTTGCTGATAGTCACTTCTCAACTGCACCTGAGAGTTCTGTCCACATTTCACCTCACTTTGCTTTCTGTAACTGCCTCATGCAGTTTTTTTCATGCCCTCTTTGTTTTTCTGTCCAACACAAGGAGAAAATGAAGGCCCCTTCTTTTATAATCAAGTTGTTTATGGGTTTGAAGGTATAGGCAAAAGTAATCAATAAAACAAATGTGTTTAAATCTCTTTTTTGCCCTTTTATGACTCGACTCCCTGCTATTTCTCACTTCTACCTGAAATCGATGATACATTTTCTATTGATTTGCTATAACAGGGAAAAGATCTAGCTGCCTGTTAGCAAAGTGTAGCATATTGAAACTCAGTGAGATGAAGGCACTGGTTAAAGAGATGCTATCAAAAAAACTTTATTTCCCTGTAAGATTGTTTAAAGAAAAATAATTTTACTGTCATAGTTATATGCTTGTGTAATAGTTTTAATTAATATAATTTTTTTTCATGTTGCTGAATTTAGAAGCAACACTTGGGGAAAAGATCTTACTGTTCTTATCCAGAGAATGGTTTGAGGTTAATGATGTTAGTTAAGTTTTTCCTGTGCACTTAAATGGTTTCAGATCCATCAGATTTTTGGACTTTCTGGAGGCTATTAAGAATCTTCTGAAAACCAGAAAAGCTTTATGAAGAGGGTGGTACTTTTAAAATATCAATCTTGATTTCCCTAAATTGAGACAGTCCCAGGTTAACACTCATTGCAAGTCCCAGAGTATCTAAGGGTTCTCAATCAGGTGAGCCTAAAATCAATGACATGATTAAGTAGTGTCTAGTTGAAAGGTATAACTGTTTGCCTTACAGAGAAACAACTGAGGTTAAGTTTGCTTTATTAAAAAAATACTATACTTACTGAAAAGTAAAAAAAGGATAATTAGTGGATAAAGGGATTGAGCGCAATCTGCAGTGAATAAAATATTACATTACTTAACACAAATATTGTGGTGCTTAATTGGGCTGATTTTTCACTTTTATCAATAAACGAACTGAAAAATTATTACAATACCACTATTAATTTTTTGATCATTTATTTATATTCTTTTTTTAAAAAGTTAAAAACTGCCTTGAAAAAGTACAGGGGTTTTATGAATTCTTTCACATTCTGTCTATTGAAAGTGCATATTCCCTTTTCTAGTAAACAGTACTGGAAAATGTTCCTAAGCTGCCAATGAAGATTTGTATGTCCTTGTAGATCTTGACCATTTACTTAAAGGTAATGAGACTTCCTGTGACAATTTATATTTGTTACTGCATGACCACCCTTAGTCTTTTGTCCACACCCAATACAATAAAGAAATTGTTCCGAAGTATGGATCATTTACTAAATTTCTCATTTTTTATGTATCCATCATGTTTTTTCACCCCATCATTGCTCTACCAACCCTTCCCCCACACCTTTGCAAAAGAACAAAACTAAACTAAACAAAAATACAAAAAAAACCAAAAAGGGGTGAAGAAAATAATATTTTTGGCTTTTTTATGTGTGAAGAATAAAATATTGTACATTCATTTTTAATGCATTTCATTTTTTCTTATATACATAGGCAATAGTTTCTGTGCTTTCAAAAAAGGAAAAAATATTTTTAGCAAGATTTGCAAGTTTGAGTTCTTGTCTGATGGTTTAATGGAGACAAAATGTAATATGACTTTTTCTGAATGTATAATTTTCACTGCCTTTTAAAAATTGATATAGTTTTTGAGGAACTTCTTTGTGGATTTTATATAATTAAAATATTTTTTATATGCATCAAACTGTACAATTTTATTTTGTCTTTGGTAGCATTCACAATATGCAAAGGCTGAACTGACATTGCCAAAACTGGCTGTAAATCACCTTTTTACAATAATGTCTGTCAAATAAAAATTTCTGAAATAGCTCTGCATATAAGATTATGTGGAGAAAAATTAGAATACACCGATAGAGTCACTAGTAGTTTGTCCTCTTTATAAATGTGATATAAAAGAACACTTTGATGGACCACCTGTCTGTTTCTTCAAAATGTGATATTCTAAAGAACAGACTTTGGATCTCTACCATGACCCAAATTACTGATTTACACTATACCAAACAGATCAGTCTTACATATTTTATTTCAAACTTCACTTTTATAATGATTCTAATTAATAAAAACTCCACACTGTCAATGACACCATATAAAATGACAACCAGAGGTATAGATTTCTCGTAGAAGTTGTCTCCTTTCCTTTTTTGCTTAGCTGTTACAATAAATACTTTTTTTGTTGTTGTTTTTTTATTTGTAAAACAAATATCTTGTCTGGTAGTGCTGGGGATGCTGCTTTAAATTACATATATGAACAAAATACTTGAACTCTAAAATAATTATGTAATACATGTTAAATTCCAAAATTAACTATATAATTAAATCTCTTTACCCACAGAATATATTATTAATTGCACAGAATACAAACTAATGAAAAATATACTTTATTTTTAATCCCATACCTTGAAATGTCCAAAAATTAAATTATGGAGCAGCACCTCTCAATTTCTTCTATAACAAATGGAAGAAATGGGAAACTTTTTTGAAAGTGATAGAATGTATGTCTTAAAGATACGAATTACCACCTGCAGACTCATATTTCTTTCCATTGAAAGAAATTTCCATTCCAACTGGGAATGCAAGTTGGAAGAATTATGTTAGCAGGAATGACAATCTGGTTAATCACTTGTAGTGTTTGGGTGTTTTTGTTTGTTTTTTGGCAGAGTTTGGCAATAACAAAAGCAAAAAAGATAACATGGACATGAAACATCAGAGTCATCACCTGACTAGGATTAAAAGGATTTGTTACCATGAGAAAATCTTTTACTTAAATCTTGTGTCAAGTGTGTTGGGGTAATTTTTGAGGTTCTTCTAAAGCTTCTTGCTTGGTGAGTAAAAGCAAGTTGTCTTAGAAGGAGCTTCTGACTATTGCTGAATGCTGGGTAGGCTTTGAGGTGATGGAATCTAGATCCTGTCTATCGAAAGCAGGAATTTCTTTATCTCTCATAAAGGTTTGGAGTAAAAAGGGAGAAAGGGGAGAAAATGAAAGGAAAACAAAAAAAAAATCAGAAACTTGGGTAAGAGAAGAAATTAACAGGTTCTCATAAAACCTAAATGAAAAACTAAGAGACACAGAGTGGGCTATGTTTAATATGCATCTCTGTTGCCCTAGAGGCAATTGCAATTGATTTTAAGCTAGTGCATGATATGGAAAGAACTCTATTTTCCTTAGTCTGACTTCATCCTGAAGAAGTACAGGCATAGCAGAGAGATAGGACAGAGGTGAGTACAGAGAGAAATCTCTGACTATGTGAGGTTGAACCTCGAGTTCTGTGTTCAGTTCTGGACCATTCCTTTCCAAAAATAACACTGAGGTTCTGCAGCATGTCCGAAGAAGGGCTACAAAGCTGGTGGAGGGTCAGAAAATGTCCTGTGAGGAGAGGTAAAGGGATCTGGGGCTGCTTATCCTGGAGAAAAGGAAGCCCAGAGGACCTCATTGTTCTCTACAACCTCCTGTCAGGAGGTTTAAGTCAGGTGGGGCTGGTCTCTTCTGCCCCATCCCAGGTGAAAAGATGAGAGGAAATGGCCTGCAGATTCACCAGGGGAAGTTCTGATTAGATATTAGAAATTTTATTTCACTGTGAGAGTCTTAGGCATTGGAATAAGTAACACAGGCATATGGTAAATTCTGGAAATGCTCAAGAGGCATCTGGGTGTGGACACGTGGGGATATGCTTGGGGGTTATTATGGTGGTGCTAAGCTGACAGTTCAACCCTATATCTTGAAGATAGCCCCAGGCTATGCTCATGGAAATAAAAACTAAAAATCTAATAGGTGCATTTTTTTTCCATTTATGGAATAGAAATTCACTGTGCAGGACATGTGGAAGGCATTGAATAGCTTGCAAATGGGTAGGTCTATATGGTAGGCAAGATATGAAGCCAAGGATAATTCCTGGTCCTGGAGAGTTGCAGTCATAGAGGAGTTTGCAAAGCTACAAAAAAAGAGATGTGTCTATAGAGGTTCTAAGGAAAATACAGATAAAGCCAAAGAAGCTAAAAATCTGTGCAAACCAAAATAAAAATGAGTATTTATTTAAGATAAGTGGATTTAAAAAAGAACCACTGAATTTCTAAACTTATTACTTCAACTGGAGGGAATTGTTTTTTGCACATGAGGTTGTCGACAAACTGTAAGTGTTAACAAAGCTACACAGATTAATCTTTAATTGCTGTCCTTCAGTGTTGAATGAGTTGAAGAACTGGACTTGTTTTCTATTTAAGAGTAATATAAAGTTGTGAAAGATGTGCCATGTGCGATTAATGTTCAACATGTTAGACTGAGACCATACTTGGAACTCTGTCACTTCATGATGCCTTACTTATTTCCCCCACAAATTTCTTGGTCAGAATATTGAGGTGTGGGCTGTGGGGGGCAGGGAGGGACAGCTACACCATGCCACAACTTTATATAGTGTTCAGTAGACTTGTTTTGCCAGTTATTTTATGAAAGATTATAAAAGTTGTATCTACATTTTGTCTAAAAATAGGAAAAAATATTGAAAACCAACATCATGTGCACAATATGAACAAGCCTTTCTGCTTTTATAAATAGCTGTTGGTGGGGAAAATCGAAAAGATTATCTGTCCTGCTGTTATGAGTAAGTATAGTCTCATAAAGGACCTTCACAGATCAGTTTCTCAATTCTATTAAAAAAAGAAGTTTCAATTTCCTTTTGGGGCAAGCTGATCCACTATGCAATATGCTTCACCAGTTGTTCATTGTGAAACAAATTACAGTATTCTACATGAGATCTTCAGGAATAAAAAGAACCTTTTGCAATGTACATGATACCACGTTTTTGCAGGTTTATGTCATATTAGTACATTTGTCCTCATGTGATTCACAGATTCTAGATATGAAACGATGTTTTGTGATTTCTAAATATTTACTTTAAAAAAAGAAAAAATGAACTGAACCCAAAACTTCCTCTGAGAGAAAGTATATAATGGCAAAGATCGCTTAGTTGGTCTTTACATAAGTTACTTATTCTGCTCTCTTCCCCCCAAAGCTTTTTTGATCAAACTTGTTCTAAATGAAAGAGAAATTTGTTATGTACTTGAATGAAATTGCAGAAAGGCATATAGTGAGGGTGAGAAACAAGCAAGCTCAACATTTGTCTAAGTGAGGATGTAGATCTAATTTAGGATTTAGAGGAATCCTAAGGAGATGGAAATTAGAACCTTCCTCCTGCACAGTCTTTGCTGCAGACAACCATTGCTGGGTAGTCAGCATATATTTATTTCTCTGGAGTTGATACTCTTTCTCCTTATTTTGTGATGATTTCTGCACACTTTGTTGTCTACATTCCCTGTAGTTCTAGGCAAACTCTAGGTTCTAGGTGCTTTGTTATAATAAAGAAGTTTTTCACTTGAATGCACAACCTTTATTGCCTGTTCCTACTTCACTTAGTCCTGGGCAAGAAATTCCCAAAACCACTGGAGTATTAACTCTCTAGCAAGTAAATAATGTCTGGCATCTACTAAGCTCTTAAAGTTTTGTTTTTCTAGCAGCAAATGTTGAAATTATAGATTTTTTATGTTTGCACTTTGTTTTTTTATGAAAGAAAATAGGAAAAAGAAGGAAGCAGAGGCCCAAGACACCTTTCTCCCCTAAGAAAGAAGAAAAGCTCCATATTATTATCACATAGGAATTTTTTCCTGACTCTCAATAGACAGCTAAACCAGTTTCCTCACTGAGATACCAGCATAAGAAATTTTAATATCTTATTGCTTAGTTTGAAAAGATTATTCCGATATTTTAAGGTGACAAAAGAATGATTTAATGTAAGCTTTTTAATATATCATGCAAGTCTGAAATGAAAGGTAGGTTGGTTAATAAATACCTCTAAAACTGGAGTGCTTTATTACAGGGAAATCTAATTTTATGAGTAATTTTCTTTGCATGAGTGAAATTATGCATATTAATATATACACCTTATAAATGATCATACATGTACACATAAACATGAGTGGATATTAGAATACATGTGTGTATCATTCTTGTCTGAGAAGACACATATATATGTAAATATATATATGTATATAAATATATATATAAACTGGGCTAAATTTGCAATGATTTCACTGCCATATGTGAAGTATTTGTAGATCATGTCACATATTCATTTTTGGGGGGTTTGTTTGGTTTTACTCGGGGTTTTTAAATGGGATGTGCGTTGTTTTTAATTTTGTTTTTTTTTTCTTTTAATGAAATTGATGTGGAACTAGCGGACCTATACTTCCTTGGTCCACCAATTCTAATTTCAAAATGTTGGGGAGAACATTAGCTGGGCCATATTCCCCAGGCCTTACACTGTAGTCTACTATTTATTGAAGTATCAACACCCATCATCCAGACTGTTCCTTGATTCATAATTTCAATGTTCTTCCCTGCAAGTTATTTGGATTACCTGCATGTATATTCTGACTTATCTACTACAGGCTTTCACTTTGCAACATAGTGAAATTCAAACCCCAAGTTTTATTATTATTTTAAAAATAGGATCTAAACTGCATTTAAAATATTTATCAGGTGTCATTTGAAATAATTTTGTTTACTGATGTGATAGAAACGGTTTTCACTTACAGTGAGAAATTTCACCTGGCTTTGCTCCAAATGCAGAAATATTCTTATACTGTTTTGACATGCTGTATTATGACTGATTAATGAATTGGCCATCTGTGTCAAATTCAAGTCACATATGTGTGTTAGAATATTTTTTCCAGTGTCATGTACTACTTCCTAGCTTCAATATTGGCCTTAGAACTTTCATGAATATGTTTAGTTTTCTTCAGCTATTTCTTGTATTTCCCAATTGACAATGTATACACATGGCTGTCAGCTGTTTGATTTTTCCATTGGTGATATATGTTGTTGGTAGTTTCTAGTCATTAAGACTAAATTGAAGGCAGCCTCTGTAAAAGTGTTCATTGCACATTTCTCTGGTCATGTTTTCCCACCAGAAATCCTGGAGAGCAAATATTCATTTCTATTGATAGTTTAAAATCTCTTACCAGACCTCTTCAAAGGCAGAGTATTGGAATGCGTGGGTAACTGATATGCCAAAGGAGCCTGCAGAATAGCTGGATTTAGGATCAGCGTTAAAAGTATGTGTTTAAAGAGCACAGGAGCAATTCATCTTCCCCAGTCTAGTCAGCTATTGCTGTTCCACATTGTTGTACTTTTCAGTTGTAATGCCCTGATAATTTTTGTAGAAACAGATAAGAAAAAATCAGACATTTTAATAATGATTTGTTAAATTTTAAATTGCTGTGGCAGGGAAAGTGTAGGCAATCAACAGTAAACGATAAATAAAAATTTATCATGATCTCATAACCAATGATAAATTGTACTTCTGATATAGACAAATGTGTATATTCCCAAGTAACAATTTGCACACAGTTTTAATGAGTTGATAAAATTACTTATTCCAGATAGCACTTGATTCTATATGAAAAAGAAGGACAAATGTACACAGAGGGTTTCTACTGAGTTGTGATAACACATATCATAGTCTTGCTTTCCATTTTTGATTTGCTCATTTTGCTGAAAAATACTGTTAAAAATCTCTTAGGTGAAACTTCTGAAAATACTGAAAGAATTTTTTTTTATTTGACTGTCGTGTTAGAACACAATGAAGTCATTATGTATACAAATACGAGCACGTATTTTTATATGTAAGAAAATATAAAGTCCATATGATAAGTAGACACAAATCATAGATAGTAAAGTTATGTTTTAATTCAATTTAGTTGATTGTTCAATATTTCTGATTAGGAAAAAGTAAAAGAACAAAAAAATTCAGGATCTAGTCATGTTAACCCTTTGTGCATAATGTCAAATACAGGCAAGTCTAGCATGAGGTTTTGAGAAATCAGCAGAAGTTCTAGAATTTAAGAATAGCAGACAGTTATTAATGCTATATTTGAGTGTTTATCCTATTGATTAGCAATGTATCCCTGCAATTTGGTTAGCAGTATTTTTTTTAACAAGTAATATACGAGGGGTATTTGTTATATTATTAGTACAGTAGCCAGAGAGCATTATATTGTGCAAGAATTATATTGTTATTGCTGTTTCTGATTGAAATCATATTTGTGCCATAAATGGTGCAGAACAAAGCAGTTTGAAGCAGATTAGCAAACAAAATGGGAAATGGACAGGACAAGTAAGGAACTTTAATTTCTTTTAATATTGTCAGCTGCATTTTAGACAATGTGAAGCACATTAGCAGAGGGGAGGTAAGAAAAAGGCCAGAAATAGCAGTGGGTATAAAACAGAGAGGAAATAGCTTTTAATGTATTTTCTTGTAAATTAAGTCTTAGGTTCTGCACAGTGATGTCTTTCATTGGGATTGATCTGGTTAACTTTGCATAAAACATGTCAGCTGAGATTTTCTGCTGGCTTCCATCTCGTCCTACAATGGGTTGCAAGTTTCATTTCCTTCATGTGTCCTAACTTTCATCTCAATTTATGTGTCTTGAATACCTGGGGACTTCTTAAATAGTACAGGACACTTAATTTAGATAGTTGAGCCCAAACCACTGGACTCAACAACACCTCTGTTTTATGCCTTTTTAGGTATATTTTATAAAATAATTTATTTTAACAACACCAAGAGAAAAGTCATCAATAACATGGACCAGAACATTATATAGAAAGAATATAGAAAGTCTGGTAGAAAAGGACCTGCTGGTCCTGGTGGATACCAAACTGTGTATAAGCCAGCAATGTGTCCTTGTTGCAAAGATGGTATCCTGGTATCCAGTGGTATCCTGGGCCCTATTAGGGTCAGCAGGTCAAGGGATATGATTCTTTCCCTCTACTCAGAAGCGAGTCCTGGAGTCCTGTGTCCAGTTCTGGACTCCCCAGTACAAGAGACACATGCATTTATAATATGCATAATAAACTGAAGATTAGTTTAGCCAAGATGCTTAAAAATACTATTTCCCTGAAGTATGCATTTTATTCTTTACATTCTTTTCAGTGTAGTTTAGATGAATGTAAAACAGTATTTTAATTCAAAGTAATTAAGATGTTTTATATATATATACACACACACATATATACACACAGAGAGAACAAACTAGCACAGTATTTTTTTCCATTTCAGTGTATTTTGCTGAATCCACAAGTTACTTCAACTGTATCCATAAATTCCAACTGTTAGCCCCAGTCATAACAGCACAGCTACTGTGCAGCACCACTCTATACATAAAGCCTTTCTGCAATGCCTCTGCACAGTCAGTACCACAAGCAGAATCTGCTCACTGTGTTTCCCCTTATCCCTTCCTTAGCTGTAGTTCATCTGCTTTTGTCAGGGCCAGTTCTGCTTGCAGTTCTTAAGACTGAGAGGAGCATCTTTTTTTTCCTGAAGTGAACAGTAAAATCTCTGCAGTTTTTTTCCAAGATCTCCAAGTTAAATGATAAACCTGTTAGCAAAGAACTGTGCAAAGTGCTGTAAGAAGTAGTAGTCTAGGTCCCCAAAATCAGAGTTGATAATAGCTTTCTTCCTAATACTCACAGCTGATAGCATGCAAAATAGCTCCAGTCAGCAAAGCTTATAAATTAAAAAAAAAAGTCAGATAGATCCAGGGTGACATTTTTCATTTATAAATTTATTTAGCTATATAAATTTACTTTGTCTATAAATTTATTTAGATTTATTTTTGGAGGAGCTTGTTCCAATAGGAATGTTGGGAGCAAGGAATGATGAGAAATTATGTCAGTTAATGTATGTGTATCTACTCCAAACACATGCATTGGATCAGAAAGGTGGTGTGCCACCCAGAAGTTTAATCATTTACCTAGCCAACATGAAAATACACATCTTCCTTTCAGATGAGGAAGGGAACACCAAAGAGAAAGGAAAGAGAGCTCAATAACTTTCTGACTGGGATATTTTCTGGAAGGTAGAAAATTCTGAGTTTGATTCAAACGAAACAGGCCATATCAAACCAAGGACTTTGAAAGCAAAGATTAATTTCCTTGTGGTTTGGAAGGGGAATCTGAGCTGATGCTGCAACTCCTAAATTTTATGTCATTGTACCTTAAGCAAAATATATATCCTGTGAATACTTAGGTGCCTCAGAGTAAGATCTGTTATATGCAGCACAGAGACTAAAGTGCCTCAGACTACCTAGAGCAGAGTATGTACTCTGTCAGTACTGTAGTTTCAGTCTAGTCTTTCTCACAGCCTAGGGAACCATATTTATGGGCTTTAAGTCGACCCTGGAGATAATGCTTATCCTGTCTTTCAAGTCAAGAAAGCGAAATGATCCTTTCTTTCTTCTAAAAGACAAATCAGCCTCTGTAGAGGTCTTCTGTGGGGAGATGTAGCCAAAGTTATTATTTAATCCTCTGGTTTACAAAACACATTGCAACCTGCAAAGATGAAAAGGTACATTTAGCCTATCTGCATTTTAATCATATGCATTTCAATAGAATTACTCATTTTTGCATACTCTGGCATGCAAACTCAAGAAAGTGACTATGCTTCTACAGTCATAAATATTAATTCTTTTGTCCAGAGAAATGTGAATTCTTTCCAGAGCTAGCAGTTAAAAAATAATTCACAAAGCTGTTCTATGTCTAGAGTCCTAGATTTTTTTTGAGTACTTCGTGGAAGAGAAAATCCTGAAATGGGAGGGTCTTGACAATACTCTTTGTACCCTGTATAGATATGTTTGCAACAAGTTGGTATCATAAGTTCCTGAAAAGTAATTAGACTGTATGTGAACCACCAAAAATTCATGATGCCTCAGCATTTATTTTTTTTTAGACTTTTCTACAGTAACTGACCATCATTGTGGGAAGTAAGATCCCTAAACAAAAGTAAATGCGTATATGCCTGACCAGAAAGTGAATGATGATGGATGTCAGTGCATGGCTGTAGCTATAACTGAATATATGCTATGACTGGCAATAAGAATTTAACTTTTCTGATATAAACCAGTTAACTCACTGACATTTCACAAGAATGAACATTGTACTCTGAGCAATAGTTTTTCATAAATCTTGTCTCTGTTCTGCTAAATAGCCATTGGATAACTTCCAGCCATCTGGCTGGCATCTCAGCTCCCATGAAGGCACAATTCAGCATGATTGTGTGAGAATAACTACTCAAGAATTAAAGTAATTAAAATATTAAATATTTTGTATATTGTGGAGGGAGGGATGTTTGGGAACTTTTAAGAAAGCAAATACATTTCTGTGAACAAAAAGACACTTTGGTATCAAAGAAACTAACCAAGCCTTTCTGTTTTCCTTTGGATTTTTGGAATCCCACTGATATTCTTCAAGTGAATACTTTCTTCCAACTTCGTAATTATGGAAGAGCTAATTACATAAAGAGCATTAAAGATGGTCTGCATTATTCTCACTGTGTACTAGGGTTAGATATTAAAGTAATATGAGTCTTCTAATTTTATTAAAATGGTTTTTAATTTTAAAACTACCTGATGGAAGAAGGTTGGGGCTTAGCCTAGTGCAGTGGGAGATCTAAATTGCAGGCAACATCAAGAGTATTCTTAAAAATTATTAAGATGCATTCATTCTTGCTACTAACTTGGTTTGTTGAAACCATTGTCAGAATTATTGACTTGAAATACAGCAAAGGAGCATTGCCCCTCAGTATTGCAGTTGCTAAGGAAAACGGTCCTTTATGTTAATACAAGGTAAAGAAAAAGGTATGCTTTGCAGTTTGCTTTCTCAGGTGGTGTGCTTTGATTTTTGCATATCTTTTTCCATGTCGTCTACGTTAAAAAAAAAAGCTTCCTTTTTACTAGTGTATCTAGTACCAGCACTAAGAAGTGTTTTCCTAGTGCATTTTAATCCTAAATTCTCAATCTATCTTAAAAAAAAATATGAGAGAAAGAGAGAGAGAAAGAGAGAAAGAGAGAAAAAGAAAGAAAGAAAGAAAGAAAGAAAGAAAGAAAGAAAGAAAGAAAGA
>JANRMJ010000054.1:70481234-70495496 GCA_025584955.1 Alethe diademata
AAGAAAGAAAGAAAGAAAGAAAGAAAGAAAGAAAGAAAGAAAGAAAGAAAAGGAAGAAAGAAGGCACTTCCAGAAATTGAATGTTTTATTAGTAAACAAGACCAAAAAGAACAATGACTACCTTGAGGGTTCTGTTTCTAGGCACTGCCAGAAACTGAGCATGGCAGCAGCAGGAGTGGGAGGCTGGAATAAAAGATATGCCATCACTAAGGCACAGACAATTTTTGGCCGGTCGAAAGTGCTGTAATTCTCTCTCTTTGTACCACAGTCAGTACAGTCCTCATTCTTCCAAATCATAGGCATAGAAATGAAAAGTTTGGACTGTATTTTTTTCTGCTCTGATTAAATGAAAAGTGCTCCAGTGAAATAGTGTTTAGTCTGATCATCTGTGTTAGGAAACTTTACAGCAGGAGAACATGTTTTGGTTGTACTTTGTTGCTTTGGGGTTTAGTTTGTTTATTTCATATAAATATCTGGATTAACACTTTAACTTCTTTATTGCCTTTTTATTCAAAGAATGACAAGTAGCTGAGTTTGGAAGGAGTCACTGGAATCATCTAAGCTGTCATGCCTGCTCAAAGCAGAGCCAACTGGAACAGGTTGCCCAGAACTTTTTCAATTGGATTTGAAATATCTGCAAGGATGGGTACTCCAAAACTTTCTGGGCAACCTCCTCCAGCCTTTGATCACTGTAACTATTAAATGGGTTTTTTTCTTATACTTAGATGGAAGTTACTGAATTTCATTTTGTGCTTATTGCCCCTCATCTGTTACTAGGGGGTACCAAGAAATGTCTGACAACATCTCTTTTACTCATCCCCATTAGCTATTTGCTTACTTTGATACTTTACTACTGAGACTGAGAAAAATATGCTTTAAACACAGTAAGAATTTTTCTGTGTTTTCTAGGCCATAGGGATTGCTGAGGTAAAAACAATTTTATAAGCTCATCTGGGCAACATATTTGATCACTTTATCAAAATCTCATAAAAAAATAAGAAATACAGATGATATAGGTTAAAATGAAAGTTTTTATAATCTTTTCAATATTAAGCCCTTTAAGGTTTTTTTTTAAAGTAAAAAACTTAAAGTTTTAGAAAAGATTTTTTTCTGAAATGAATTGTTCCTCTTCACTACAGTTTTAAGAATTCTGAACATAGAAAGACTGAATTACTACATTCTCTCTACTCCATTACTGACAAAATATACATAAAGTATTAGAATCTGAATCCCTTTTTGCTTTGTTACAGCAAAATACACTGTGATCCTCACATTCCTGTAAATCAGAAGAAAAAGACAAAGTTAACCAAAGTTTGGGTTTCTGTACACCAGTGTGGAAACATATTGCAAGTGCAGGAGATTTATATTCATTATTACCACTGTGGGGGTTTGATTGGGGTCTTTTTGTGGGTCTTTTGGGTTTGAGTTTGTTTTAGTTTTTTTCAGATAATGCTCTTTTACAGTTCCATCCTTTTTTCCCCCAAGTTCTACTTTATCAGACTGTTTCAATATTCTGACAAGGCCACTGCTATAGGTTTCTATTTTAATTTTTTTATACTTACAAAATATTTGATTCAAAAAGAGCTTCAACTTCAAAACACTTAACCTTTATTCATATTGCTTCTGGAAATTTCAGGTTGGTGATGGCAGGTCTACAAAGTACAGGATGTATAGGTAAGAAATATAAGTAGGAAAGATGTGCACCTTGAATGGGAGCTGTTGAATCAGCTCTGTAGGTGAAATCTGTGAATAATGACTTAAAGGTAGCTGTATGAGAAGCTTTTGAAGACTAGCTTTAAGGTTGACTAGGTTTAAGTTAAGACTAGGTTTAAATTGTAATAAATTTTGTGTAGCACATATATTTGCAGTTCCAAACAAATCCCATCTCTGTCCATCTTTTCTACTAGGCTGAAACACAGCCTCTGTATTCTATATTGCTGTCGTATCTTATCTATCTTATAGCATCAATTAAAGGTCATCCACAAACACTTTCAATTAGGTCTAACATATTAACTGCAGCAAGCAATACAGCAGTCATTAGTGTTGGTAAGAACTTGAGACACAAGTCATTCCAGTTAGTATTAGAAACTTAAACATTAGTTTAAGCTGGATTTTTTTTGTTCTTTGGCATCATCCAAACCCACAAAATCAACCTTTCCCTTTTAAATTCCATTGTTTACCCTTGTATTTTTGAGGCGTACATTTGATACAATTCATCAACTCTTTATATATTAGCTGCTGACTGATTTCTAAAAATCCATTTATGCAATCATCCAATATCTTCTCAGGCCATTTTCCCAAATAATTGCTTCTTAAGTTGACTACACACTGCTTTCTCCTAAAGACACCATCTTGCTGATGGTTTAGGGCAGAAATGAAACCAACATAATAATATCCTAATTTGTCCTTTATACACATGCACACATTTGTCATAATCTACAAAAAAGAAGAGTCTAAACAGGAGCTTTCATGAGTCCACTGTGACCAGCACTCACCCTGTGCCATAATTTGTACATACCCTCTCTCCTGAGTTGGTGAAGTCTTAAGTGGGAAATACTTAAAGCATTTTTCTTCTCTGTGTAGGAGTATTGAAAGCTTATGCATAAGAGCTTTAATGCCACCCCAGAATATCATTTACTATATTCTCCTGGGCATAATTCACATTGTACTATTCAACAAGGACCGTCTCGAATTCTAAAGTAGAGCCATATTTTTGCACATTAAAAAAAAAAAAAAAAAAAAAAAAAAAAAAAAAAAGAGTTTGGCATTTATTTAAACAGTTTAAGGCTGAAAATGTCTCAGCTTATGTTATATTGCACATGCACGATTTGGTACTGAATTCTTACCTTACTTCATAAGATTTAACCTTACACCATGTGCATTTATTATGAATTTGCTGCAGCAGAAGAGGAGTTAATGTCTTTATACATGTGACGTCTGTGCGTGTAAAAAGTACAACTGCACACATTAGCATTTAATTTCCTCCAAATGTCTACCAGTTAAAGATTCCTGAGGATTTTGTGTAATTTTTAAGTGAACGCTGGAGCCATTCTGCTTTTTCTGTGTCTGTTCTCCACACCAGAGTTCAATTAAACATCTCCCCTATGGTTTCCTTCACCTGCAAAAACAAAGCAAATATACCAAAAGATAGGTGACAAGCATCTGAAATGGGTGCATGTTGGTTAGGTAGATATATATGCAAATATATAGTCAAGGTGTCGTTCCTCACCCTAAATCTCCTCTGTTTATTTCACTCATTGAATCATCCAGAAAAGCATTTTTTTCTGTTGATTAAAACAGTTACGTCTGTGAGTGTTGGAAGGTTGTGGACATTATTTTTTTACTTTTGTATTTGTCATATGCTTTTTTAATCAACAGAAAAAATATTAAATGCATTTTCAGCATGGAAGACAGCACTTTCACAGATTAGCCTCTTATATCTTCAGATGCTGAAACATAAGTCAAAGTTGTGAAATGAAAATTAATCAAGAAAAGATATATTTGTTTTAATTTCAGAAAACTGTCTTATGTTACAAGAAATTAATTTTTTTTTGGATAAGAAAGCTTATTTACCTAGAAAAATAATCTGATTTAGCCAATCAAAATAAAAACTTCTAGCATGATCAAAATTATGTCTGTATGAACTATATGAACATGTGTGATTGCTGTGCAGTGCTGGTAATCACTTGAGCCACAATGGGATCGACAATTGCTTATTATTTTGTTTTGTCCTCTGGTGACACAATTATTCTATACATTTTGAAGTTTGAGTTCAAATGCTCTGTATGTATGTACAAGTGCAGAATTGTGTGTATAAATATATAAAAAGAAAAAAATTAATGTAAATCACAGGTCATATAATGTTAGTGAGTTTAAAGAGAGCCTTCAGAAAAGTAGTGAATATAATAGGGATGGGAATACATGCTGTGAGTGGAAAAAAAAGAGAATTATGTTATAAGCACGTTTTTGCACTGGAAGAAGAGGGTAAATATATAACATTGCACCAATACTTTTTAAAAACATAAATTAAGTGCCATAGGGGACTGTCCAGATACTGTGACTTGACAAAGACTTGAACTACTGAAATCAGATGCAGAAAATGGACAAAAAAAAGTACATTTCTGATTTAAATTTTTTTTAAATGAGTTGATCATGACTTAAAGAAAAAAGGTCTTAAAAAAAAATCTTGGCATATTTTAGGAGACTAGTCTCCCGACTGGAGAAGGTTGTTATGTTACACATGCCCAGTACTGGATTTAGGTGCTAAGGTACAGTGGTGATGTTTTCTTTCAAAAAAATAGTCAGAGATGTGGCTTGAACAATGCCTGTTTCCCAGATTCTCAGAGATGACATGGTATCTGAAGTATGTTGAGGTAAAATATCAGGAAACGAAGGCTAGGAGGAAATTTTTGTTTTGCTGATTGATCACTGCACATTGTTCAACGGATACTTTACAGTGTGGAGTCTTACTGTCCCCAGACCTTCCTTAGACACAACTGCTTTTTTTTTTGATATCATATTCTTCAGATTCTAATAAAAATTATTATAATATCAAATTCTTATTTGGTTTAAAGAAAAGGAAGATTCCACCACTGTTCAGTGGCTTTTTTTTTTTTGTTATACTCTGCAGAGCCAAATAACCCAGTGCCAGGCAATTTGGTTTCCATACCAGTTTAGCTTGACATCTGTGTGTCTGATGGAGATTTATCAGTGTGTTTGCTAACCATTCTTGAGTAAGGGGTGCTTGAGCTCTTTCTTCACCTCAGGTCTTAGGGATTAAAGGATGTCATGTAGAGCCTTTTGCTGCTTCTTTTGTGATCTTTTCTACAGCGCAGTTCAGAGCTTAATGTAACCAGCTATAGCATTAACTCTTCCTCTGCCCTCCATGTGAGCACTTTTCAGTATTGTGTTCATTCCTCATTAACAATATCTGTGAGAACTTCCTGGATTTTACACATTGTAATCCTTGGTGGACGAGGTAGATGGCAGCTATCAGCATTTGATACATCTCCAAAGCACTTTCACACATAGTATTTCAAGGAATGGAATGAGACTTTCAGACAAATTATATATGTCCTCAATAAGTATATAAGGAAGTGGCACAAATTCACCTGCTTATATATCTTACTTCTAAAAAAATATATATATCCAAACCACACGAGCAACAAATAATCAGTTTTGAATGCTACTGTGGACATTTTGAAATGCTAACAGGGAAGAAGTTATTGTCAAAAATTACATCCTTACCGTGTAATATATGCTATAAATGTGTTGGAAAGTAGGGAAGCATGAATGTAGAATGGACATGGGGAGCTACATAGTCTTAGAATCAGCATCATGAGGTGTTAACTGGAATGTGCACAACTCACTCATAACAGAGGAGATATGAAGACATGGTTTCAACTAGGTTGCCTACTACATGTTTTCAAGGAGAAATTATGTGTAACTTTCTCCTCTAATCTTGACAAATCTCCATCCAAACAAGTTGGCACAAAATCCCATATTTGCAGACACCACTTCTCTTTATGGCACTTTGGCAGGCTGCTATTTGCAATGAAAGTGTCAATCTTAAACCTGAATTTTCTTGCCTTTTCTGTTCTTGACAATGTTTCTTTGCAGCATAGTTATTTTTGAAAAGAAAACAAAATCAGCTCAATTTGTCATTTCCTTGAAACCACTTCAGATTAACAATGTTGGCTTTTCTATGTCTACATTTAGCTTCTCATGCAGTGAGCTACATCTGTGGCAGAAGTAGGTGGTAGACTCTCTCCACATGCTTATAAGACTTAAGTTTTGCTAAATGTTTTCAAAATTAATGAGTGAGCTGTGAAACAGAGGAATGGTTATAGAGGGGAATCCTGGTTCGAGATGAGATTTATGGAGGGGAGGCAGGTCTCTGGAACAGTAGTGTGAGAAAAGGAATCTGTGCAGCTGAGTGGCTGTAAGCACATTCCAGGACTGAGAACAAATGCATGGCATCAGGTGAAACAAATGCCACAGGTGCTCTCACTCCCTTTTCATTCAGGACAGTCTGTACCTAGAAGTTACCAGGGCCTCAAATGACTTTAGTCATCAAATCACAGAAGATCTTAGAAATCGGAACAAGGCCTCTAAACTGCTAAGAGGTAAACACACTTTGAACATGTTGGTTTTTTTTAACCTCACTTCATAGAAAAAAGAAGATTACCTATAGAGTGAAACTCATCTTTTAAGAACCATGCTGTTTTTTGACAAAAAAAAAAGAGATAAAAATGCTGAAATGGAGCAGTACGGTTCTTTTCATTTTCCATTTTTCCATCTTAAGAAAAATGATTTAGACACATGATGTTCTTTCATTGCCAGCTTCCTTTCTTCTGTTCTTACACACCAAGCTTTCACTTTTACAGTGGGAAATGAGAACATCCCCAGCTGTGGAAAGAAAGGAAGCCTAATGAAGGCCAGGAAAAGTTGTGATGTTGTACAAAGTGTAGCATTTTCTTTGTCAGTGAAAAACTTACGAAATTATTTGGCAGAAAAATTGAAACTTAGTAGGCAGCTGAGTATTCATTATTTAAATTTTAAAATACCTGATGATTTGTATGACTTATTGTGATTATCTGAGATTGATATTGGGCATTTTTATTATCATTTTTATTTGAAATATTGATTGCAATCTGGAGTGTTTTTGTCTTATTTAACCATAACTTTAAAAAAATATTGAAGAAAGATTATTTTTTTCTTTAAAAGTAAAGATTGAATTTTAAAAAGTCCACACAGCCTTGTACCTGAAAAAAGGAAAATTCAGTTTATCTTCCAGGTAAAAAGAGAGAATCAGCTGAATCCTGGATGTCTTGTCAATACACACTTGCTTTACCTTTAAATATTAAGAATTAATCTGCTGGTTTTCTGTTTGTTTTTTATTGCTTTTTTTTTCCCTTTTCATAGTTGAATAATAGTTTAAAATTGCTAATGAGATCTGCCACTATCTAATTAAAAGCAACAGAGTTAAATAATTTCTTCATACTGATTTTGATTTCTCTTCCAAGTGCACAGGAAATTTATTCCCAGCAATTGCATTTAAGAGAAATTCTATGGAATAATAAATTGGGGGTGGGATGTTTGTTTGTTTGTTTATTCAGATATTATTATTATTTGAGCATATTATGAGAGGAAGAGATAAACTAATGAGGTAAACAGCACACAGAGTAATTTGGGTAATCCCTAAACATTGCTTTATTTTATGAAGTAGTATTTTTAAGCAAATTAATAAAATTCTTTCATTTTTCCCCTGTACAGCAAGAAAATATGCAGCCACTAGTGAAAGATTGCTAATGAAGACATGCTCAGCCCAATGCAGTTGTTAAAACTATAATGTTATGGTAATTTTTTACAAAATACAAGCCATCATCTCGTATTGCCACATCCATTTTGTGCGTGGTTTTGACATGTGGGTTTTTGTGCCTGCTCTGTGGTCTACTGCAATTTTTCTATAGTTGGCTTATTTATCATGCTGAATTCACTTAGTGATCCTGCAGACCTGTGGCTTGGTTCTGACTGGTTCATTTTAAATACCTCTGTGGGGGAGGAAAACATTTTTATAAAAGAACTGTTAATGGCCATACTAAAAATACCAATGTAACCATTTATGGTGAACCTTTTGTTCTCTGCCTTCCCTCACCCAATTAAATTAATGAACTGATGAGATGTCTCAGCAAGATACAAAGGTGGCCTTTTTAATTTGAAACTTTCCATGATGGATTTAGCTGAAAAAACCTAAACTAATACTTGTTTTCTAGGGAGGCAATTGCTTGATAACATATGCCTATATACATAGAGAGCAAAATTATACAACTTTTAATGAAGCATGAGCATCAAGACTCAACATCAGTGCATCTATTATCTGCAGAGCTAAGGCTTTGTACTAAAAGGTTAAGGTTTAATAGTTGAATTATTTATTTGGAATTCAGGAAACATGAATTATCAGTGTTGAAATTCACATTGACAAAGGCCTGAAAACCCTAACTGTAACTTAGATTAGTCTAATCACATAAATCCAGGCTATTCTGATAGGAGTCCTTGCAACAGGCATGTCTTAAGAACCTAGACCCCAAAAGTGTGACAAAAAGATGTCACTTTAGATAGATCTTTCTGCAACATTTCTTTGTAGCTGATTTCTATGACACAGAAAGTTTTTGGTGATTTCCAGCCTCTACAGTGTCCTGAGAGTCTAATGCCTGATGAGGAAGAAGTCATGGAATTCAGTATTCCGATGCTTAAGGCTCTTTATGGATCAGTCCTTTAGGCGAGGATGATTGATCTTTCACATGTACTTACTGATAGGAGTACTCCACCACATCCTATTCTAGTAAATAGTTAGCTGGTTGCAGAATCTCATTAGGTTTAAATTCAAGATTTCTGAAATGTGGACAGTAGAGGTTTTTTCCTATTTTTTTTTTCCTTGCACATATTTTCTGCTCTTTGAGGCAGGACTTCTGCAGAGTGTGGCTTTCATTTTTATGTCTGTAACATAAGAGAGTTCCAGTTCTGATATGTAAAGTCTACCTTTGAAAAAACATTTTAATTTAAAATCTGACTTGCATTGTTTCATCTCATTGTACCTTTGGTATTTATTGCAATGACTGAGTGCTAAGTGGTAGCCTGAAGTTTCTGCATTATACTTGTAGTTGTTTGTGATTAAAGGAACCTGAAAATATCATCAAACTTGCCACACAGACTGTAACTTATAATTCTTAAAAATAGTTATTATACACTGTGTGATTTTGTAGAATAAGCCTTTTTAATGCCACTGCTTGAAAGGGGCACAGATGTAATTATAAGTTTGCATGTCCCTGGGCTGTTTGGTCATTTGTTTGTTTTGATACTTTTTTAAATTATCATTTTTCTGGGGTTTTTTTCTTTTACTAGAAGCAGAGCACTCAGTTATGCACAAGTCTTCAATGTGTCTTTTTACTTACTACATTTTTGTCTTTTAAGAAAAAGGTTTAAGAGAAAAAAAAATGGCTTCTGCTATAAATTGTACTAGTATGTAAAGGCCTCTAGAAGAAACATGCTATGTAGAAGAGGTCTTTGCAGAAAACTGGGATAGCCTGAGGTCCAAGCTATCATTGTTAGAAGATTTGGTATGATTCATTGACATTTCAATGAGATAGATATGTAGAGCTATCATTCTGTCTTCGAGTTTACAGAGACTACAACAACTTGTAAAAGAAATCTACACCAAAAGGTATAAAGTTGCCAATTTTGAGAGCAGAAAAGGGACCTTGCGTATTTCATACATGTTATTAAAAAAAAAAAAAAAAAAAAGGGAGTGCTTCCTTTCCCAGATTACTTTACCTTCAGGACTTGATAATGGTGATTTCAGGTCTGTTCACAGCAACATGCCTTAGTTCATTTGCAGAAAATACTGAGCTCAAATCCTGAAAATATTCATTTTATTTTTATTAAGACTGTGTGTTTCTCTGTCTCAGTTTCATTTCAGGTGATTTCAGTGTTCACAGAATTAAATATCTTGAAGGGCTATTTGTTCTGGAGAGACCTCTGTATTTGAAAATTTGCCAGGGATACTTGGCAATCTCTTCTTGTACTCATTTTGAAATCTCCCATATCCTATGTTTATTTCTTCCTTATATGCAGACTTCATTTGTGCAAAAAGCTCCTGCAAGTGAATGAGACACAATATTTTCTGCATTTTTTAACATTGTAAGGTTTTGATAGTCTCTTTAGTGTATTAACTTGGAAAAATCTCTCTAACAGCTAAGGATAAATATGAAGCTTTTGCCTCCAAATAAATGCAATTTATTCCTTTTTTTACTTTACTTTTAATTGTGAGATATCTCTTTAATATATTTCATACAGTATTTGCTAATTGATTAATTAAAACTGCTGAGACTGGGTCCCAGCTGTCTTTAGCTAAGGGGTTGTTGTAGATGGCTGCTTCACTGCACAAATTGTTTTTAAGGGAAATGCTTTGTTAGGATTTATTTGTTGTTAGCTGCATTTAAAGAGAGCAAAAAATGTTTTGTTACCTAACAAGCGAGCTGAGATTTTTTCATGGCTGCTTTTTTATTGCTTTGATTTTCCAAACAGAGAATTTAATCAAGATAGCAGGCGGGAGAATTCTACAGTAGAAATAACTGAAAGTCTTCTTCCAACTTACACCTGGAATGTGAGGCTTACTTGGCCTATGAAATATCCTACAGGCTGGCTTTTACCTCCACTGCCTTCTACATAACGGTGTCTGACTATTTCCCCTCTTAAAACAGATGTGAAGCCCGTGGCAATTACAAGTACCAGCATGTGGTAATCTAAACTGAACTTTAAACCACTAAGAAGCCTGCAAAAGTAAAGCACATAACTGTAGTGAAGTTACAAATTAGTTAGTGAAGAGACAAGAGTAAGAATTCAGAAGCTTTGCTGTGACATTTCTCTCTGGCCCCCAGCACACCAATTGCTGCTCTATAATGTCATCCTGTATTTAGCTTCTTTGTGATTAAGGAATTTTACATTTTTCATATTTATAGGCTGATATTGTAGAACAGATTTAAAGTCTATGGGTTGTAGAAGGTCAGTTCAAATTATGCTATAAGTAACTGGTCTCATCCTGAACAGTCACATCCTTAATTGCTAGGTACATCCCTAAGTTTTCTTTTTTTTTTCCTGCTTGTTGAAAAGAAAGTTGTAATATTGGTCTGAAGTTTAGCATGACAAAAATAGAATTTATCTAAAACAATAATAATAAAAAAATTCATTTTTAATAGTTACTAATCAAATAAATGCTATATACAATTTAGAGTTAAGCCTAATTTTCCTATTGCTAAGTGTAGGTGTGCAATCATATCTGTAAATGCCAGTAATATCCCTTTGTTTCCTTTAGTGCTGACTCAATGAAGTCAAGAGAATCTGCCTATTAAATTATCAGGTTTAACTAAAAACCTTAATTATAAGTAAATGTGTCAGTTAACTTCTGTAATACACTTTCATGTATCATAATCAAAGTGTTTTCCAAATGAAGCTTAGCTGATATGAATACCTGCAATTACTTCAATAGAAAGACTTTGACTCCCCAATGATTGTTATAATATTTTAATTGCTGTGCCTATTCACACTGAAATATATGCAGTATTTTTTTCATTATGAAAAAGTCTGTGGTAAAAATAATTTTTTGCATATTAACATAGATTGAAGCTGGGTTACAACTTAAATAATTCAACATCACTCTCTTATAATCTCATTTTCACTGTTCCAGAGGTGATAATGCAAAATATGTGGTTTGATGTTTTCATAAACTTTCACACTAAGACTTACTGGTGATAAAAGGTGAATTAAAAAGTGAGAAGTGGAAGTAATCTGTTGTGAGAAGTTTGGCTTAATTTCTTTTGACGAATTTCTGTGTCCAGATTATATTATACAAAAACTGAAAGTCAGAACAGATCTTTTGTCCTGGTTCCGGCCAGGGCAGGGTCAGTTTTTTCAGCCCGAGGGAGCATAGTTGAGACACAAAGGTTATTCTATACTGTCTACATCATTGACAGGGGCAAGCAAAAGCAACTTTCTTTCATGGAGGAGTGGTTTCTCCCAGCCCAAGAAAGCATGGTGGAGGAAGCTGTCTGGTATTTTCTATAACCAGGAGGTTTTTTCCCACATGAATAGGTTTTTTGTTTTGTTTTGTTTTGTTGGCCTTTTTTGGTCTTTTTTTTTTTTTTTTTTTTTTTTGGTGTGTGTGTGTGGTTTTTTTGTTGTTGTTTTTGTTTTGGTTTGGTTTGGTTTGGTTTGGTGGGGTTTTTTTGGGTTTTTTTTAGCTTCTGTCATTAGTATTTTTCCTGTTTTATCTCACTGTGGTTTCCGGTAAATTGATCTTTTCTCAGCCAGTGATCTTTGCCTTTTGTGCCTCCAGTTCTCAACTCCATTGCACTGCAGTGGGAAGGGGGAGGGTAAAACAGGTGAGGGAGAGAAAGCATCCTGTGGTTTTGGAGTCTCAGTGGGGGCACTGAATTGTGGAGAATCATTCCTAAACCATTATGATTTGCAAGTAAATCTCTTCTGTATGTACTCATTTAAAGCATTACAGGTCTTTCATATGTGAACTTCATTCCATTCCCTGTTGATAGCTAAAATTACAAAAATTGAATCTTTTTGGCATCAACAGAAACTTCAGTCCTATTACCTGCATGATATTTGCTCAATCTTTGGCTATAAAACTGTGATCATTATTTCTGCATGAAAATATAGACTACAAAGGTGTCATGTGGATCAGAGAGTTCTGATGCCCTCAGTCCACAACCGTGCAACAGATGTCTGAGTTAGGAGATCTCACAGACCATTCATTCCACTCTACATGGGACCATAATACCATATTGGAAGTAAATGTTTTCTTCCCATAAAACTCTGATGAGAGTAGCACTATCAAATCATTAAAACAAAAAGAAAACATCGTCCCTAACCTCTGAAAGTGAACAGGGCTTCTTATAATTGACTGATGGTCTCTGTTAAATTAGGAAACATGCTTGTTACTTATTCTGATGCTTCTCTTCCTTTTTGGTAACTAAATAATAGAAATCATACAGCTTTATGTTATATTGCAAGTTCTGGTGAAAACTCTTACTAGTTAATTTTATTAATTTTAACAAAATCTCGTAAATTTTAACTATTTTAACAAAATTGCGTGGACCGTTTCAGGTTGTCCATACAAATAGATGTCAAAGAGGTTTGCACACTCTTCCAAGTTCTTTTATGCAGCAGTTTTTAAAGCATTTTCACTGTAAACTGACTTTATCTTCAAATCACACATACCCCATCAGATTAAAACTGTTACTCAGTTATCATATTTACATTTAAAATTTGTTTCACAAGTTCTTATTCAAAGAAGTTTCTAACTAAGGACTTGTCTCATTGGACTGGTCTGTCCTGCAGAAAATGGACTGAATTCAGATGGGAGCTGCATGTGAAGTGTTTGAAAGCAAGGCTAGATTCACCATAAAGTGGGTATGCTTGGAATGATGCAAAATCATGTTTTTTGTTGGTATCTTGGATGAAAAAATCTTTGAGAGAATTTCTGGAAAAAATCAGTTTAGTCAGGAATTTCAGAGCTTTTGGGTTACAATTTACATAAAAAAAATTCCTGAAGTTATCTATTTTTATCATTAAAATGCAGGAACATCTTCTAAACATCTTGATGCTGCTATTATCAGTCCAGTGTTCAAAGCAAAGGCAGTCAACTGATAAAAGGTTGTTTGGCTTCCACCATCCCTTCAGATATCTTTTTAGTATACCTTAGAGGTTTTCCAATGCTCTGTTATTTAGTCATCAAGTAAGCATTGCATTTGAGCTTATTAGTATCATGGTGATTTCAGAATGATTAAATACTGGGTAATTTTCAGTGAACTGAACAGATTTTCACACTTGAAACTTATATTTGGCTCTTTCTTAGGCTTGCAATGAGGTGCTGATGCCTAACCACATTTTCCTACACCTCTTGGGTACATAGCCTAATTAATTACTATTTAAAAATTTATGACTAGTACAACTCTTATCCCACCTCTCATTGGGCTGTCACATTTTAAGTTGTTATCAAGTGGAATGGCTTTTGAAAGAGACAGTTTTTCCTCTTCCCTGTCCTGCACAGCTGGATGCTTTTCACCCGCAGGCATGTTAACATGACCACGTGGTGAACAGGATCAGGCAACTAACACAAGTCAAAACAGACATATTAGGAGGATTTCTTTTAGCAGTAGTTAATTTTCAGATTCAGGTCCTTGCCTGGCTGCACAAGCTCTATGAGGGAAAAAAATTGGGAAAGTCACAGACATGTCAGAGGTGAGATGAGAATTTTTAGTAGCAGTTCAAGATGATGATGGTTGAAGTGCTTGTGGTACTGGTATCAGCACAAAGATTTACAGGGTCTGTATTCATATCACTTTCTTTCCTCTTGCATTTTACTGAATAGACAATTAAATCAATTTGTGTTGGGACACAGTGAGCTGCAAAATCAACAAAAAAAGGTAGAATACACAGCTGAAAGCAGAGAGAAAAGGGGCAATGTGAGACCACAGCTTTTTAGATATTCCTTCTTTCACTGGAGCAAGCCAAGAGCTCAGATGTGTCTTGCACCTTTCTTACTTTGAGTCTTGGAGGAAAGAGAAAAACTGATACTAGTTATAAAATGAAAAATTATCTTGGTGTCACATATACAGTTGAATCTGGAAACTTCATCCAGTGGTATATAAAAACAGCCATAAACCTTGAAGCTACTCAATAGAGAATAAA
>JANRMJ010000054.1:70495596-70521359 GCA_025584955.1 Alethe diademata
CATCTAAACTAAGTTTTAAAAATTCAGTAATCATAACAACTATAATTAGTACAACTATCTGTAAAGGGCAGATAACAATACCTTTAAGAGGTATCTTAAAACTTCAGTGCTTTTATTTCATAGAAAGACCAATGTCTTTATTTCAAGCAAAGATGACTGATGATTTTGTACCTGTAAGTATTGTATTAAAATATTGTCTTTCTATATGACTTTTGACTACACTAGAGGCAAACAAGCAAGAAATACATCTCTTAATGGTATTTAAGTTCCAGTGTTTTGTCAACTTTGCAAAGAATAAAATAAGTGATTTCTCAGTTCCTTGCTATCTACATACAGCTTCAGCGATTTTGACATGATGAATTTTTACATACTGTGTCTGTTTAAGACTTTTTCTGAATTAATATACAGGTTATATAGAGGATATTGGTGAAGAGAAACTTCCTCTTTGAGAATGTAATTTCTCTGAGGAATGGGTGATAAATTCTAATTACATAAAGCAGAGTAGGCTGTAATATGTAGGCTCTGTGATCATAATCACCATCCCAATCCATGGGCTTTTGCATATTTGAGATTAAAACTGGTCAGGTTTTAGTGTAAAAAATACAGTAATTCAGTTTTGAAAATGTCATGTCAAATCATCTCTGGGAATGATTAAACACCATTTGCCTCACAATTAACCAGAAACAGAATTACAATATTTATCCTAGACAGCATCATTTGAAACTCCACTTAAAAAAAAAAAAAATTAAAAAAACTAGCAATGTATTCAGAAGAGCTATATTGGGAGAGAATAACAAATATGGCAGAGAAATTAAGGGAAATGTGCATAATTTGATGCATTAACTTTATTTTTTTTTCTGATAAGTCCTACATCTCAGGGACTTTGTGAGATCATACTTAGCTGAAGTTGAAGCTTATCCACCAACCTTTTCTGTAGATTTTCAGGTTAAGTGGCCAAAGTTTTGTGGATAATTACCTCAGTTGGATCATTTTCTGCTTTAATTTTTGAGGTGGGGCTCAAGTCTTTCACCCTAAAATTAATCTTCTTCCCTTGCTTCAGTCTGGACTAGTTCTTTAATTTCCACATTGTGGTCACAGAGGAGAATTTTACTCAACAGTGCCTTGGCAGGGAGCAAGAACTGAGGTCCAAGGAGGACCATGGCACTGGTTTCTGCAAGGTGAGTTCTAATTCTTCCCCAGCCTTCATGACTATTTTCTGGCCTCTGGAACGCTCAGCCCTGGTGACTACTGTCCAAAGGACAAGATATTCCAATTCAAATCCATAGAAATTTAGGGGTGCAGGGAAAAAACACCCTCTGAAAATTGCTGTCTGGTATAGCTAAGTAGATATGCTATCTCAACTTTTGTCAGGGCTTTGAATGTGAAATCATTGCCAAAGCCCTACCAAAGCCTGTAAAAAGCTGGATATAAATGAAGTTTCACAGGACATCCAGAGGCAAGACAGACAGGCAGATACTATCCCCTCATTCTGGCAATGAGGCTGATGTATCATGTCTGCAGCAGGTAGGAAGACTGTGCCTTTTTTCCCCTTCCCTTCCCTTAATTTTTTCCCAGTGACTTCCTGATCCTGCAAGTGAAGATTAACTAGTGTCTTCATTTTAAGATACACTATCCTTTTAGAATGGTTTATTGTGAATAAATTTGCATTTGGATACTACATGCTGTGCTGCCTTTTATTCTCTGAAAAAGAGTGTGGCTCATCTCTTTCTCTCCCTACAGCTGTATTTCTCTGCATGGATGGGAAGTCTTCTGGGAAGGTGTGAGCCCTTAGGGCTCAACATTCATATTTTTAATGGGACGTTAATTTATTTGTCTTCCTGAGTGCTGATGAGATAGATGGCAGGAGTTGCCCCAGTCTTTGTAGAGTTGAACTAGGTATTTTGAACTTGTGTACTTGGTGTGGTTCTCCAGACTCCTGTCAGAAATAAAGCAAGGAGCAATAAACCATGATAACCCTCATGGTTTCAGGGATGAAGGTTTCTAAACTGTCCTGAGAGGTGTTTCAGCATCGAGTCATTTGCCTGAAGGTATATATCCATCTTTAGCATCACAGGGTTCATTAGTGACTGAAAATTGCAAGTATTCAGACAAGGATATATGGCTCAAAACAGTAGGAGGGTAATATCCACATTGCACACTGGCAGTCTAGTAACACAGGGACTGATGGTTTTTGAGGGAGATGGAAGCAGACAAATCTCTGCTGAAAGACCTAAATGCTGAAGGAAAGCAGATATCTTGAATCTGATTGTAGATTGTGTGTGTAAGTACCCTAATGAGAGTTGGGGAGTTCAGCTTGGATGATGCTGTCTGATGCTGTGGAAGTAGTCCATGCAAACCACAAAAGTCTGGAGTAATGAAGAACAATTTTTTTTAGACTTTGATTACCACCAGGTTCATACTGAATTAGGAACTTATATCTGACAGTTTGCAACAACAGGGAGCATTTTCTCTCTAGTCAGGAGTTCTTGGAATGCTGAAGAATACATATAGACTCTCAGAGAAGGACCTTGAATGCTGTTATTCCTAATTTAAAACCTTGAAATTTATGTTCTTCCCAGAGTAGTAGCACAAGATAAGATCCTACATGTAGGTACAGATGTCCCTTGTGCCAAATCTCCTGTCAAGAGTAGAGGGAATTCCTGACAGGAAGGGTGGTGCTCTGCTGTGCAGAAGGGAAGCTCTCTGTCTCTTGGGTAGGCTTGGGATGTATCTGTCATGGGTTAAGGAGATGGATCCTTGGTAGGACACTGGATGTGGGATGCTAGACATCAAGCAGTAGCATGTTTTGGGAAGATAATACTGTGGATGAATAATGAATGATGTGGATTCTAGATGGAGCTCAGATGTGAATGTAAAAAAAAAAAAAACAGGAAAAGGTAAGTATTTCAAAAGTAAAAAGTAGGGCTTTATATAATCTTGGTTGTGGGCTCACATTGACTAATATTTGTTCTGGTTGCCATGGTCACTTCGCATTTATGTTACCCAAGTAGTTTTTCTGCAGGAGACTCTGATTACACATCAGCAGGAAAGAGTATAACTTTTCCTTTTCTCAAGAGCACAGAGGGAAGAAAACAAAAAGGAAGAATTCAGATTTGCCTCTGTAAACTCATATTGTTTTATCCAAATGGGACCTATTAATGTCAAACATATACTATTTATTTTTGGGAATATAGTTTTTAAAACCTTGTTGTGATATAGAGAACAAACTGTATCAATAGCAAAAAGTTACTTGCTTCAAGCATAAATCATTTTAAGATCATTATTTTTTCTTAACAAACAATTTTAGCTCTGTTGCGTTGCTTTGAAATGATTACATGGTGTGTTATTTTTAATCATATCTGCAGTTTCATTTCACTTTGTGTTGAGAGGATGCAATCAAACATCTAATAGACAGTGTCACATTCACATTAATGATGATCCAGTAAATTGAGGCACTTTGCTCTGTAGTTCTGCTGTGTTTTGTATTAAGCAGTGAAGTCTTATTTGAATTGATAATAATTTCAAAGCTTTCTTCAGGATTTATGTGTTTGCCGGGAATCCTGACTTGATGAATTGATAATCAATGGTTAAAACAAATATCCTGAGCACTAAGATTATTTAAAGCTACTCGTATATCTCTATTCATTTAATTTTATGTACAGTGAACCGATGAGAAAGGTGTGCACAGATCATCAGAAAAAACAGTTTTTATGAGAATAAGTAAGAGGAACTGAGAGAGGGGAACATGAATTTAATTTAGTGAATAAAAATCTTGGGAGAAAATCTGTTCCTCTGCAGTTATGGTAATGTGAATGGGAGTTATTTACATATATTAGGAGGCCTGTTTTCCCCAGAGATCATACACCTTGTATCAGTTTCTGCTTAAATAGGCATCTTAGAGTAGTTCTTTCTCCTTATTCAGATATGGGAAGGCAGAGAGGAAAATTAATTTCAGATGGCTTTAAGCAAATGTTAGAAAGGTTAACATTCACAGACTTCTAAATACCTTTTGGGCAGCTGACATTTTCAAATACTAAGATTTTTCCTTTAGTTGAATTACAGTGCTGGGCAGAAAGCAATGGATGTGTGAAATGAAATATGCCATTCAAATACTGAAAAGAAGGGGGAAATGGCTTGTAACTATTACAGAGAAAAAAAGGTAAAATTGAAAGCCTCTGCTACAAGCTGAGTGTTCAGTTTGAGGCATTTCACATGGACTTGATATATTTTATGTATGAGAAATGCTTGGAAACTTTTTCTCTCTCACTAAAATACCTCCAAAAGTAATTTATTTTCAGGTAAAGAAACTGGCTATTCAAATGAGAGAAAGATGTGGTTTAAAATTCCACAAAACCACATTGCAAGAGGAACTTGAACAGCAGGCATCGTTACTAACTTGACTTACATGTCTGAGTACCACTTTGGATTCAAGAGGGAACCAATCTGTTAATTTTTTTTGCTTTTAAAACTGAATTGCCTGTAATATGCATCCTACAGTACGGAAACTGAGTATGCATTACCGACATGCGTTTGTGTATGTAAGATACATAAATACTGTTCCATACAATAGATTGTTGTTGGAATTTTAAAAAAAAAGGTTATTTCTTACTACAGATACTTGCCCATCACTGACCTAGTTTAATGTAACATGATAAACACTTTCCCATCAGCACTGCAGCAAAATATTTTGAATAAATCAATTTGTACCATGATTCCTGTTACCTTTGCAGCACAAAATAGGTTTGCCTAGAGAAACTTGACTACCCAAATGTTGTTATCTCCAGTAAGGTGGATTTGCTAATCAGTTGTTAACATCTTTTCAGCCTCCTAAGAAACTAAAGCCTATGTAGTGGTGGTATGTTTGCCAATGCTCCTGATAACTTCTGTGCCTTTTACCCTTCCTCATCCATATTTAATAAAGGAGTAGATGTCACTTGGCAGTGAGACATAGCAGTGCTTTTGACTTAATTTATCCATGTACCAAAAAGGGAGAAAGGGAGCTGTACTACTAAAGGAATGTGCTGCTAGGGGAAACTGCGGGGATTTTAGGGAGGTTTTTGTGATGAAAGTCTTCCAAATTATGACAAGCAAGTATAGGGATATTGGGAGAATCTGTCATTACTGTTGAATTGGGAACTGCTGGATGAGGAGTGAAGAATTGCAGTGGGGTTGTTTTAAGGGCAGGATGGAGACGAGATCTTGTTTTATTTCAATGAAAATAGGCAGAGGAAACATACGAGAAGGTGAATGTATGTCTGTGACAAACCAGGGTTAGCCATCATTTTATGATTAGTGGGACAACTCAGTAATCTTTAATTCATAAGAGAGTTATAATAACAACAGTGGTGATGTTGTGGAGTCATAGAGTGACTTGGGTTGGAAGGACATTGAAGATCACCTAGTTCAATGCCAGTGCCGTGGGCAGGGACACCTCCCACTAGACCAGGTTGCTCAATATTGAAAGCAGTAAACAAAATAAAGGTGAATTTCCCTCGTACATTCATGAATTGGGCTGTAATTATAGGTGTCAAATCTAACACACAGGCATTTCATTAGGACCATAACATAAACTCAACTTGGCATTTTATTTCAGGAATGATTAAACCTCATTTTAAACACCATCATATAAAAACACAGCCTTTGTAGCAGGTACCCATAGCAAGTGCACATGCCAAGTATCTTCTCCAGCCATCATTACTAGGCTACCGAAGTGATCTTTTCATGTGTTTACTCACCTTGTTCATTAAATTCTTTGCTGAGCAGTAAGAGCAGTTCCAACAGGAGACTGAGGCGCTCCATACACATAGGGTGTGGTATCACAGTCATAGCCTAAGAGTGAGTGGGCTCTTTGGTTACTTATCCAAAATAATGGTTCTGATTCCTGGTGATGGCATCCTTAAATTCTGAAAAAAAAGATGGTATTTCACACACCTGTTTGTCTCTGCACATTTTCTCTATGAGCTCCACCTTCTGCCAAGGGATATCTCCATGTTTACTATTAAAGACACTTCATCATTATTGTGAGCAGTGTAGACAGCACTGTTACCCAAGCTGGGATTGATTCTGCTGGAGGAATAGAGACCTTTGCTAAATTTGGCTCTGTATGTCTTTTCCAGAGCTCCATTCCTATTAAAATCAGATGGACCCACTGAGAAGAATTTTGTTTTTTATAAATTCACAAATGCCAATTATTTTTTATAGGAACCTGTTTAAGCTATTAAGATTATGAGACCAGACACAACTTCTTTCCTTCCTTGTTACATGTATCAAAATGAAAGATGAATCATGATGCCTGTAGATGTGAGTAAAAAAGAAATAACAGTTATCAAGATTTAACCTAATTAATTAATATATCCCTTCTTTTTATGGGTAATTGTGATTCAGTGTTTGTGTGTTCACTTCTTAGAGATTAAAAAAATCCAGGCTTTGGCTGTGATTTGACAGTATGTCAGCTAGTATTTCCTCTTCACACTTTCTTTTCAACAGTGCTAACTGAAAGAACAAGATTTGATAAATACATATTTTAAAAAAATTAATTTCACATACAAGGTGAAGAATACTGTCTGTATAAAACATGAGAAATACTTTAAACTCCATATCTTCTAAGTTATCTAAGTACATAATTCATAGCAATAGATTTAAACATACACTTAAATATTTTGTTGAATTATGCTCTAAATATAACTGAACATATGTCTACTTCTTGGAGCAGGAGCATTAAAGAAGTGACAGCAGGCTAGACTTAGAAATTGCATGCTGTCAGAACTGCATAACTCAATGAAAACAGTATACAAGTAACACCAAAGCATGGTTGTGCGACAAAAGCCTCTGTGGATGTCATTGGGGACTGAAAAGGAAAAGTCAGTCGAAATACTGCGGTCCTATGGCAAATATAGACCTACTGGAGCTTATTACATAATAATATAATAGCTTATATTATTTAATAATAAAATGTCCAAGGTGAAAGTTGTTATCAGTAATCTACACTTCAGTGAAAAATAACCAAGGTTAATTTTAAACATCAAAATTTCTCATTTTGTACTGCAATAATCCTTTCATGGTATTCTCCTGTTCACCTTCCTGTTTGTGCTCTGCTCATCTCAGAGAAGTCTGGAACGTCAGTCCACATTGTACCTAAACACTGTAATTACAAGCTCATTAACTATCACAGGGTTTAATTTTAAAGTTCCACACTGAACGACTTTATTGTTGTAATTATTTCAGTAGTAATTTTGTCCCAGTAGCAGCTGAGGGTTTTTATGAGTTTAGCATTAAGTCTTACATATGGTTTATAAAATTCAGGGATGCGAAAGTGCTTGTGGAGGGAAGTTTGGGCACAGTGTCTGCAGTTTGAGGGCAAGGAATGGTCAACTTTTCTTCCACTTCAAAAGTTACGTATTTTTATTTGCTTAAATGTTCCTGTCCCTTTTCCTTTTACAGATCTATTTGCTTGGATTTCCTAAATGCAGGGATCTACTTCCTCAAAGTCCTCTACATTCAGTTATACCTGCACTTTGTAAGACCTATTCTACTCGTCTGTATTACTTGAAAAAATAATATCAGGAGAATGGAGTTGGACTTTGCTCTACTAATTTCTAAAATTCTTTCTGAGATCAGTGAGAACTCATGTGGAATAAGCAGCACTGGAGAGAAAAGGACTTTAGCTCTGCACTTGCTTTAAAATCCTTTCAAAGTTGCCATAACTATGCTGAGATTATGGAAATTGGATACATGATCTCTTACACTGAAAAGAATGCACTGTCATTGCATATATGAGATCAGTTAGTAACTATAAAGTATATCCTGCATAGTTTTAGGACCAGATTTACTCGTTTTTACACATTGAGTTCAGCATATATCTGTCTTGTACAGTCTTTCATAAGGCTTTTTTCCTGTGCTATAACTACTAAATGTGCTTATAGCTTAGCAGGATACTATCAATTTTAAAATCTTTCCCTACATTTTACTGCTACCTTTGCCAATGGTACTGCAAAAAATGCTGAAATTATATGCGACTAAGGGAACAAGAGTTCTCTTTGGGATAAGTTTTTATTTCTTGAGATATATAATATATCAAATTAACAAAGTCTTAATGGCAAGAATTCTTTGTATGAGGTTGGTAAGGAATTGGCATACAGTGAATGTACTCTTTGATTTCTAGAGCAATATTAAAACAAATTTAACTCTTAATTGACTTTGCATCTGATGCAGGATTTCTTCTTGTCATGTTTTACTACATTTTGTCTTTATAATTCTATATTTCTGTTATTATAGCAAGTTTACCGTATCTAAGCCCTTTCTTGTTTCTGCCATCTCTGTTTCTCTCTAGAGTATTGTATTTGTTTATCTGTAACAGTTAGAGCAGTTGAGATACTAAGAGCCAACACCACCATTTAAGTTATATTTTTCTTAGAAACAGTGCAATACACAAAACCAGAAACCATTATTTTAGAAACAGCAAAGACTTCAAATTTGTTTCTTTTAAGAATATCCAAGATCCACATGGCTTCACATGGGGAGAGTCCTCCTTGTCGACCTGATTTCCTCCTACGACAGGGTAACCCATGTACGTGATCTAGGGAAGACAGTAGATCTAATAAATTTGAACTTCAGGAAAGATTTTGATGCTGTCTCTTACAGTATCCTTATGGACAAAATATCCAGCAATCAGCTGAATAAGGATGTTACACAATGGGTGAGCAACTGGCTCACAGGTTGGGCACAAAGGGTTATAGGGAATGGAGTAACATCAGGCTGGCATTCAGTCACTGCTCGGGTTCCGCAGGGATCCATCCTCAGCCTGGTTCTCTTCAGCGTCTTCATAAATGACTTGGATGTGGGACTTGAAGGGATGCTAAGTAACTTTGTCAGTAACACTAAATCAGGAGGAGCTGTTGACTGCCTCGAGGGCAGATAGACCTCAACAAATAAGAGTGAGCAATCACCAACCGCATGAAGTTTAACAAGGGCAAGTGCTGGATTCTGCACCTGGGATGGAACAACCCAGGTTGTGTGTACAGACCGGGGAACCAGAGGCTGGAGAGCAGCACAGGGGAAAGGGACCTGGGGGTCCTGGCTGATGGCAAGACAAATGTGAGTCAGCAGTGCCCTGGCAGCCAGGAGGGACAAACGTGTCCTGGGGGACATCAGGCTCAGAATTGCCAGCTGGACAAGGGAGAGGATTGTCTTGCTCTGCTCTGAGGTGGGGTGGTCTCACCTTGAGTGCTGAGGGCAGTTTTGGGTATCACAATATAAGACATGAAGCTATCAGAGAGCATCCAGAAGAGGGCAGTAAGGATGGTAATGGTGGTGAAGGCATTGAGGTGAATTTCTGTGAGGAACAGCTGAGGTCACTTGGGCTGTTCAGCCTGGAGGAGTCTGAAGGGAGACCCCATTGCAGTCACAACTTGCTCATGAGGGAAGAGAAGGGACAGGTACCAACTTCTTCACTCTCATGACCAGTGAAAGGATTCAAGGAAATGGCATCAGTCTGAGTCAGAGGAGGTTTACGTAGGATATCAGAAAAAGGTTTTTTAACCAGAGGGTGTTTGGTCACTGGAACAGGCTCCTCGGGGCAGTGGTCACAGTACCAGCCTGGGAGAGTTTAAGAAGTGCTTGGACAGCGCTCTCAGGCACATGGTGTGATTCTTGGGGTGTTCTGTTCAGTGCCAGGATTGGCCTTGATGATCCCGATGGATCCCTTCCAAGTCAGCATATTCTATGATTCTATGACTCTGTGATTCTATGATCCATTTTTTCCATTATGATTTGTACTTTTACACTTCTCTTTGTCATTAAAAAATTGTTCTCATTCTTGTAGGTGGGTTATGAATGGCACTAATTGCTGGGCTATAATATTAGGATCATAATGTAACATATAGTGTGAGGATGGCTGGAATGTCTTGATGTCTCAGAAACTTTGAACTGAAACAAAATACATATGCTGACAATGCTCTGTGCGTGAGAGGAAAAATAACAGAGTGGGAGTGTTAAACTTTTTGCTTCAGAACGTGTATTAGATGGCTATACTAGTTCCCATTCAAATCAATAAATAATATTCAAGGCAATTTTTATTTTGATCTAATTTCTGCTTCGGGATAGGCTAAGGACCCTCCTTATTGTGATTGTGATGTTATATATTGACTTCATTTTGCAGTTGGAAGATCCATGATTTTTCAAATTATAACAGAAAGATATTGTTATGCATTCAAATTTAATTGGAAGGTCTATTTCAACTCTCAGCAAAGAAATTTTCTTTGCCTTAAAGCTAGAAGAAAATATCTCATATGGTCACATATTTTGTATGACTGTCCCTTATACAAAAAAAAACCCTCTTAAAACTTCAGAATTCTATAAGCACTTTTGGATTTATCTTAGAGTTGAAAGTTCAGAATGGACAGGTTTCTTTGTTTTGGTATACACAATTGCATGCACTCTCTTCAGTTACTCACCTACAAAGTATCATGATTTTAATTTTTTCAGTGAGATTGTCCACATGTTTGACACCAGGATTATGTGTTTAGTGGCGATATGTGACAGCAATTCACTCACTTTCCTTTGGGTATTTGAGCACTGCTCAGAGTTGGAGTTTCTGCCTGTTTTGGTTTCCAGTAGGTGGCATCAATGCCTAATAAAGCTCTGTGAACCTTTTCTAGTCGGAGTGGTTTTGTATTTCATTCAAGACAAAACGTTATTTCAGTACCAACCTGTATTACTAATTTTAAAAATTTAAAACATTTTACTTGAATTGTGCCTTCTTAACATAATTTTTATTGCTCTTCCTGCTAGATTCCAGCAGTTTTTTGAATAACAAAATTCTTTGAGAAAACCTTGTGATCCATCTGGATTTTTAAAACCAGATCTGCCTGTTCTCCAATAATAGTCTTGCTTTCACTTCACCATTTCTTAAAGTTTCACAGTTGTTAAACACTAAATTTAATGGCAAGATTAAAGCAAACAATTGAGCTAAACATTTGTAATTTCAAATTCAAAATTAGAGTTATGGAGGGAATAAATTACATGAGTTCATTAGATTCGCTAGAGATTTGGATTATTTCTTATTTGGTCCATATGAGCTTTTAATCAATAATATAGTCACAGTTGTAACCCACTCCCATCACAGGCATGTTACTAGTGTATAGTGCACACATGTTCTCTACTTCCACTTCCTTCCCCTAACATCTGTGATGTTTGGTTGCTGATTCCACGGCTGATCAGTTAATCAAATACAACTAATCTTCCCCTTCTTTTTTGAAATGTCTGTTAGTCATTGATTCCCAAAGATGTGTATGGAAATGGTAGATGCCAGTGCCCCTATGAAGTTTGTCTGGAATTCACTAATGCTTTTAAAAAATCTTAGGGATTTTCTGGCAGGCAATGAAACAACAGTCTCATGTTTTTCTTCCTGGACAAAAAAAATTTCAAGCTCTCCAGTCCTTGGGAAAAAAAATTACATATGCAAATAGATTTCCCTGAAAAACCACTTGCAAGCTATTAGTTTCAGTATTCTGGAATGGACAGGTCCTGATTCTCAGGAACAGTATCCTGATTAGATTGCAAAATTCCAGGAAATGACGAAAACATATGGCACCATCGATATATAAATCTTTTATAAAAGCTAATGCCACCCTACAAACTTCCTAGTGCATGTAAACCCTGAATTGTTATTGTGGGAAAGAGATCCATATGATTCCACTGCCTGTGTGGAGAAGCTCACCTTAGTTGCAGGCTATATCCCTTAGATAATAGAGATATCAGTGATTAACAGTTGCCTCTGTGGAGTTCTTAAACCTAAATCTCTGACCCTTAGCAATCTCAGAGTAATAACTGACTGTCTGGAGGTGCTGACTTCTGGCTGTGGGATTACATAGCTTTCCAGATATGATTACAGCTATCAGTAACAAGGATGTGGCAGGAAGTTAAATGGTTGGATAGGGTATCAGCTTGAAGGAGTGGTAGGAAAAGGTGGTGACATGGTGTTATGCTTTTAGTTGGGCATTGTAAAATTGTGCTTTTTTGAGGTCATAGTGCACTTAGAGAGTGCAGAACATGAAGGCTATGGTTTCCTTATGTGTGGGAAAAGGAACTGGTCTTGGACCCATATGCTCTGAATTTCCCAGTACAAGCTCACTGTGAGCACTAGTGCTACATAGGAAGTCTGTAGTGTTTACTGTAGGCTCATAAAGTACAGAAAAAACTTGGAAGCATGCATTAGAATTATTTAATCTAGCAAGGCTTGTTTTTATAACTTTTCTGACTGCTTCATGGTTTGGCATCTGAAAGTTTTGACATGCTGATATTTAATCCTTACTGTTTTCAGTTTTGCTAACAAAGCAGAATAAGCCAAATGATTGTAAAAACTCCTGGTTACTTTATAAATGCCACTCTGAGCCCAACTGTTTCAACTGTTATTCATGAAATAAGAAGAATCTCTCGAAAACTGTGGTAATGATAACCCTACCAATTTCACGTCCTTAATCCAGACTAATGCAGCAAACATGTCATAGGGAGTTAGACTTGGAACACAATATGAACAAAACACTTCAAAGAGTGTTATTACTCCTAAATGTATATTCCCATATACACATATTCCCATATTCCCATGTACTGTAAAGCTACCTTGTACATTATGAGCACTTGGGAGATAAACTACTGATAAATAATGAAAATCCATCCTCAAGTATGTGCAAAGTCTTGAGTGTAACTAGGAATAGGGATGACACTGGTCAGACACAAGTGTCTCTGGACATAGGATGTAAAATAAGGATGTAAAAAGGAAAAAGAAAATGTACACCAGATATTGAACTATAAAAGTAATGCAGTAGCTAGCAGAAAAGACAAAGTAATTGTCTAGTGCTCTTATGTGACAGTCATTCCATCTGAAAATCAGTAAAATAGGAAAATGTAGAGTGAATATGGTAATGCAGAGATTGATTACATTGTTCAGAGCAAAAATAGGTGAAAGAACCTCACTGAATAATCTGCTGCCTTTTTCTCCTCCCTTTCCTTCAGCTGGAATGGAGTTTGATTTTCATTTTGTATTCTATATTTTATTTTTATTTTTAAATTTTGTTCAAGGGAAGCAGTAAGAAACCTTCTTTTTCATTCAGAAGCTCAGAAGTTGTGATCCTGCTGGGGAAAGGTTACAAAGCTCAGCTTCTGCTCCCTTGGAGCACTGGCTGATTGATTGCTCAAAGTATCTGTATAATGGTGTTAGGCTTCTGGTAGTACAGCAGACTAAATCAATTAAAATTCACAGGAGTGCTATCTATTGCATAAGGTGGTTTTATACTTAAAGTGATTTCACAGACCAGATCTGCTCCTCCATGTCTTTGAAGGTACAGGTAGTAAAATAATAATTTAGAAAGAAAAAGCTACTTTGTTTGATACAGGAAAAGTTATACAATTGGATAATGGATCAAAATGGAGACCAACATGGATATATGAATCTTTCTATTAACCTATACTTCACAGCTTTGAAGAACCCCAAGGAGCAAGTAGAATCAGAGACATATTGTCAGAAGTTCAGCTGTATAATCATAGGGATTATTTGAAACTTAAAATAAGGTGTTATATATGGAAATAAAATCCTGATGTATGGCTTCTTGGCAGATCTCTGAACTAAATCCACGTATCAGGAAGATGAAATTTGGAATCTGCCAATGAAATATGGACACTATTCTCTACTGAAGTTGACCTATACATGGAGTTTGAAGCAGGATACCTGGAAGAAGTGTGTATGTTTTTAAAGTAAATACATATTCAATGGCACAAGTGTGCTCTACTGAAACCAAGTCTGAGTGTATTGTTACTGTGCACAAACATCACCTGAATTGATTCAGAGTCCTATGTCTAAAAGCAGAATAAAATTAAGGCAATGACTGTTTATATGCTGTAAAAAGATTTTCCTTTGTCTGCAGCATGATGTCAACATTACATATAATTTATTTTCATCCCTAAGGATAGAGGCAGTATGGCTGGCATTAAATGCTTGAGTCCAGGAAATCAGAAGTATTCCCACGTTACATAGTAGTCTTAATATACCCTAAAAGTCAGCAGACTGTGTTGAGAAGATAAGATAGCATAAACAAAACAGTTTTGTTCCTTTCAGCTTTATATGATAAAGTATAGGTCAAAATTCTCTGAGTGATTAAAAAATAAATATCTACAATGTTCAAATGCTGAGAGAGTGCATCCTGCCATTTCTTAAAGGCAAGCATATATATGACATGGAGAAAGCCCACCCTCTTTGCATATAAGTAAGTGTCTGAAACATCTAGCAGGAATGCCTTCTTCTATCTGTCATTCAATAATCCTAACTTTGTCAGTGCGTTCTATCGCTTCTTATTCTTGTTGTTGCTCCAGCAGTTTCAAGGGGAGGACATGCCTCAGAGCATTCTCCAATGCTTAACACATCCCTTTCATGGAGTTTGCTTCTCTATTCTTTAATGTCAGAAGTGTGTGCATCATCATCAGTAGTGAAGGGATGAGTGACAGTCCTTCAGCTTTCCTCCATCCCCCTGAGAAGCTCCTCAGCAGTCTGTCCAAAATGGTACCACTGGGTGCCCTGGTCCCTGGAGCCAGGGCTCCTCCTCAGCAAATGGCCAAGCAGGGAATCTGAAAAGATGGCTCAGGCCCTGCTTCCCATGTGTCATTTCATCTTCTGGTCACCAGTATTACAAGGTGGTGTCCATGTCTCTCTGTTCCCTACATTGCCCTCTAGCTGCTCCACCAGTGGGTAGATTCCCTTAGTGGAAATTCACCTGCTCAATTTGAGACAGAGTGACTGGTATTTCCAAACCTCAAAGGTGAAGTATGAATTCTTCATGCCTGATATGGTTTTCACAAGGTAATTCCCCTCTGAATAACTTCCATCTGTTGCTTTATTTGCCTCTAGCTTCTGTTTGCTACTTGGTTCCTTTTTGGGATGATGTGATGATGTGTTGCCGTATTTGCATCTTTTATATTCATCCCTGGTCTCAGCTTTTTACTTACTCCACTGCTCTCAGCTTGTAGGTGAGGAGCCAACAAAAATATTTTTCTTTGCAGTTGCTGCTTTTTTTTTTTCAGATTAAAAATAAAGAAAAAAACCAAACAAACAAACAAAAAAAAAAAAACCAAAGAAACACACACCACAAAATTCACAAACCCAAGTCCATAACAGCTCAGAATGCAAACCACACCTGAACTAGATATTTGTCGTGATTACGGAACTCAATTTTCATATGAATGAATCTATCTCAAATTTTTTTGCATGGCTTCTATCAGCTCATTTAACACATAGTGTTATATTTCTAAAGGACAGAATACCCTCCTAACTGTTGTGGCAGCTCTGGGCATAAACACTTTGTCAGGTTTTTTTTTTTCACTATCTGTGTGAGACAGTTTGTATTTAAAAGCTCCTGCCATTCTGTTTTGGCAGATGCCAGCAGGGGTTTTTAATGAATCAACTTTGCAAACGAGTTTATTCTTCAGCTTTCCAAGAGGAGACTTCTGTGGCTGCAGGATCCTTTTCCTCCTTTGGTGACTGGTGGCAAATTTCTAGTGTGTTTGCCTTGATGCCAGCAAGATGCTCAGTCATGTGTGGTTCTTTAATGTTTTGAATAGATGAAGTGGTGGTTTTTCTCTAAGTTACAGTTCCTGATTCAGTGTTTCCTGTATTCATCGTGTAAATTGATATGTAACATTATGCAATGAAAGAGAAAGGATTTAACTCTATGCTTAAACATATGAAGTTTAAATGTTCATAGTTTTGGGTATAGTTAATGTTTTGAAGCATTACTGTGTTCCATGGAATTTGATTTTGATAGAGAAAGTTTTACTTGGCACTTTGTGATGGTCCAAAAACCGATGCCAGAATTATTTTCCTTTCCTTTACTGAAATACAGAATTTGAGACATACTTTTTTATTGTATCATAATATTTTTCACTTTTCGGAGTTTACATATCCCATAGGGCAAACCATTATTGAGGTTTTTGCTTGCATTTCTGTATTTGATCACACTAAATGAGACTATTCAAAGGGCATGGTTGTGGTACCTAGAAGGGAACTTGTTATACCATAGCTGGTAACACAAATCCAGAAACACTTTTCTTTTCCTGTAGTCTAAAAATCAGTGATTATTGAAAGATAAATGTCAAATTAATGTATTGAGCTAATTTACAGGGTTCCCCTTACTAAAAGCCACTACAGGTGCATTGAGTAAAGTAATCTAGTCTTTTAGCCAGATCCAGTAGCACAGCTCATGACACAGAACATTTCTGTGCCATCTGGTAGGGAAGTAAATCAAATAAAATGCTCATGAATCAATTATTTCAAACTGGAATTATTTCAAGCATGACATGACTCTAGAAGCAGCATTTTAAAATCTCAGTAGAGGCCAGTTCGTATTAATCGCAAAATAAGAAAGAAAAAAATTCAGAATAGATTGTATTCTCTAGGGTGGTATTGCACACAATTAATTTCAATGCTTAAATAATGTAATTTTCAAATCCCTTTTATTTGATTTTTGTATTTTAGCATCTTTTATATCTTTACTGTTTTTAGGTCTTTGACACAAACTGTAAAATGACCATTTGTGAATAGCTTAACTGTTTTTCTTGATCTTACTAGATTATAAAATGTGCAGAATCTATTATCTCACTTTTAATAGGTTAGTTACCTTATATGCTATAAATGAATGGAATATTATTATAAATAACTGTGTAAACAGGGCCTTATTTATAACTTTCTAAATAATCTTTCCTGTTTGTTAGAGATAAAATAATGATTAAATGGTTGCACCTCTTTCAAGAAGTTGCATTTAAACAATTTATATGCTCCTTCATCATCAATGGCTGTAAGTCTGTGGAGTTAAACTCAGGAGATAATAGAAATTTGTGCTTACCATGAATAATGTTCACAGTGTTTAGGCTATTCTTTGCTCAAGCTGATTTTTCAGTGATATGAAGGCTTCAAATGCTTATTTCATCCTGCAAGTACTTGAATTGTCTCATTGACTTTGATGGAAATATTCAAGAAGCTAAGCATGTAGAAAAGTGTTTTGCTATAGTAGGGCATGTAGTCAGCCTGCTTAATACCAAAACTTTTGAAAAACCCTACTGAGTTACTGTTTTCTCCTGGACTTGTTCTCTTTTCTGCTTGGAAGGATTTTGCCTTTCAGTCATGTTGTAACTACAGTAAATGTCACAGTAGGCAATTTCTTCCTTTAAGTTAAGGACTCAAGCTGTAACTAGAACTTTTGTGCTAAGTTCTGCATGAGTTAATAACTGCATTTGTACCTAAATTCTGTATGGCCCAAATTCTATTAAGAATTAAAGATCACAGCACAAATGAATTTTAATGGGAGCATTTTACCTCAGATGGCCATTTCACTGCATGGTTTCTGTCAAAATGAAATTGGGTCATATGTCTTTTTCATAAAAAGCTATTATGCACAAAAACTTTTAGTTTTAGGTGGCTGTTTCTTTCCTCGGTGTAAATGAGTTTTTGGGGCTACACAGAAATGTGGCTGTCTTTCTGTGACTGAGGACCCCATTATGTGTCATTAAAGGCAATGGAAGCTTGGTTGTGGAATTTGGATTAACTTTCATGTTGGTTTGGTAAAAGTTAGGTGAGGCTTTTTTACACTCTTTCTCCTTTCTTTCCTTCCTTTTTTTTCTCTTTACTTCTTTCCTTCATTCCTTCTTTCCTTCTTTCACTCTCTGTCTTTTTCTCTCTTTCTTTCCATTAGTCACATTTCTAGTCCTTCTGACAACTACTACTCTAACATTACTGACAAGATATTTGTTATTGAAAATATTTTCATTTATAAATGCCAGACATATTTTAACAAAAGCATAACTACATTTTCTGTCTTGCATGTCAGGCACCACCACCCAGCAGTAGACCTGTTTGGAAGGTATACTTGAACTTAAAACAGTATTTCTTCCTGAATGCTAGCAGCATGTTCTGTCTGCATTTTTAATATTACACCCAATATCAAAGGTTATCCTATACAGAATTTTTGTTCATCCCTTACAGATATTGCCACAGTTGATATACACCTGCAAAAGTTTCACTTTTATACCCAAATGGGGGTTTGTTTTGTTAGCTACTATATTTAATGTATGTATGTCAAGATAGTGACCAACAGCAAAACAAAGAATGCCAAAAATCAGGATTTTAATATTTTGACCCATTTGCTAGGTTGTAGTCTGGTTGAAGCACTGCATCATACTTAGCAATAATAAATCTTAGGATATATACTTCTGAATCATCTGTAGTGTGCTTGGTCATGCAGCCAAATAGCTGAATCATTCAGAAGAAATAGTTTGCACAAAGGAGTGCATGAGCTGTCATGAGCCTCCCAATCCAAGGGAACGCAGGAATCCTTTTTTTCTTCATTTTTGCATTACGTTGAATAATTACATGCATGTGGAAAATAAAATATTATTATTTTTATTATGACTAATCAGAAATTTGTTAGAGTAACGCCAGTGGATCTAACTCTGTTTAAAAATTGTAAGCAACTTAACCCTTATCCAGTTTCATCTGGTATTTAATTCAGCCTTTTTGTGTAATGTGTCTGAAAAGATAAATGAATAATGTTTTCTTAAAAACATTTCTCCTAATTAGTGCAGTTGTGACTGTTGTACAATAAGATACTGGATTTTTAAAGCTTCTGTTTAAAAGGTGAAGGTGGACAAATTAATGTGAAGACAATTGTGAAGTATTCAAATTAAGTAATTCCCAGGACCTAGTCTTCTCTTTCAGTTTTCTCACCAGGTAAAGTCTCCAGTGTAAATCCACAAATGTTGTGGTTATTCATCTCAAGGCATATTACTGAAAGACATCTGTGTCTGGTCTAATCTGTCTTCATCCCTCCCACTCAGCTTCGGTTCTTAATCCAAATGCTCAAAAGCTATTTCAAATATAAATGTTCCTACTGAGCCACTTCTGTGCAAATGTTTGCCTTGCATTTGTGTCCCCATGAGCTTATAATTCATATGTCTGAAGCTCAGTAAGGTGCTTATATTCAATAATATCCATGTCTTCAGATGCTGTATGTATTTGAAAAAACACAGTGTAATGTCTGTTTGTATCCCCAAGCTAAAAACAAGAATGTGATGTTAGTCAGAAATAAGCTATCTTTACTGACAAATGCAAATTATAAAAATGTATTAAAATATAGCATCAAACTTATTCTAGCCTAGATTTAAAGTTCCTTTTAAGTTCCTTTTATTTTTTTCCCTTCACCACAAACTAATACAATATTAATTTATCTTGTGTAAAGGGTATTCTGTTATGTTGACTCCTCCCAAATGGCTATTCCTTCAGTGTCAAATGATTAGGAACACCACAAAAGTCCTTTCCATTTAGATTTGTGGTCCATTGAGTTCAGTACTCTTGCCCTTACAGTAGCACTAGGAGATATCATTTAGCAGAATGTGATCCTGGTAATAATCACTGCTCTGTTTCTGTTGTAGTCTGCCTGCACTCACAACAGTTGTATTAAAATTCTTGGAAAACATTCCTGTCTCTCCCTTTTGATATGGTCATGTTGCCCATTAGAACCTCCCACCTGTCACTTCTACAGATATGTGTTTCTAGCTTTGTATTTCATGCAAGAGTATACAATCCAAATTAATTTTCATTGTACTGAGAGATTTAATTTTGAAAGTACCATGTTCCTTAGCAGTTTTCACAAGAATTTTTGCAACTAGAATTCTTATTACATTTTCTTTCAGAAATCCATTCTAAAGAATGTTTTTCCTTAGGCATTGCAAATGATGCCTGCTGAGTACAAGAAACTTGGGGAATTCTGATGTCATATGTAAGCCCTAACAGGGTGTGCAGTCATCTCAGGTCAGTTTTGCTAAATAAGAAGTAACAGCTGTGTTGTCTACACAAGCTATTCATGATGTCTTCCTTTCACATGGATGGCCTCTAAATGACATGTACTCAGTCGTGTACTGCATTGTACTGATTTATAATCAATGCTTTCTGTGAGGACTGTAAATCACAGCAAATATATGTGTAAATGCTACATTCATGAATGTATTTTTTACATATGTAAAACCCAATCTTTCTCCAATACATCATTCAAGATTGCTTCACTCTAGGGAGAGCTTTGTTCAAGTTGTTCTGTGATTCAGCTACATTTGGCTCCTTGGATCTCTTGAGTAGCACCTCAGGCAGGCTTTATACTACCAGGCACTAGCACAGTCACATGCCACAACCAGAAAAGTTGTCCCATGTATTTACTTTTTAATGCATAACCCCCACATATCTGATGGGCTGGCACCGCTTCCTCATGCTGCTCTGGACACAGAAGTTTAAACATTCCCATGAAAGAATTGTTATGCCTTAGAGTCCGAAGTTTCTTAAAGCAATATGAAGCTCACAGATCTGGTTCTTTGTCCTCAGCCAATAAGCATTGCCAAGGTCATAGACCTTATTATCTCTCAGATAATTTTTTAATCAGTTGGGAGATCTTTTTCTGGTTGCTTTCTCATGTGCCCTGTGAAAAGACAGGCTCCAGCACAAGCTCAGGTGAAGTGGTCTTTTGTTTTAGTCACAGTAACAATAGGAGAGGAAGGGAAATAATTGCAGCTGAGGTGCTGGCAAGGCAAGCTGTCACAGTTGCCCATGTGATACTGCAGTACTTCAGAATGGGTCAGTTCCAAATGGGACAAGAAAACAATTCTGTCGGCCTTGACAAGCACCCCATGCCCTCCTCTAATGTCTTGGGCCTTATACAATCCTTCTAACTGGATATTCCTAAAGTGCAGATGAACCATGAAATAGTAAAAGTAGCAGAGATGGAGCTTAAGTTTAAAATTTGTATCTGCACTAAACCAGTTTTTTTCCCCAGATTAGTGTCCAGGGTGTTTATCCAGAATGTGTCTGAGTTATCAGATAGTTGGTTCAGTCATCAGCATATGAATCCTTGTGTGTTCACTTTGAACTGAGCATACATCATAAGACAATTTGGCTGCTTACCCTGTCCCCTGTGCTCCCTTGAGCACCAGCAGATGTAGAAAAAAAAAACAAAACAACCTTACTGTCTTGGAATGCAATTCAGAATATGCAGAACTCTGGAACAGTAACTATGGAGCTTACATGTTGTTTGCCTCTTTCCCTCTGCACTCAGGGGAGAAATTGCCATTGGAACATATGTTTCTCCTCTAAATAATTTTTTCAGTAGCAAAATCTCCAGTTCTCCATACTTTTTCCTTAAACATAGCAGATGGTTTAAAGGTCCTGGCATTTGCTTCCCTGATAAAAAATAACAAAAAAATGCATTCTACTCTTATGATTTCTTTGTCTTCATGCCTGTAGGCCGTAATGGCTGATTGGGAAGTATTTCACTGAGAATGATACGAATCATGAATTCCAAGCTGAGTTGTAGTGTGGCTTACCTGGAGCCAAACAGAGAATTCAAAAGAGAAAAAGCTTATTTGAAAGTGAACTCTCTGATATTTCCTTGTGTTTTGCATGAAAAGTTTCACATAACACTATTTTCAAACTTTGTCTGAGGAGGTTGCTACAGGTTTTTAATGTAATATATGTCTCTCTGTGATTCTTCTCTTATTGATTTTTATTTCTGACAATTACTTCTAGTCTGAGTTCTGCATAGGAAATCGTTCATGGCCTTTTACAGAGGATAGATTTAAAACAATTATGCTCTTCCACTTAAAACTTTTACTTTGTTGGACTACACCTATTTCACGCTTTTGGAGTTTGATTCACAAGCCTCAGTAACCAGATAAAGTCTTCTGATTGATTTAAAAAAAGGTTTGTATTAAGCTTTTTAATTTTTAAGGAATAGAACCTCACTGAGGTTAATTATTGCAATAAAGAGTATCAACATTTAGAGTAGAGTTGCTGTTCAAATTTAACATGTCCCCTTTAGTATGAATTTGAGGTTGGAAACTGGGCTGTCTAATTCTGGGTTTCAACAGCTGTGTGATAACTACTGAACATCTCAATTTATCAATATTGTTTTTATAGTAAGGGATTCATGTTGATACACAAGGTATTCAACCTGCTAGATTGGATGGCTGTATTCACACTAGGTAATTGCATGGAAACAACTGAAGTGCTCGCTTTAGACCAACTACAATTTAAATATTTTTATTTTCTTTGGAAGTCATGGCCCTTGCCAGCTGATACGGGCTAGAGGATATTCTGCAGAATTCTGGGGAAAGTAGGAATGATTATGGTTGAGAACTGAGCAATGGCTACTACTTGTTTATTAAATGATATGGACACCTTTGTGTGGTCTTCAGAACACAAGTAAATTGCACAAGTAAAACTTTGCAAGACCCTGACTTCAGAGAAAATTCCTAGACTCAAAAGTGAATTAAGCATCAAGATAACACCTATTCCCAGTCCTCCAAGCATTTTTTGATAGGCCATACAAATTTTCAGGTTTTATTTGTTCTAGCAGAATGCATTTTGTAGTTTCCATGGCTGTCTTTGAAAGTGTTCTGCTTATTATCTGCGCCAGCATTAAAATGAGTCCTTTATGTGTAGACTACTTAATATACCATTGGTACAGATAAAATTCAGCTTTGTCAATATGTGATGAGTTTTCTTTTAAATTTAGGGAAATAATACAAGTGCTTAGTATCACTGTTCATATAGTAACTTTTCACAGCATTCTATACATGTTGTCATTGTCTGTTCTTCCTGTTTTTGTCTCATATTAAAATGTAATAATACATTTACATGGTCTGCCTTCAAAGCAGAGAAAATACAGTAGCTCTGAATTAATCTGCAGGCTTTAATATTTTCCCATTATTTCCTGGAAGAAGCAAATTAGACCTCTACTTACTTTTTTGTTCTTGTTGTTGAATCTCTCAGCATGCTGATTATTTTGCAGAAAGACTTTCAATAGAGCGTGAGTCAGTTTCAGGAAAAATGAGATTATGCTATATTTTTCAGCTGTGAAGTTAAAGATTTTCGTTGAAATCTAAGAATTGCTTGATGTTAATGTATTTCATTTGTGTTTTGGGGGTTTATGAACTGTGAAAGTGCCTGGCAGGAATGCAGCCAGCTGTTTTTTATTCTGTTTTGCTTCTCAAGAGCTTTTTCTGCTATTAAATCAGACTCCTGGAATAAACGCAGTTTCTCAAAGGAGTGTTTGCAAGGGTTAAGCCAACATTCTCTATATGTTTTGTTTCAGTAGCATGTCATACTAATATGTTTGGCTTAATTTTTATAATCTTCATGTTACAGGAAGAAAAACCTGAATAGCAGGGTAGTAATTTGGCACAGAAATATTGCCAGTAGAAATTGTTGATACTTTAAAGCTAGATAACTGCATAGAATAGAAATAGAATAGAATAGAATTAAAACGCATACTTTTCCAGATATTGGAGCATTTGGCCTTGAAGAAGTACTGTCTCTATGACCCATTTCTGTTAATTCATTCATGTCCAGGAATATTTTGTAGTTCCTACTGACAAAAAGCAGTTCTGACATCCCTCTGCAAGTTCATGAATATAAGTAGTGGTTGTTTATCTATTTAGTGTGTTTGACATTCAATGTGCATAATTTGTGTCTTTCCTTCAATAGTCTGCATCTACTACAGACTCTGAAGGTATTGGTGGGCAAATGTTACTGCTTTTAGAGCATTCTCTAGCAATCATTTAATGAAGTAACCCAACAAAATGCCATGTAATCTGCTAATATCAGCATTTACAATGTAATTAAGTGCTTGAAAATGAATGTCTTATAGTTTTATGTGTAATTAGTTTTTGCTGATTATCACAAAACACTTAAAACTGTAACAACTAAACAGAATAAATGAATAATTGAAAATTAGGCCTCAGCATCCAAACTATATAGGTGAAATTATGTTCTCTTGGATCACATATCACTCTGAATTCTCTTGATAGAAAATATATCTGCTGTAATAACTGACCCTCATTTCAATAGTTCTGACTTAATCTTGCTTGCAAGCTGTGAATCAGGGAAAAGTGATCTAGTAAAAGAGACAGTGACTCAATGAAATAGTGGAAGTAGCAAGAGAGTGAAAGCAGATGGGTTTTATTACTGAGAATACACTTTATCTCAAAATATGGTGAGCTACTGCAAGCTGCATTTTTTGCCACATTTCTGATTATCCTCTTGGAGCTGAGTATTTGAATGGATTTTATTTGTGCACTTTACAGTGTGTATCCTCACGATATTCTGTGTGTATAAATAGGAGAGCAAAGGCTTTTTGTTTAAATGCAGTAAAATATGGCAAAACAAATATTACTTTCTTTCAAACTGAGCCTGTTTTTGCAAATCAAGGGAAGAAAACCAGGAAATTTGCATTAACAAACCATTCAGTCTATGATTTCTCAGGTTAAAAAGAACTATGAAAAGGTTAATTTCAGGTAAGTAGGGCTGAAATGTAGGAAGGAACGCACTCTGGGACCTGGGTAGTATATGTCATCTACTCTGATGACATTTACATTTTAATTAGGTAGGGAGCAGGTCTTCTCAAAATGATACATCACATAAATTAATTCTATACCTTATTTGGCCAGGTAGTAACCCTAATTTAGGTTGATTTAGTGATATGTACCAAATACCAATAGTCTAGATTTGGCTTGTGAAATAGGAAGACAACTGTGTGTTCTAAAGGAATAAAAAAGAAGCTGTTAGAACTCTAGCATTCATTTATGCTATAGTAGAGCAGGAGTGATGATTTTTATCAAAACCAGTTTAAAACAATAGAAGTATACTGAAGAATATCAGAAGCTAGCCAACATACAGCCTGTGATATATGATGATGGAATTGTTAACACTTTGCATGAACTTTTCATAGTACAGTTTTGTATATGCATGTTTTCTTGCGGTTCTGACCTGGAGCCTTTGCTTTTTTGTGGGGAAAAAAAAAGTCTGAATTTGGATTTCAACATCTATCCTTGAAAATAATTGCTCTGTGGAATGAAGGTCAAGCCGGGAGGAAGGACATGTGGCTCACAGGCAATAATAAGTTTTAAATTATGTTGACTTTTTACTGCCATCTTTTATTCACCAGTATACACAGGGCTCTAACAGAATGTGGAACTTGCACAGCCTACTGACCAGATAGGGGTATCTGCTGTTATCACTGCCATTCTTCAGGATTCATCTTCCTTAAAGGGTAGATAGACCCCCCTCTAAACAAAACAAACAAACAAACAAACAAAAAATCCTACAAACAAACAAACAAACAAACAAAATAAAAAATCAAAACACAGAAATCCCCCCAAAAGAGCAACAACAAAAAATCAAACAGGAGCAAAACCCAAAAAAGCCTAAATATCCAAAACCCAGAAGGTGAGAATCTAAACTAAAATTTCCAAAAGGAAGCTTTCTGCATGTGTGAAGTTATCTTATCCAGAAGAACTTCATGACAACCACAAAGTTTTGCTATTGCAGACACAGTAATAAGACATCTCTGCGCCGCAGTCCTGGAAAGCCCATTTTAGCATTCATTCTCAAAGACTGCTGAACACACATGGACTGAGAGTGAAGTATCCTAAAAAAGCCATTAATGCAAATGCCTGATGTTAGGGCTTGTCAAATCTGCTGTGACATTGTGCCCCCAGGTTCAGTCAGTACCAAGGCTGAGCACATATTCCCAATAAGCAAATGTGTATAAACACACCACAGGGCTATATGCAACATATCAACACAGATGGAAAACACAATGCTCATGTAGACACCAGCTGCACTAACTGCCTCATTCTCTTCACTTGTCTGACGGGTCAGGATGAAAACCTGGTAGTGGAAAATA
>JANRMJ010000054.1:70521459-70561742 GCA_025584955.1 Alethe diademata
TATTTGATGTTCCCAGTTGCTGGCACTTAAGCATGCTATCCCACCTCCAGACTTACAGCCTGACTCCTTTTGGGACAGATGCCCTTTGCCCATCCATATCTGCTGACACACAGGCTAGAGATCCTTTTGGAAACTACCCCTAGGCACCCATCAGTCTTGGCTCCTCTGGTCTCTGGTGGCATGAGAGTGCACATGGCCTCCTGGCCCTTCCACTAGCCAACCCATAGACCCTCTGACCTGTCCAGTACTCACCCCAAATAACACTCAGAGGTGGAGACAAATGGAGTACATGGCAGGCTGTGCAGGTTAGATATAAAGCATATATAAATGTACAGATGAGATTCTGTTTAAAATTGACTGGCCCTTATAATCTCGTTACCTCTTTATTTTCCTGTGCTTTTTTTCTCCTCAGAACCCCTTGGTCTCTACCTTTCTCCATCTTTGGTTCTGCCTCTAAGCATCTCATATTAAGCTTTGTACAATCTCAAAATGCTCTTCCCCTGCATCCTAAAAGTGTCTCACATTTCCTAGGAAATAAGGCCTTCAGTATATGAAGTGATCCATGGAGATCCTTCCCCATAGAGTCTGGAAGACAGATAAACCCCAGCCCATCGGTTGAGGCTTTTATGGGATGGCTGGGTCAGAGGCTCATCTCTATCTGGTTTATTTTGGTTCCCCTCCAGCCATTTTGTCTGTTGTGCTCCTTAATATTAACAGAGATGATAATTTAATCGCTTATTCTAAACAGTACAGTCTTTAAACAACAATCTAAGAGAAAAGGCTGCTGCTTTTTTCCCTTCTTTCCCCCCAAGTAATAGTTTGATGATTGAAGTGCAAGTTGAGAAATTCTAGTTCAGCTTATTCCAGAGAGAGTGCCTCTACATCCAAACTACAGGATCTTTGAGGAGGAAGAACTTTATTCTTCAGTTCATATAACTTTCGGGTCTTTAACTAAGAGGTTACAAATCTCTGATTTCTCTTTAGCACTTTTGGTCCATAAAATATTAAGAATTCATTCTTCAATTATACATTTTTTGTAAGAATATATTGAGAACATGTCTTTCTTAATGAAACTAGACTATAGTATAAAAGTTAGGATAATAGGTGAAAATATGGACAGGATTCACTGTGAACAGGGTGTGAGTTTCAGCCTGAGTCTCTAGTTTTTTGCATGAAAACCTTAATAAAGAAGTTATTGTATGAAAGAAAATAAGTGATATCTAATCCTCTGTTGACACGGCAACTTGCTGCAGTGAAAGGTGTCACTGCCCATGGCAGGAGGATTGGAACTAATTGATCTGTAAGGTCCCTCCTAGCCCAAACCATTCTGTGACTCCATGATTAGGGGAATAATTTTTCTCCCAGGCTGGAGCACAAGAGCTGGCAGCCCCCAGTATTGCACTGTTATGTACCAGCTATTGTGTACCATTAGAACTGCTTTGCTTTCTTTGCAATTTATAAAGCAGTATAGTCCAGCCCTGCCTGCAAAAGAACACTACAGTAAAACAAAAAAAAATCAAATTTTATTATATATGATGGATTGAAGCTCTGTTATTATAAACACAAGTGTATTTTAGTAACATTTATACTGTGCATATCCAGTTGATTGTATATAAAAACCTTGACTTGAACAGCTTCTAGGATTGTATCTTATTACACATTCAATTTTTGAAAGATATAAAGGGAAATGAGAACACTGAACTCTAGAAAATAAACCTCAAACTTAAAAGTTTTATTTGTTGTGTCTCATATTTTATCAAAGGCATTCTATATTTTTTGGCATAAATACTTGATCTTTTAGTGATGCCCCTTTCTGCATAAATTTACATTACAAAACCATGCAGAAGTGAACACATTGCAATAATGAAATCTGTGTCAGGTTAAATACAATATATAAATTTTACTATCATTTGAAACAAAATTCAGACTCATCTGTCATATATTATCTCCAGAGAAGTTAGGACATGCAGATATGTAATTGGATTATGAGAAATTGGAAAACACCCAAAGTGCCTTAGAAAGAGTATGACATGTATGCTTGGCTTTAACAATGATTTTCTTTTTTTTTTTTTTTTGAAGGTTTTAATGGTAGAAATTCATACTTCTAATAAAATGAAAAATGTGTAAGTGCATTGAATAGGAGTTTGCAGTATTTCCCCAGTTAAATGCTCTATATGAGAGAAAATAAAATACAACAAATATGGCTCATCTCAAAGGAATTAATGATATTTTTTTATTTCATAAAAGCCATAGAATGCTGACTTGTCTATTTCTGATATTTGGTTGTTGGCATACTTTGTGTGAAATATTTTTGATACAAGGAAAAGAATTGAAAGCTTACTGTCACTATGCTAAAAAATGCATAAACCTTGCCATAAAAATTTGTATTAAGTGCAAGGAAAATGAATTTAACAAATAGCTTTATAATTTACTCTAAAAATTTTTAAAATAGTTTTTCTCTACCTTTGAGGCAGTAGGAAGACTGACATCAAATGGCTGGTGTTTATTTTCTTTCCTTCCTTGCTGATTTATCCCTTCACTAGACTTTCAAGGGATAAATTATCACACCGTCTTGAAAGGACTTAGTATCCTATCACTTCATGGCTACAGTTTTTGAAGTTAAATGCTAAAGTTTTGAATTTTCACTTTGTTGTTGTAAATGGCTGCCTCTCCCCTCCATTTTCTGCAGGAGAGTAGTTTGTGCCAGAATGAGCTTTTGGTGCAGGAATCCAGGTGGAAAAATATTTATCCCTCTTTGGAATGTGTAGCACCATATAATGCTCTTCCAAAATCAGTCATGCATGTGTCTGTGCATCCTCGTATGGTTTATTTTATGTTGAGGTCAAGATTTTGAAGGTGCTTGTTTCTTTGCATTGACTCTAATGACTCTAAAAGGTAAGTAGTACCACTTAAATAGCCTGGAGCTGTTTAAGTTAAATGGAAGTGTCCTACAATGGGGAGGGGTGGGGAAAGAAGTAAATCTGCACAAGTTTTTTTTTGTTATTGTTGGTTGGTTGCTGGTTTGGTTGTGGTTGTTTGGTAGGTTGGTTGGTTGGTGGATTGGGATTTTTTGCAAAACCGCTTATCAGCAAAGAATCTGGCTTTTGACTTCAGTAACCATCTTACAGATTACTTTTGGCTGAGATTAATTACCCGCCAGACCTGCCTGTCTTTCTGCAGAGATAAATGCCTAAGTTTAGATTTCTAAAGCTACATGAAGTGACTCCCACCCACCCTGAGAGCTGAAAAGGTGCATAAGCAATTTTTCTGACTTGTGGGATCCTCAGGCTTCACGTTACTCATTAGTTTAAGCCTACCTTTGGACATCTCCAAAGACCTTACATAATGTATTTCCTATATGGGAATTCTTGTAAATGTTGTCTATTTTCTACTTGTTTTGGGTGTTTTGTTAATAACCAACTTTTTCCATGTGATTTAAACAAGGATTTCTGAGTTCTAAATAAGAGGAACATGCATTAGATTTGTATGTTAATGAATAGTGTTGCTGGATTGAGCCTGTTTTTATGCACTGTTCATGGAGATTTTAAGGTTTCTATTGATATCTTCCCTGTAGTGATGAGAGAAGATGGGTGATTATGAATAAGCAGCACAATGACAGTATTAAATAACTGTGAGCACATGTGCTAACACAATACAATGTACTGATGAAAAAGTATTATGATTTCCACAGTAACCTAAACTGTCTGTAATCTATGCAATATTCATTTCACTTTAAAAAAGAAAATGGTCCTTTTATGTCTCCAAATAACCTAAACAATAAAATAGTTATTAAAATGGAAATCCTGAGTTTGCATGTGCATATAAAAGGATTCAGAAAAGACAGATTAATATACCTGGAACTTTTGTGTGTGCTAGCTATAGGAATACATGTTACTTTATAAATATTTATGCATGGTTCAAAGCCATCTGTCAACAATTAAAATATATGTCACATTTAATAACATAGTCTGCATAGATTAGGATTACTATAATTAGACTATTGCGCACATATTACAGCTGCAAAATGCATGAGCCAGGCTTTCTCAGGAATTTCAAAAAAGACTTCTTCTATTTTATAATATTCTCCATGGTATTTGATTGCATCTGAATAAGTAATGCTGCAGAGAAATAGCATAGGCAGCTACTTGAACTTGAAGCTATCTTTTCTGAGAAAAGTTGTAATCTTATCACACATACAAAGACCCAATGGGATCTAAAGAATTGTTCTAACAAATCTTTCTGAGAAGACTCTGATTGCAAATGGCTCACTTCTTTATGCACCAAGAAACCTGTTCTCAAGTAATGTACGTGTCCACTCCTCCACCACTTTCATATTTCAAGGATGCCTTAATTCTCTTGAAGATTTTGAAAAACAGGCATGATGCATTTTGACAAGACTAGGCAATGGGAACTATTTTAAGAATAGTTTGGAGGCAAAGAGGATTTAAAAACACAGTCCTTCATATATGATAAGTCTCAATTTATGCAAAGCAGCCTTACTACATGAATATAATCAGAGAAATATAATTACACAGAAATCATGAAAATAGATGAAAACTCAGGAGTGGGGACAAGGGGCAAATTATGTGGCAGGAAGGCCTTGTTTTAACCTCATTAAGAATTCACTTGCCTTCTGGCACACAATCTCAGCAACTGGAAAACTTTCAATGTAAGAATTAAGTGTGGCGTAAATGATGTACTAGAGTTTATACTGGCATTCTGTCTGAAGGATATATTCTGAAAATGAAAAGAGTATATGTTGGACCTTAAGAAAAACTCGGTAAATAATGCAGAAGATTCTGGATCTGCATTTTTACTGTGGTATGTTTTGTGGCAATTTCTTATTATAGGATGGGGCCAAAAAAAGTCACAGATAAGGACTGGAGGTATGCTTTTGTGAATGATACTTGGTCTCAATAATGTAAGGAGATTCCTGACTATTAGTTATATCAGTTATATTAAGGTTCTACATAGTATCTATTGTATTGTGAGGGAACAGGGGAGGGGAGATGGGACATGACAATATTTTTGCACAGAGAATCCCTCCCCACAAAAAATGGTCTGTAGACAATATTGTGGTCCATTATGACATAAATGAATAGTGAAGGATTTGTTTCATACTGAGTTCTGCATTTAATTTTATAGGTGTCTCCTGTCATATCATATTCTAGATCAATTTAGAATACTCTGATTTAAGGAAAAAGCACGTATGCAGCTGCTGAAGAGGAAAATGTATTTTTAATGTTTCAGTTTTTTGAGTATATGGGACCATTTTTCATTTGCATTACGTACAGAGCAATGGCTAATGTAAAAGAAAGGGCTTCCTTCTATTTTATTTTTGAATGTAACTAGCTTTCAAATGTTGCTAGGAGCATACTAGTTTTATGAAGTTACACAATATTTGCCTTGCTGTCAGCTTAGTCTTCATGAATTTTACACAGCAGCTGTTGCTCTTCCTCACTCACTTGAGTCCACTGATGTGAGGGTTAGAAATGTCACCAAGTAAAAGATGAAATCTTGCTGCTGGTGGATAAGGGAAAGCAGTGTGTCAGTCAGCACTGCTGGTGGGTCACCTCCACTGACTGTCTGCTGAATTCCATTCTCTGAAATCTGTTCTCTGGATAAATCACCAATTTATTCACTCACAACAGGGTACCAATGGAAATGTACCTCTAACAGTATAGTCACAATTTTGCTCATGATGGCATCACAGATTATTTCAATGCGAGTTTTTCTAAAATGTCTTCTGAATGTCTCTCCAGAAGAAATGTCAAGTAGCATATTCTTATAAAGTGAAAAGTGTTCCAGAAGGTCCTTCTTATAAATGGCTTAATATTATGCCCTTTCACTTGCAGATCTATGAAGTATAAGAAGAAATCAAAACCTGAGATAGCCTGTCTGCGATTTTCATTATCTATCATTATGTTTAATTTACTTCAGTTGTAACATTAGATTTCTGTTTCCACTGATAATGAGAAGAAACTAGAGTTTACAGATTATTAACTCTTCAGTAAAAAACTGTATCAAAGAAGAAAAATTAAGTTCTACTTTTGTAGACATAAGCTCCGAATTGCCACAAACTGGAAAAACACAGGTGGACAACTGACGTAGCATAGATAATTTGTTGTAGAATCCATTTCTGGCTTATTTTTCAGTAGCAATTTAATATAAACACGTTGAAGCATGGAATAAACTTTACTCTTAAAAATAAGAACACTTTTACATTTTTCTAGTGTCATGATTTTTATTTCTAAGTAACAGCCAGACTAATAACAGATTGATGTTACTATCAGTAGAAATCAGTGCCTGATAATGAGTTAGTGATTGTGTACTCATGTCCATATATATGAATCTTGCAAGTTGGTGAATTCTCTTCCATTCCACAGCTTCATTGATACGTGTTGGTTTCTGATTTTGTTTGAAAAACTGTCCTGTGTAATGATCATCATGAGATTATTGAAACTGGCTGCAATTCTGATTAATTCTCCATATGATTTTCTGAGGTCTAGTTGTTAACACTGAAAATGTTTGGTTTGAAACTTTCTTTGAGAAAATTTAATTTTTAAGTCATAATCAGCATTTTCCCTCACAAATAATTTGATCTTTGTCTTACTATTTATATAGAGAGGGAACATACAGAGAAACAGTGAAATTTATATCTATAGCATCTAGATAAATGGTTGGGATCCCGCTGTGTGCTTTTCTCCATTTGGCCTTGTTGTGCTACAAGCTGTGTTGTTACCAAGCAAACAAAAATTGCGCTGCCTGGCTAAAAGAATTTAGAATCCTCTTGGAAAACTTTTTCTTTTGTTATTTCTTTTCTATAAATCTGTTTGGACTCCAGCCTTTGCTTAGCTGAATAACTCCCAGCTTTTACTAGGATTATGGTTCATTTGCATGTGCTCAGATGCCTGGAACCATTCCAGCTGCTCGGTGTTCCTTGGCCTCCAGCCGTTGTTCGAGAAGGTCTTCTGCAAATTCTCTGTCACTCCCCTCTCACTGCATAGTGCCCCAGATACTCTAGGTTGTATCAGAAAGCACTAGACAACCATATCCACAAAACTGAATCGAACTTCTAACATGCAAATTACTACTGAGTACCTTGGTCACTTCACTTACCAAAAAAGGTAAATTTTTTGACATCTACACTGAGCTGTATGATTCTGAAGCCCAATCCCACCCAAAATCCTGGCTCTGTTTGTTCAAATGAGTTTTATCTGATCACACTATGCCATGTTATTTAAATCAATCCTTTTTCTTATTTATGATTAGACCTCATTAGTCATTCATTAAAGCAATCGATATTGAGCTGTCTAGTGATTCACATATTCTGTTCTGGAAAGACAGAACTTCAGTCTACTATTAGGACCAAAGAAAACTGTCTGATATATGTGGTATATGTCTATCTATATCAACCCTTGCCGAGGAAGAAAGGTGCAAAAATTCAGATAACTATAAGGTTAAGGATAAAATTATTTTCAAATAACCTGAAAAATTATTTCCAATATCTAGTGGAGGGGGTTATAGCCAAGAACCTTCAAATGAATAAAAAGAAACTGATGAACAGAAAAGAACACTGACAAAAAAAATACAAGCATATGCATGGATGGGTGAAACAGGCAAAGAATATTAGTCTCTAAACATTAATAACAGAAAATGTGACTTTGTTCTGTTATTTCAACTACTAGACAGAAATAAGAGTACATGCTATTGTTCTGGGGTTTAATTTTGCTCTCATTTGTTATCTTAGAAATGTCTAATTTGCTTAATTTTGTGAGGATGATTTAAACCTGTAGTGAAATGTTAGTGAGACATGCATTTTTACAGATGGAAATATCTAAATATTTTTTTAAACAAATCAAGTTGATAGTGTGCATAACTGTGGTGGCAGGGATTGCACCAAGGGATAAAAGCCAATTTTTGCTCCTGTATTCACTCTGAACCAGTAACAACTGGAAAGAAAAGTAATTGCTCATGACAGAGCTCAAGTGAGAACCTGAGTTGGTTGGTTGCAGCTGTAAAATGCACTCCCAGATATAAAGCAAGATTTCTATACGTAACAAATTAGGAAACGGGTATTCGTGAAAGGACAATTCCATTTAGGAGCTGTATCTATCTTGCTAAGTAAAAAGAGGATAAAGGGTGAGAACACACTGCTCCTCATCCCTAGTGCTTACAAATAGCCTCTTAATAAGTGATTTACCTTAGAGTGAGCTGGTTGGTGAGCAGATGTAAGTTACAAAGACTGAGAAATTCAGTATCTATCATGGTACCTTATTGCCCAGTTCTCTTTTATTTGTCATTGTAGGTATCCCCCCAAAAAATGCAACTGTTGTATTAAATGAAAGTGTTCATGGACTGCAAGTGTCCTACTTCCTGCAGCAGAATAACCATATCCAGGCTGCCTACTCAGAACAGTCTGCAGACTATGCTAAGGCTCAAATAGGGGTCAAGCATTTTTGTGGAGAGTGCTAGTTAGGTCAATTCAACTTTGTGATGGTCAGGAAGCATGCTAAGGATGGAACAAAGTGTACAGTGTGTGCTTGTGCTTGAACCCATAATCTTACTGTGAGGAATTGTACCTTCAATGAAAATTGCTAGTCATTGCTGCCTAATTTAACAATTAGCTTTCTTTGAAAATTTTGTTCTCTTACCAAGTGGTTTTGAATGCTACATAAATAACTACTGAGAAGAGATGTCTGGATTTTGAAGTAGTCATGTAATAATAAGCTGAGGTGATTCTTATTTCCACTATTCAGGCAGCAACTGTTTTGATCCTGAAGTAATAAAGGTATATCCAGAAAGCACAAAGGGTAGGTTAGAGCTGTGTTGTGCAGTGCTGGCACTCAGCCACCTTTCTAATTTTTGCAGTTCAGTAAGCAGAATGAATGTCTATTTCTTTCTTTGTCAACCGAGTTAGCTTAGACTCGAGAGAAGTATTGTGTTATTTCCATCAGAATTTCAGGCTACTGGTGACTTTATGGAGAAAAATGACTTTTCAAACTTGAAAACTACTCCTACTTGAGCTGTAGCCCTGGATCTAGGCAGAAAACAGTGGGTTTGACATAACACTGTATGTATAGCTTATACTTTGTGTATCATCTAAAGGATATAAAGGCTATAGCTGATTAAAAATCTCATTCTCTTTTTGAAAGTATCATAAAAGAAACCAAACCAAACAAAACAAAACAAAACAAAGGAGCTGATTTACTTCACACAAAGCTACAGCTTTTTATTCAAAACTATCCCCACAGGGCCTTATCATAAGGGACTATGAATTGCCATACTAGTGATCTAAATACCTGTCTCCAATATAAACTGGACTTCTAATTTGAAATGCACAGTTTTGTTAAGGCAATGAAACCCTGCGGGAGTCTCTGGCCTACAGATGTATGAATAGTTTTTATTAGAGATCACCAAAGGTACACTGATTTTTAAGTATTCGGGTATGTAATGCTAAGCAGAGGTAAAAAAATTAGCAGTTTATTCCTCTCATTTGAAAGAGTTCAAGGTAGCAATACTTCTAGAAATAATTCTTTTGGATTTGACTTGATTAGCTGAATTGGATTCATTACTGGGCTCCTTTAAGATTTCCTCCAGAAGTACTTATGTTGTGCACATAAATGAAAGTGAGGAAACACTATGAGTGAGCTTAGTTCATACTGAACTGCAATAGAGCATCAATACATTTTCATTGAAATACAATACAATAAAATTTGTAGAAAATCTATATTTCCCATGAAGGTTTATGATGTAGAATAAGTGCATAAGATACTAGATTTTTGTATCACATCAATTTCAATTGTATACACATAAATTTTATTGCCTTTCAGTGTTCATCATTCGTTGGATATTGTCCTTGTTTCAGCAGGAACAGAGTTAATTTTCTTCCTAGCAGCTGGTATTATGCTGTGTTTTGGATTTAGGGCAAGAGTAACGTTAATAACACGGTAATATTTTTAATTGTTGTTGAGCAGTGCTTACTTTGTCAAGGACTTTTTGTCTTCTCTTACTGCCCTGCCAGCAGGCAGGCTCGAGGTGTGCAAGAAGGTGGGAAGGGACACGGATGTGACAGCTGACCCCAAATGGCCCAGGAGCTATCCCATACCATACAAAATCACACTCAGTGTATAAACTGGGGAGAGTTGGCCAGGGGCTGGTGGCCCACTGCTCAGGTCATTAGTCAGTGGGTGCTGAGAAATTGCATTGTGCATTGCTTGTTTTGTACATTCTTTCATCATCATTACTATTATTATTTGCTGTTCCTTTTATGTCCTACTACACTGCTTTTATCCCAACCCATGAGTTTTGCCATTTTTCTGATTCTCTCCCTTATCCCACTGAAGGGGAGTGAGTGAATGTCGAGTGTTCCTGCCAAGTTAAACAACAACAGAGATTAAATCACTTGTAACTTCCTGCAAGCAGAAAAATACAAAATAGAATACACTTTTGCCATTTCATATTTACTTATATGAGTTAATGCATTTTTGAGAGGCAGAAGGGACCATTTTAGTTTTTTACTTTAACCTCATGCTTACCATGTCCTTGAACCTCTGAATTAATTCGTGCTTTAAGATCAAAACCTATTAGAACCAGAAAAAACAAAACAGAATAAAACAAAAAGAAAAACAAAAAACCCAACCCAAACCAAATCAAATCAAACCAAATCAAACAAAAAAAAAGCCCCTTGCCAGAACTATTGATAATCATTGGTTGTTATTGAAATTTTTTTTTTAATATAGACCAACCTGACTTTTTTTAAAATGTGTGATTCTGGTAGCATAGATTTTTTTTATTCACTTTGAATGTTTAAATAAAAAAAAATAAAATTATTTTCTATTTTCATATGCTTTGGCCTGCCAAATCTTTTAAATCTGTATTTGCCATATAGGCACTTAGAAGGCTTATAAGGCTGGTTAAATAAATTCTTGAGATCAAGGGGTTTTTTGAGTGTACTAAAGGATGAGCTCTGTGGTTAAAACAAAAGGATCTTTGCTTCCATTTTAATCACTGTAACAGAATTCACTTCTAGGCCATCCTTTCTGAAAAAAGACAATGAGAATGGGATTTAGGAGTAATATAACACCCCTAATCTGACTTAGTATTCCTATTTCTGTCCCCAAAGATATCCTATTAAAATCTTTGGCTAGAACACTGCTCTGGGTAATTCATATTCTGCTGGCTACCCAGGACACCCACAATTAATTTACGAAACTGAGTATTTTGTCTTTTAATATGCATGTAATACAATATTTAGACTTGCAAATTTACTTTTGTCTGTATTTTATAATCGTATGTGTTTTAAAATTCATGTAATTGCCTCACTTGCCGGATGAGATTTTCTTATTTTGTCACTTCTTTTTGTTATTTAGTAGTTCTCCAGTTCTTGTAGCAGTAAAAGATTCATCATTGCCACTTTGTTTTTCATTTCGCTTTCCAGATCATCGGTAAGAGTCTTAAATAATCTTGAAAGATTACAAGGTCCTATAGGACTGTACAATAATCATATGTCCTTAGTGATAATTTTCCTAATTATGCTCAGTCTGTGAGATTTGTTGGGAAGCTTCAAGCACCCTCATAAGGTGCCTCTGTAGCTGCTGTAAGCAGTTCATTTTCTTACCAAAATGTTACAGAGCAGTGAGTCATATATTTACAGAACCCTGGAAGTATTTTAATACAACAGTGTAACTTCTGTGATGCAAATATTTTCATTCTAAAAGATGAAATATCACAAACTTTATTAATGGTACTTTATGGTACTATAACCTTTTCCAGAATTGCTTTTAGGTCAAAGAAAGCATTCCACTAAGCCATCAGTGAAAGTCCTGAGAGGTATTTTGTCAGCTTAGCACTAAAACATCTAAGAGGGAGGCCAAACTTGCCAAAGCTATGTAGGGAAGCTGTGAAACTGAAGACTCCCAAGACCTTTCAGTTCATTTACACCCAAATCATTCTCCCACGGACATGTACCATAGTAGTGGTGCACACGTTTTCTGGGAAAATAAAATGCCTCCAGCAGAGGACATGCTTTTGATACCAAAGTCTTAGTTCAATAAATTTCCATCAACGTTAAGAAGAAGCAAATCTGGAATATTGGTGTATCTATTGCAGTCTCAGAACCCTTGACATAACTCATTCAAATTAACGTGGTTACCAATAATATTTTCTGCCTCCTTCATTGAAATTGAGAGACAATAATGTGTAATCAAACTCATGGAGTTTTGGGGTTTTTGAGACAAAATCTTGAAAGAATTGAAAAAAATTTAGGCAAAATGAAAAGAGAAAAGGCTAGTTTACACTATGACCCAACAGGAAAACATTGTACTTTTTTGAGGGGCAGATAGTATACAGCTTGTAACTCTCCTCATGCAGCTGAAAGACTCAATAAGTATACATAGCAAAAGTTTCTAGTTATAACATGTACTTATTTTCCTCATCAAGAATAGCTTTGTAAAAAGTGCAGCAGAAGAGAACAATTCTTTTAAACAACTTTTATCTTTATTTATAATGTGAATTAATGTAGCTTTGCAGAACTATATGGATTTCTGTTTAATGAAGAATTTATACTAGATCCAAGACTTGCTTAGTAGACAGGCTTGTGAACTTATATGGAGACAATATTTCTTCCTGTACAATTAAGGAGACCAAAAAGGATAACAAAGTCCAAATAACAAATGAGCTTACACATTATTTAATCTCTAGTTTTTCAAATATAGTGGAAAGTTTAGAAAAAATTAAAGAGCACTTTTTTTCAATATTGAACCTACCTTTAAAGCATTTAAGTGGAATCATCCATATTTTTAGGTTTCTAATAATAAATCAACAATGCATAATAATAAAAAAGGAAAAAAAAGAGAGGAAAGAAAAATAAATAAGTTGCACTGAAATTTAAAGAAGCAACAAAATGTAAAATCTTATTTAATAAATATATTTCTAAGACTGGGAAGAGATATAGAGGAGGATGCATGTTCTCAGGCTGAAAAAATGTGTGTATATATATAAACACACAGGTATATATATATATATACATATATATATACATATACATACACACACACCAGATATATATGATGTATATGGTTTTATATGTATACAGTATACTGTAGAAAATTTGGCAACACTCTTTGTTTGAAAAACTGTCTTGCTGGAAGTTCCTGCCCATATTTATGCCACAGATGTCAGGGATAAAGAGTACCTTATCATACAACTGGCCCTGGGAATGTGTCACAGTATGAACTGGGGAGAAAAGTAAGTGTGGTCTTTAACTGAGTGCAGTTCGTTAAAGAGTCTGTGTTTTGTTTCAATAAATAATATTTTGTAAAAGTATGGCATGGATTACACAATGAGCAGGGAGCAGAGCAGTAGTACCAAGGAGCTTTTTTTTCCTCTTAGCTAGATAGTTTGTCTTTCAGGTAGCATATAAATGCCTAATAAAACTTTTGAATTAAAAGTGCTGCATAAATTGGTTCTGCTAATTCAGTGGTGAGTGGCATTCTCCTGTTCTTACACAGAGGAGCAAGTAGATTTTATAGAGGCATTGAGATTTATTTGAATGATCTCGTAGTAGTGATTAAAATATTTTTTGTTGGGCACTGTACACCACTTAACAGATCAAGTTGTCTGGGAAGTGACTCCATAATCTGAAAATAAACTCAGTATATAAATTGAATATATGAACCCAGTATCTTATTAAAGAACAAAGCAAACATATTTTTGAAGGTATAAAACAACTGAATCTGTTTCTAACTAATTAGTATTTTCTTTAAGGAGAAAATACTATCTAATTATTAAATTAAAGAATCTGATACAGTGAGATTTTAGCCAGTGTAAAGAAGTCTTCCTAGATTGAAGCATGAGTAATGCACAAACCTGAACAAAATGGTAATTTGGATGAGATGATGTTATAAGAACTAATAATGTTTGTAAGAACCTGGATTTTTATAGGTTATGGTGTTTATCTTTGTCTGACATATAAACTGAACTGAATCTGGCTGGGGAAGAGGGCACATTGTTTGTGTATATATGACAGTTGTACCACCATGTATTTAAAAACTGTATGACAGCACTTGTACATTTGATAAATGAGAGAGATTAACATTATTCAGGTGATTGCTCAGCACTGCTCACCAGAGTGGAGAAATGTTTTAAACAAATCTCTACTGTTTTCTTGCAAACCATGCTGATTGGCCATCTCTATAGTAAGAAATGAAAAGGATCCAGAGAACAGCCTTACTTACTGGAACCAAATCATCTACACTGCTTAGTCCAGTATCAGCTATCTCTTTGTTTTATTTTACCTCACTTTTATTAGTTCTGTCAAAGTAATGCCTAGATGTCCTTTGGAAATAGTTCTCTCCATGCTAACTCTGCCTCCAGCTGTACCAGTTTGTTCTGCTGTTACTTGGTCAAGCATTTTATATCATTCCAACACCATTTTTTTTTTCTTCAGCTTCTACCATGTTTCCATATGACACACTCAGAGCACACAAGTATGTTTTGCATTCACCAATATAGAGCTGCAACACAGCTCTCATAATATTTCAGATATTTCAAATGTGAAAAATTCACATAAAATAATAAATGTATCTTAAGACTCTGTAGACAGCACGTGGGTCTTTAAAAGACCCAGGTCCAGCTGTTAAGTGGCACAGATGCTGTCTGCTCTAAGTGGGCCTACACGAAAGGGACAACAAACATTTTAGTGGGGTCTGTTGTGGTAGAAATAAGGGCAACGATTTTAAACTGAAGGAGGTTTGATTTAGACCACCTATAAGGAAGAAGTTTTTTGTAATGAGGGTGGTGAGATGCTGGAACAGATCTCCCAGGAAGGTAGTAGATGACCCAGCCCTGAAAATATTCAAAATCAGGTTGAGTGGGGCTCTGAGCAGCCTGATCTATTTGAAGATGTCCCTGCTCATTGCAGGGGAATTTGGCCTAGATGGCCTTTAAAGGTTCCTTCCAACCCAAACTTTTCTATTATTCTATGTACTTATCCATTCCATTTGCCCTCTGGGCCAGAAATTGGAACCTGATTTTCTTTTATAGTGATAAAACATTTTGTGGGGTAATTAAAACTAAACTATACTTCTCCAAATACCACTCTTTTAAATCTATCTATAAGTCAAGGTTTAAAAAAAATATTTTAAAAATCAGAATTGTCGTTCTGTGAATCCTGAAATTTCCTTTTCAAATCATGTAATTACTGAGGACATATATAAAATTTTGGATACCCACTGCAGCTCTCCATATGTACTGCTAACTTGTATACTTTATCTTGCCTTCAGCTATTGCAGGGCAAATCATTTCCAAAACATGACAATTGGAATGTCCAACAAACAGGCAGTGGTGGAGGCATAGATGAACAAATCAGTGGTGATTGTGATGATGAAGATGGTTGCGGAGAATCTGGAAGTGGAGAATACAAGAGAGTCCTGAAAATGACAGACCGTAAGTCCATGATTCTGTTTCCTTCATGCATTTAAGCAGTGAATTGGCATATTTTCCACTAATACATGCCACTGAATTATCTCTGAAAAGGTGTGAAAAGTTGTCCGTGTAGTGTTTCCAAGATTTACAGGAATAGGCCTGCAATTATAGGATTTCCGTGAGCACGGTATCAGTATAAGCATCAGCTTCATCATGACACATGTTAAAATATACTTGGCATAACATAGACTTAACACAGTGTTTTAGTCAAATAATAGGTGTACAGTGACATATCCCTCTAAGTTATTACATGAACATAAGAGATTTGGCAGTTAAAAAGAGAAACTGTACTAATTTTTGATGGAACTGTGGCCGACTGTGAGGTTTAGTGCATGTAGCTGCATTTCTTGGAGAGCTGTTGGAACCAATGTACTATAACACTCAGCAATAATGCCACTGCTGTTTCTTATGCATCTTTCCACTTTTCATCCAGATTTGTTTTTATGTAGTTTGAAGGTTTGTTTGGTTGCATTTTATTTTTATTTTGTTTATTCTCTGAAACACATTTGTAATAATTTTTATTTAAAATCTTATGGTCTTGCACTTGAATGGCATAGAACTCCAACCATCAGTAGAGTTACTACTTCTCTGAATCATGAAATTTTTCAGCATGTGTTATTTCTCTGAAGAAACTTCTGTGTAGAAATATAGGCAGAGATGGTGGCAATAGATGAATTTTTAAATCTAAACTCCATTTCTACATTTTGCATTTTTTCCTGCATTTTGCATTATCTACATTCACTGAATTTTAGGGTGCTCCCTGTTTTCAGGCTTAGATGTGAACCCCAGGTTCTTTTTGACTTGACATTGAAGAGGCAATTTAAAAATGTGACTGTAGAGGACCTGTAGTTTCCCATTTCTTTTTGAACTGCTGGAAAAATGTGACAGAACATTCTGGGGCATGCCTCAATAAGTCAGTTTAGAATCAGCCTAATCTTGCACTGACACTTTTTCTATACATTTTCAAGTCCTACTAGAAGTCTAGATGGGATTTTGAGTAATATCCAAAAAAGTTTGGACACTTACTTCTTTAGAATGCCCTTGGAGGTTTAACTTTGGAGAAAGAAGTTAGGAGTTCAAATATTCAAAATCAGATGTTCTTTGTAATACTGTATATATCTTATATCTATTTGATAATGACACACTGTGGTATTGAAGAACTATAAAATAGTCTTAGAATGTGACTAGAGCTATTAATAAAGTATTAAATGACTAAAGAATTTCAAGAACAGTATATTTTATTTCACTCTCTTCTACTGCATTAGAATTTTCTTCATATTGATATATTTAGTGCAATCTTTTCAAAATGTCAAAATTATAATTAGCCTTCGTATTCTCTTTATACTACATCTTCTGAATTGCTAGAACTATAAGCTGTGTGTTAGGCATAGTGAAATTTGCATGTAATTCTGTTTCATTTGAACTTTTTCTAAGATAATGAATCTATACTGTTTGATATTTTGATTTGTTCATAAATCTTGAGCTACTAGTAGCTTCCATGAGATGTTGTGATTTCATGGATTTATGCTGGCATGCATTTCCTTTTTGGAATTAAACTTGAAAGTTGCCTTTAATGCGTACCGGAAAGAGTCCTACTTTCTTCTGGGGCATCAGATATGGACTGTCCAACAGAGTAATTAAAACACTCAATTTTGTAGAATTTTTTTTACAATACAGGTCAAGAAAATGTTTTTGGTTCTTTTTCAGGAATCACTTGTGTCCTTAAGTATATTTCAAAGTGTATGTTTAAGATAAATGAAACAGGTGTTTAAAAAATTCTTCAATCGCATCTCTGTGATATATGAGTAGGACTTTGGGAGTTTAAAGTCAAGTTTAAAGTGCAAAATAATATACTTTAGTAAGAAAATAAAATTATTTTCTCAAGATTTAAGATTTTATATGAGGAACTAGAATTGAAAAAAAAATAAACGTAATAAGAATTTAGGCTTATATTTTTAATTTCTATATTTTACATATATTTGTGCGACATATATAATTTTGTGTTATTTTCTTCGGTTTGGGAGACTGGTGTAAAAAACCTAAGAAACCTAAGAAAGATTTTAAACTCCTTGTTTTAAACTGAAAAAATTTGATTCACTATTATGATATTGCTTACAGCTCCTTGAAAAGCAAGTCTGAATTTCAGGTAAGCCCAGAAGTTGACCACAATATGTTTGATCCTCAGCAGTAGCTTCTCTATGGAGTCATACAGTTAGTGTTATTTTTCCGTATCAAGAAACTTTCTGCATTCCTTTACTTCTGGACAACTTTGCTTTCTCTCATAACAGCCAGGAAAGAAAGGGGGATTGCTACATATTTTTTCCATAGTTGAGTTTAGAGGTCTAGCCATAGCCTAGGCTCTCTTTTTGGTAGCTTCTGCAGACATTTTCACCAAGGAGATAATCCTGTATTCAACGATCTTAATAAGCGATTAAAGTATGATACAGAACCAGCCCCTCTTATTACATTGGTGTGTATAAAAATAAAGTATAAAGACACATCCACCTCTTTTTTTTTTTTTTTTTGATGCCATGTCATTGACTTTTGGACATGTATCTGATACTCAGACCCAGAAAGAACAGAGAGGAAGGAGGAGATATACTTTTGCTAAAACAAACTTGTACTACCAATTTTATGCATACACATAGCTTGTGAAGTGGCATATTACTTGTTTCCACACTCGGTGCTAGAGATGTAAGAATTTATTTCATTTGGTGCTGAAGACTGACAAATGTGTGGTGACAGCCTTTAGACTTTAGAAGGCCAGTGAAGAGATCTGGTATTTGTAACACAGAAGTGATAGCCTTGCATTACAAAAATGTTTAAAATGTGTTATATTTTGAAAAAAAATCTAGTTTTCCTATCAAACAGTCAATCATTACATTATATTCAATGTTTCAAAGTGCTACAATTGTGCTGACCGGTTTGCTCTTTCATAAGTACTTTCAAAATATGGTAAATCAGTGCAGTTATTTGAAGAAATGGTACTAGAAAGGAATATGTACTTTAAATGTATAAAATAAACAGTAGTATAAAGTCTTGACACTTCATTTGCTAGTTTTATTCTCCTCTAACCCGGGAGCTCCCACAGGACTATTTCATGCGTCACAATGAATTACCTCTTCGAAAACCCCTGCAGAATGCAGCAGTAATAACAACAAATACTTATCACCTACATATTGATTTGAATCTGTTTTCAAGTAACTCTGTGTGGAAGGGCTAATCTGAATATCACTCCACTGAGTTTTCTCAATACCACTCATCAAAATTCTGATAATACTTCTAGCAAGACCACCAATTCTCTGAAAAGTGCTCTACCACTAGTTTGTCTTTCTTTGCCCATTTTAACATGCAACACACGTTTCTTTTCTGCAGCCATAGATCTCTTATTTCAAGGCTCAAATATGCACAAATATCGAGGATATCTTTGTGCTTAAGAGATATATAGGCAAACCTTGTCTCTCGCTTTTTTTTTTTTAATCTCACCTGATATTCATCCTCTTTGAAGAAAGAAGTCTCCAAAATGTTTCATATCTCAGGCTTCTTAATCTGTAGATTATTGTTTTCTTGCTTAAATCATCCTGTAGAGGTAAAATACCTTGGAAAAGGCTTTATGTTGTGACCTCTGTATAAATAAACCAGTCTACAACTCTTGCCTGACATTATACTACATTCTAAATCTCAAACATCCTTTCTCCTCTTTCTGCTCTTTCACCCACTTCAGTATAGCTGCTTTTGTTAAATCTGATTCTGGTGGCATATTCTGGGACCAAAACTACTTAAAGCTGGCAATAAAATCTCCATTATGATGTCTGCCATCTGTTAAACTCTTTTAAACTCTCATCTACATTCTGTTACCTCAGTAAAGTAAGACATCCCTTATGTCTGAGTAGGATTTCAGGTTTTATTTACACACAAGTGTATTCTTCTTAATTCCTGAATGTTAATGTGAGGTGTTATTCAGGTGTCTTTGGAAGGGCTACATGACTTCACTGTTCATAGTTCATTCAGTTCAGAACATCTCAATTCTATTAAAAATGAATAAGAAAAATAAAATTTCTTGCTGTGAATGCCACCCTTGGTCTAAATATTGCACTAATTTTTAACAATAACATTTTCATAGGCTACTGTTAATTGAGAGGCTAGGGGATCTCACCATTCACATAAAAACTGCATAATCTGAGCTCTTTTCTCTCATATCCTTGGCTTTTGTGGAGCTGAAAATCGTTTGAAGAGAAAGATATCTTGAAATTAGCACACTCTCGTGAAAAATTTGCATTTTCAGAATTAGCATTTACTTTAAGGAAGAAGATATATATTGTCAACACATATGAAGTTAAAAGATTTTTCTGTGCACATGATCAAGTGTTGGCCCAAAAATATGTGATGGTATAAATTATTGAAGCATAAACAAAGCCAAAAGATGAACAAGTTCCAAAGATTTCCACAAAAAAACCAAACCAAACCAAAACAAAAACCGAAAAACAACAACAACCCCCCCCCCCCCAAAAAAATACAAAACTAAAAAACCTGAAAAAACCCCAAAACCAACGAAATTAAAAAAAAAAAAAAAAAACAAAACCAAAAACCAAAAAACAAAACCACTTTTGGATTCCTAAGCATTGACTATCACCAGCCAATGAGGTTTGAGCAGGTAGAGTTGCCACATGTATAACAACATGAAGCACTGTGGTGGGTTAACAGGCACCAGGTGCCACAAACTGCACAGCACTGTGAGGGCTGATATGGGAAAATGAACTCCAGCTCAGCCCAAACCAATACAAGCAGTGAAAGAAAAAACAAAAGGATTCCATTTAAAATGCTTTGTAAAAACTGGGAAAAGTTACTGTACAACTTTCTTATGCAGTATTTTGCAAAAAGGTGTGACCTGCATAATGATATTATGCGTTGGAAAAAAATTAAAGTTGATATTTCAATTTTTGGTTGTTTTCTATTTAAGGAGTATCATCTCTCTCTCATAACATGTTTTCTCATAAGTCAATATTTGTACTTCTTGAGTGATAAATTTAAACTGAGTAATGGATTGAAACTGTACTGTCAGGTTGGATTGTTAATTCAGAAACAAATAAGGAGAAGGGTTATGTAAAATTTGCTGAGGGAATTTACACAGAGACAGAAATAAAGTCAGGTAATACAAAATTTCGTGTTACATCCACATGCAGATTTTTATCACAGCAGCTATCAAACACAAACAGAAGCACAATTGCTATTCAGAGGTTTTAAGTTATCATATAGTGTTTAGTGAGCACACTTGCTGGTCAAAAACAGCACATCAGAGCAATGCCATTATTACAAACTACCTGCAATAATAACATGGGGTTATATTTTACTGGTAATTACCTTATAATAATACCACTAATTCTGAAGCTACCAGAAATCTGGAGCCTTTTATGTATTACTTGTATTACATGTATTATTTCATTTAACAAATGTATAAATATTTACACTCAAGGTTACCAGTAAAGAAACAAACTTCTGGCAAAGTACTAGTATTTATTGCTGTCTCATCCATTCTTTTATATTTTCTGAGGAAAATTATAAGATAATAGGTGCAATAGCTACTTATCAGGATAAAGAATTTCTTAAGTTCTTTTTTATTTCCACAGCACTAGAATGAAAAGTAGCCAGTGTCACTCTTAACAAAAGTACAGCACCTGATTGTAAAACAAATTCTAGTTTATTACTTCCTAGTTTTTAAAAAGTTCCAAAAACCCCTTCCTGCCTACCACTTTATGCCTCCCAAACTTGAGCACTGAGGATCTACTCCAGCATGTGCTTCTCTGATCTGGATTCTCCTGTGAAGACTATAGCTCTTCAAGAGCTCCTTCTTGGAATAATCAGAAAAATACAGAATATGGTATTGTGTGGTCAAAGTATCACGCAGGTTGTGCATCATCAGAACTGGTATGCTATACATCAGAATAAAGTTGGTATCTTGGTGGAGATAGACACTTCATATGGTAATGAATTAATAGAAGAGTAATTTATTAGCCTAGAGAACACTAAGGCTCCAATTAACTCCTCTCCGTGGATTTATGCATTCCCTTCTAACTTTACACCAGCATGAACATCCTTCAGGCTATTTCCTTGGATAGAGAGAGGGAAAGAAACCCCAAATTCTTATGATTAGTCTTCCAGATAATAAACATCTTAAAGCTTTCAATCAACAAGTTACATACTGAATGAATAACTAATACACCATTTCCTTATTTCACCTAAATCTTATGCCAAAAAGCACAGAAGCAGTTACAGAGGTACAGAAAGCCAAGTACAGGTACAGCCATTGCTCAAATTGACCAGACGGCGAATGTCAAGTTTCCTACTGTGGACCATAAGATTTAATTCTGAATGGTACTCTTAAGAAAAGTGGAGAGTAAAAATACCTTCTGTGTGGAAGTTTTTACCCTACATAAGGCAAGGCTGTGTTCCCTATTTCGAAACAGTGTGGATTGTTTTGTGAGTTCCCTCATTTCCTCTTCCTCATCTACAAGGATCTTTCAGACATGTCTCAAAGAAAAGCCACCAGCTATAAACAGAATTTTGAGATGGGGAATACAAACAGACTTTTTCTTGATAGATTCATAAGATTGTAAAAAGCCAACATTCAGTTCTTTAAAATGCATCAAGAACAATCACTAAATGCCAGTTCTTCTAGCTAAGCAAGAAATGGTTAACCATATCCATTCCACAAACACAGAATAAAATGTGAGTATAAATGCAAATGCTTTATGTGATACCATAGAAGTTGTGTTATTTACTAATGCAATCCCCTCAAATGAGCCAGTGGAAAACTGGTTAAGGCTAATCCTTCAAAAAGCAGCATACTATCCCAAGTACATTGTTTCCTACCTTTATATATTGTGTCTCTCTCTGGTGCAAGTACTGTGTAGTTACTTGGATAGAGTAGGAGATAATAATCAGGCTAAGTCTCAACAACTATGGTTAAAGACATTCAGATGGCATATAAGCTAAAAACAGAGTAACCACTTCAGTAATGTCTGACCTGAATTTAGGTCCTTTTTTTTTTTCCCTAAAAAACTTCAAAATTTTCATGATTCATCCCATTAACAGAGAAGAACTTGGAAAATTTCATCAAGGGAACGACTCTTGAAAAAAATAACCATACTTTTTAAATTATTTTTTTTCCCGTACATTATGGACTATTTATTTTTGCATGTGCATCTGATATATGCAAAATCAAGTCAAAATACACTGCTAGTTTATGCAAAGTGTGGTTAATTGGAAAATAATAAGGCTAATATGTTAGGTTTGAAGTTAGTTCTGATTGACTTCTTTCTGAGTAGGCATCATTTCACTGACGTCCTATGAGTTTGTATTTTCCAGAGAGACTACCTAATAAGTTTAATTGGAGTTGCAAAGTTCTAATTGTATTTTTAAAGACATTACCTTATAATAATACCACTACTTCTGAAATTACAAAAAATTTAGAGCCTTTTAATGCATGTATTATTTCATTGAACCAATGTCCCTATTATATTTTAATAATTTCTGATTATTAATTGATTATAATGCAATAAAGAAATAAATATTCGTTATTTGTTAATGTGTTCTTTGAAATGTGTTTCGTAGTGTATTAAGGATATAAAGAGAAAATTATTTTATAACGCTTGATCACTGTATTCAAACCACCTTTACTGTTTTATCAAATATTTCCAGTAATTCAGTGATGAGAATTTATATTGTTTTCTCTTATATAAAGCAAAAATGAGCCAGTGTTTTCCTGAAAAAATACATTCTTTTTAATAAATTGAATTTTAAATCATTTCCTTTCTCTAGTAGTGATGTCTAATCCTCAAAGACCTGAGAGTTTTTACTTCAAATAAACCCTCAAAAGTCAATGTATCTTTAAAAAACAGACCCTCTGAATAGTCACCTTCATCTCCAGTTACCCTTATGACTGATTTGATTGTGCCTAGAAGATATTTCTATAAGAAATTCTTCATAAATTTGAGGTTTGCTTTTTAAGTCTGTTCATGTTTTAATTTTTTTTTTTGGCAGGACGAGGGGAAGAGCAGCAATGAGGGGAAGTGCAGCATCTCACTCTCAATGTTCCATTTTCCATACTGCCTGTGATAGCTTTTATTATTCGCTTTAAGTGATTCTTCCAGTTTAAGTTTACTTCTACTCTAGTGACCAAAAGCCTCAGAATGAGTTGCCTTTTTTTTTTTTTTTGGTAGAAATTGACTGCTTTTATTTCTTTGAATGAGAGAAAATATAAAGCTAACCTTTATGTAGTTTGAAACTATTATCATATTCTAGTAACAATTCCTTTAAATGATAAGATTAACTAGTTCAAGTTTACAGTAAAAATTCTACGTGTTGCCATCCAAAATCTGAGCATGAATATTAGAGGACAGCTATGGCCTACTGTGTATTTCTTTTTTTTCTTGGAATGCAATCCTACTTTAGTAACAGTTGACACAGAGGCAGGATTATTCTTCATGAGCTGAAAAATTTGGACTTCTTTTATAGTCACTGTAAAGATATAAACAGGTATCACTAAAAATGAGTGAACGCATGAGGGCACAGTTCATTAGGCCTACATTAAGCATGTCCATTAAGATGAGAATTGTGCCCTACAATCTTTATTTCTCTCTCCTGATTGTAAAAGGACAAGCTTCAGTAGCTTAAGTACAGATATCTAAAGTTAGATAGAAAATACCTTCCCAAAGGTAGGTTCTTTTGCATTCACTCTGGTTCTGATTTAATATTAATTTTTATTTTTAGATATGGGTTAAATATCTTTCAATTTACTTCACAGTCTTATTGTCAGTATCACTAATGACTTCTTGGAACAAAAAAAATAGAGTGGGTACATGCAAATACAGCTAATAGGACCTGTAAAACAGAATTCATGTTGTCTCAAAGCCCTAGTTTGCTGAGAGAAGAAATCATTCTTATTTTCCATCATCTGTGATGGAGAAAATGGCTACTGGTGAAAAATAAATGGGAATTTCTGTAAACCCCATGGTGTGCTTCATTATCAAACTGTCTTGATATCTTTTGGACCTGTTTCTCCTTTTAGATTTTGAACACAAAAATAAATGTAAAGCCACAACAACCAAAAACTTTCATAGCCACTACATGAATAAGGAATTATTTAACTGAATCAAAAAAGAATTGTAAAACACTTTTAAAATCTACTTATGAAAGTATCTGTCCTTTTTCAAAGTTGAGAATCATATCAGACTGTTATCTTTCTATTTCTTAAACAGACTGTAACCATGATAAATGTCACACTTTGGTTTACTCAAAGGTGATTTATAGTCAAAAGGTAGCTCTTAAGCCTGTCATGCATCTCCAGCCTTTATTATATTCTTTCAGAAAATCAAAGTGTGTGTGATCTCCTGAGAGTTCCCTTTGCAACCTGTGCAGAGACTAAAATTAGATTAGCTTCGTATTTGTGTCTTCCACTATTAATGATTATAACTCCAATGCCTTGACTAATCTGTTTCTCAGTAATTCATGCTCAAACCATTTGCTAACTTTTAAATAAAAGAGAACCAATTAGTTTTTGTTTATTACAGAAACTTACCACTGTCTTTTTTTTCCCCATGAAACAATATGTAAGGGAGATACAAGCCTAAGAAAGATCTAATCTTAAAATCTGCAAAACTTGTGTATATATATATATATGTGTGTGTGTATGTATGTATACGCTTATATAAATCATCAGAAGTTCCCTAAAGAAAGAGTGAAACTATTCAAAATACTTAGTCATGACCTGTGTTCTGTAAAACAATGCATCTGGAAGGCAGCAAGTCTTTTGTCATTTTAAAGAGAAGTGGGAAAAAAGTAAAGAATTCCAATCTGGTTTTGGATTATGATGTCTCGTTTCTGCAATTAGTCTGATAATAGGCACTAGTACTGATTTTAAGTTTCTGGGATGAAATGTATAGAAAAGGTTTTTGCAAGGCTGTGTGGAAAAGTGTTTTGCAAGGCAATAGAGCAGAAACCTTATTGGAGGAGTGGGACTGTTGCTTAGACACACTTAGCAGATCATTTCAGGAGTTTGTTTCTATAGGTCGTCACTAGTTTATTTTGATTATATGAACTTTGTTTCCAGTATCTATAGCAGAAGCTAGCTCAGATTAATTAAACCTTATACTCTAGATGCCTACATTTAGATAAATTAAACTGGACCTAACTTCCATTTGTTGGATTTTCAAAGGGTGGCTAACTAGAACAACTTTCCCAGATATTGCCAGTAGCAGTGAGGTTAGACATGCTTAACATGAGTTATTTTCCTTACTTAGAGCCCCATTAAGCAGACACTTCCCAAGTCCAGTAGATGTGCTTAAGGAAGGGAAAATCTCCTTCTTCATTGTGATATACCAGTTGCATAAAGAGAGGGTTACGCCGCAGCTCAATAGACACAGACTTCATCAAAGCATCCTTTGTGGAACCATGTAGTCACTAGCATTTTTTATATCAAGCCCATTACGTCTCTGAAACATGGATCTTTTCTGCCATTTGAATTCCTTTCTCAAGTTTATGCTGCCTGCAGTCATTCACAGGTAAATGCTTTTACAGTTCAAGCTGAATTTAGGGTCTCTTGAGTAGCTGCTACATTTCTCATAAAGGCATATGATTTGGGCTTGTTATAAACAGGGAGAGACCATATGAAAAGATAGGTCAGATTTCTAGAAACAACATGAAGCCTTTGTTTTCATTTTATTATCACTAATGCCCTAAGGATTGTGGACATAAGTCAATCAATGTCATTTTAATTCAGGGCCAAAATGACTCTGAGATCTGGCCTGGAGAAGCAAAAAGGTAGCCTTGAGAAGAGGGATAGGATGAAATAAAATATCTAAGAGTCAGAAACTACCAAAGAGTGGATTTTTTTGTGGAAAATGTTCGATTGAGTTGTCCAAATGAGAACAAGTCTGAAGAGAGAAGGATGTAAGAGAGAAATGCAAAAATGTGCTTGTATGCTGCCTTTACCATGTCTCTCCCACTGTTTTTCACTTTTTTCCCCAATGTTCATAGTCTTAAATGGAAATGCTCATGGATCCTGGATCAGTGGATGCTGTGACCAGCTTTGGGATGTGAGAAACGCTGTTTATGGCATTTGCATAGCTGATAGTGATGTAGAAAGTATAATACTCTTAAGAGAATCTTATGGATTGTAACTGACATTTGGAAAATATGTCAGTTCCTAGAGTGGAGACAGCTAGCTGTTAAAAAAAACTACTTTTGAAATGTCAGGGAGCAAAACCAGAATGTGGAGTTGTTCTAAAGGGAAGAGGCTACATATGAGCTAAATACTGCAAAATAATAATTGATGTCATATTGTGTTGTTGCCTTATGTATATAAACACAGTCATTAGAAAAAAAAAAGAAGGAAAAAAAAGGAAGTAATTATTACTTATTTCCTAATAAAATTGTTCAGCAAAAGCTAGTTATAGACAAAAATATTGATCATATATTGTGACTTGCAGAAGACCTTGAGATTTATGAAAACATTTATTGTTTGTTAAATGTTTGCTAATTAAAAGGGCACATCAGGGATTTTGTTTCCAATAACTAAAAATGCCTACTCATATATTTAAATGAAGATAATAAAGAACTTGAATAGGTTTGTTTCCAGGTTACAATTTGCTTATCTCTGGTAGTTCCAAGACTTAGACACATAAGATACCTAGACACACCTCAAATACAGTCAAACTAAAAGTAAGGACTATCATTTCCAAATTAATTTAGATGAGAAGGTGGTGTCTGCTGTCCACCTTGCCCATGCTGTGGAGCTGTATCTCTTCTAGCCACTATAGTTGAACCACAAATGATGCTGTTTAATACAGACCAAAACTTTGAGGCAAACTGAATGGGCTTCTGCTATGTATTAATATAGATGTGCAGAGTTGATTTGGTTGATTGCCAGATAGCCACTCAGCTGTCCTCTAACTCCCTGCCCTCAACAAATAAAAAAAAGTGTGATAAGACAAGAGCTTTCTTGTGTCATGATAAAATCAGAAAGATCACTTACCAATTAACATCACAAAAATGAAAAGACCAACTTGAAGAAAGTTAATTTCTTGCCAATTAAAATAGAGTCAGATGGTAAAAACCAAACAGCTTAACCCCCATCACTCACTTCTTTTCAATCTATGCTGCTGCTTCACTCCCAGATCCTTTGCCTCCTTCTGACACCAAGTGTTGCAGGGGTGACAAGGAGAGGGGATTGATTGCAGCCAGTTCATAACAGTTCCTTTCTGCTGCCTTTTCTCCTCACATTTTCTTCCCTGTGCCAGCATGGGTCCTCTCCAAAAGCTGCAGCTTCCTTCAGGGCACATCCACCTGCTCCAAAAGGAAGTCGTCCTCAGGCTGCCGTGGGGTGGTCAGCTCCTCTCTAGGTGCTGCAGGGGAGTCTCTGCTGTGGTGCCTGGAGCACCTCTTCTCTCTCCTTCTTCTCTCACCTTGGTGTTCAGAAGGTTGTTTCTCTCAGTTTCTCTCACTTCCACCGCCCTCACCTCCTCCTTCACAGTGATAAGCAGAATTTTGCCCTTTTTAAAATTCATTTTCCCTGACGCACCACAGTCCTGACTGGTGGGGTAAGCCATGCCCTGTGATGGATCTACTGAATCCTGCTGGAAATGCCTGTGTCGCGCAGGTGGCATCCCAGTCTCTCTTCACAGAGAAGAGGCTCACAGCCCACACTGCCAGCACTGGGGCATAAACCCAATGCCACTGCACACTGGGCACTGCTGTGTCAGGTAACACAGGCGAGTCCTCTCTCTGTCAAGAGGGAATCACTTCTGGAAGTGGGACAAAGGGACAGACTGAGCTTAATCAGTCATGAGCCAGCTCTCTGGCCAGCCCTGTAGGCTCAGCTCAGGTCTGTTGCTGCACACACACGCAGTGGTTTGGCCTGTCGAGGGCAAAACCTGTTGTTTTTTCTACAGCTCTCTCTGCAGTAAGTTGCCAAGTGTTTGCTTGTAGATCTGCTTATGTGCACTCAGGACCTCAGCTGCTCCTGTTTGTGTACCAAGTATTTTGATAGATTCAGGATTAGGTCCTTTGAGACAGTCGCTAACTACCAAAATCCCAGTAGCTTTGCATGATTGATACCACTGTTAACAACTTCCACAAAAAAAAAGGGAACAATTCAAAAGATAGTAGAAAAAAATGTAACTTCTCACAACCTGTGTGCCCTTTCAGGCTCGCACAAGTAGACTGAAAAGCTGCTGCTTCTGCTTCCCAAGATTCACTTTATATTTTATATACTGCTCAAAACATGCAATGCATAACAGCATAGAATATATAACAGAAAAGGAAAATATAATATATAATTAAAGAGATTGTGACAAAAAGCTGTGAGCTCAGTAACATTTTTATGAAGTCATGAAGTAGTTTTCTAGTAAAATTTCAAATGTAATATTCAGTTCATTAACAATTCTCATCATCCCCAAATCCGTAAACATTAATTTATTTTACTGTGTAGCAATTTCTAAGAAATGTAAGTCATAAAATGTGAAATAAAGTGTTTAGATATGGATTCAAAAAGAGAACAATCAGATTTTATTTCTCTTCTACTTAGTGCTATCTATTCCCTTTTTTCCTCCTTTTTATTGCTCCTTCCTTTTTCTAATTAACTACCGTTTGTCATTTTATGTCAACTGACATAATTATAAGTCATTATGTAGGATACTGATAGCTTTAGAAGCAGTTGCCTCACACATAAACTTGTGTCCAAACGGCCACTTAGTAAAGAAGTGGGTTTTAATTTCTCACCATTCATTACTATTTCAATTGCTCTAAGCAGAATAATTGAAGAACAGCAGGTGCTTTTTATTTCAGTTCTTTAGTCTTGTTTCTTGACTTACATTTTTAAACAGCAGTGTTCTTTCACAGCAAGAAGGCAATTAATTCTTCTGTATGCCAGAAGATGCCACTGTTAGCACTCGCTTACAAACAGTAAAGGCTGATGACAGGGGAGAAGGACATGAATATTATCAGATACACTATCTGATTGATTGTACCTGAGAAGGTGAGTATCCTAAAAGTACAGGGTCTTAATCTGGTGAGAGAATGAGATTCTGCAACATTTATTTATTAAAAAAAACCCCCCAAAAAAACCCCAAAAAAACCAGCTACATATTGCGAATTAAATTAAATAGTTATTTTATGGCATAATTTAATAAACTGCAATCCTAGTCCTGTATTTGCTACCTCGGATATTTATATGCTGCAGGAGTGTACCAAACACTAATTTGAGTACATGTTCTTTCTCCAATAGATTTTTCTAGAAAGGATTTTCTTGCTGTTTAATATACCATATAAATCACTTTGAAAAAATAGTGTTCTTCAGGTTGCTATTTCATTTTCTCCTGTATCCAGTTAATCGCAGAGACGTTTGAGATCATCTGTCTGCTTCAGTTTCATGGTTCTGTTTCTTCTTTTTCTTTTTTTTTTTTTAATACTTTAAAAATTCTCATAGTGAGCAGTCCATCACTAGCTTTAGAACCTAGGTTTTCCCCCAGGTGATCAAGAAACAGGGCAACCAGAAAATATTTCCCCAAAAGGTCTGCTTAAAAGGGTACTTCATTTTATTTTGATTTATTTTATTTTAGGAGTAATTTGAACATTTTACCTCTTGAAAGCTATGCTACATGTTGGTGACAGGACAGAAGAGGAAGGAGGGTTACTGGGCAACACTATGATGATCAAAAAAGGTTCAAGTTGATAATATATAAAGAATTACAATAGGAAGAAGCACTTTAAAAGCACTTCCTTTGAACAAGCTGTCTATTAATTAATTGTTTGTCCTCGGGGTGCCTCCATAAGAAAGCAGGCAAAGTCTGCGTGCACTTAAGTTTTCCAATGGGACACTGGAATCCACTGTCACATGTGAGTGTCATCAAATGGACAATCAGAATGCTGTTGTGGAATTTAAGTTGTGCAGGTTCTTCTGCCACAAAAGGTGGAAAAATTACTCACAAGCACTCCACAATGCAAATTCTGTGCCATGTATGATCAATATTCTCTTTTTTTCAGTTAATATTTAATTTTAATTAAATGAGATCAAGCAGGTTTATCAGCTACAATTTAGAATTTTTCAGTTCCAGTGACTGGCCACCAGAGAAGTGCTAACCTCATTTGCTATAAGTGATTGAGCCTGATTCTTCAGCAAGTTGTTCACCCATCATGTTGCGTGCGCGTCTAGCTGTATGCTGGACATTTTATTCACAAAAATGCTGTGAGAGATAGTACCAACAGCTTTTCTAAAATCCCAAACACCCACGTTTTCCTTCCCTTTTTCTGTTACTAATCATCTCTTTTGTGAAACAACAGAATTTGTCATCAGAATTCATAAGTTACCATACAGACCAAAAGCCTGGTCTCTGTGCTATGGCTTTGAAAGGCACATTGAGTTCCACCAGGTGTTGGGTATGTCTTTTACACTGAAATTTATGCCTTCTTACCTGTCTTCATGAAACAGTAGTTGATCATTCTGTCCTTTCTTTCAAATTTCTTATAGTATGTGGGGAGGAACGAGAAAGGATATTTAGTCAAGTGACAGATTATTGAAGAGTTGATTACTATGAGGCAAAACAGCAACTCACATACCTGCCTATTGTTATTTTTGATGAAACATCAAAAGTTTTTGCTGAAGCAATCAAATGGCTTGAAATGGTCAAATGACTATGAAATTGGTCTAGTAATAGCAAATGGTCAGTCCTGTGGACTGAACATTAGTGTTCTTACTGGACCCACCAATAAAATATTATGCAGTAATTACACTTTGGGACTTTTTGTTTTGCTTAGTATCATTGTAAAACTTTCTTCATTACTTCTCAATAGCATCTCATTTTTGCATCTTTTTGTTTTCTGAGTACTAAAATATACCCTAAAGTTGAGCACTTATATTTTTAACTTATAATTGTATAATTAAAAGGTGAAGGTGCATGTTAAATGCATCAGCAGAGTGCATTTTTGGCAAAGAAGGTAAAGTAGATAAAATGTGTATCCCATCTGTTACAAAAATAAGGTCTTTTTTAACCGGTAATTAAAACAATTTTATCTGGCAAATAGGATTTATTCTACCCTAAATACAGCTAAAAATAACTGTGAATAAAGATATATTTGGAATTAAATAGAACCCACATAAAACCTAATTTTGATTTTAGCAAAAACTAACTCAATTTCTACCATAGTCCCTGGGTGTTGTGTTTACTGATGTTCACATGCATTATTCAGAAGCACCAAATATTGGGTGAGAGACAAAGCACAGTGTGGCTGAGGCATTTAGTATGCAATAGAGAATTTTTTTATGACTCATAGGTAGGGCCAGTAATATAGGCAGTGAGTATTATGTCACTGTGCGCATTAGTGTTGCAACAACAATCTGCTTATTCCTGTTTTGCTGCATTGAATTAATCTTTATCTATAAAAAAGATGGATCCAAAATCATTTGTGATGAAGCATTTAGTCACAGCTGTGCCCACATCTCTTTTTGAAAAACATCACTGATAAATATTATGATAAAACATTGAAAGTAATCAAAATTAAAGACTTTGATGGACCACTTCTGAATATTCCTTTTTATGAAATAATCTAAATTTCACTATGTAGTGAGTTGACTGAGCCTGGATGCCATGTGCCACCAAAGTCACTCTATTATTCCTCTCCTCATCAGGACAGGATAGAGAAAATAAAAGGAAAGTCTTGTAGGTTGAGATAAGGACAGGGATAAGTCACTCATTGATTACCATCGGGGCAAAATGGACTTGACTTGGAGAAACTATTAAAATTTAATGCCAATGAAATCAGAATAGGATAATAAGAAACTAACCCAACCTTTAAAACTCCATCCTCCCACTCCTCCCTTCTTCCCAGGCTCAACTTCATTCCTTATTTTCTCTCCCTCTCACCAGCAGTGCAGGAAGAGCAGGAATGGGGCTTCATCACATGTTTCTGGCGCTCCTCACAGATGTCCCCTGCTCCCTTTGATGTGTGGGTCCGTTCCTTGGGGCATATTCCTTCAGGAACACATTGCTCCAGCATGATCCCCCATGGGATCCCAAGTCCTGCCAGTAAATCTTCAGCAGAGGCTCCTTTCTCCGTGGGGCCACAGGTCCTGCCAGGACCATTGCCTCCTTTAGGTATCCATCCGTTCCAGCGTGGGGTCTTCCACCTGCTGCCGGTGGGTGTCTTCTGTTCCACCATGGACTTCCACAGGCTGCAACAGCCCAGCCTGGCTCACAGGGTCTGCACGCAGGGTGCAGCAGGGGAATCTCTGCTCCAGCACACAGTGCACCTCCTGCCCATCCTGCCGCACTGACCTTGGTGTCTGCAGGGCTGTTTCTCCCAGATGTTCTCCCTCCTCTCTGGCTGCCGTTGCAGTGGGGCTTTTTTCACCCTTTTAAAGTAACATTAAGTAACATTAGAACAAAGGTTCTAGCTCTGTCATTGATGGGCTCTGCCTTGGCTGCCTTGAAACCAGCTCACATTGCTCTGTCAGACAGTGGGGGAAGCTTCTGGCAGCTCCTTACAGAAACCACCCCTGCAGCCCCCTGCTACCAAACCCTGGTGCTGCAAATTCAACGTATACTAACATTTTATTAAAATGTAACAGAAATACAAAGCAGAATGCGAGAGAACATGAATGCACTTTTAATTAAATTCTGTAGTGTGTTTGGGAGCTGATTTTGATAATCAGCTAAACCAATAGTTTACTTACAGGTCTGAAGTATGGTCATATAGCATATTTTATTAAGGTTGTGTGAGGCAGTATCTCACAGCATCATGTATGGAAGCATGCTGCTTTTTCAGACTCTGATCTTTCTCCTTTTTTGGCTGTTTGTTTTAAAAAGTTTAATATTTACCAAGAATGCCTTTTTTCTTTGATTTTTTCTTTGTATTGAAAAATATCTTGTAAATGCATTCATAGATTGTACACAGTTTTTTTTAATCCAGTAATTAAGTTAATATTTAAAACTGTAAATATCAATTATCTGAATGAATAGCATAATTAGCATACTAGAAGATTTACCAATTAATAGGTTGTGTAATTCTCAATCTTGAGAATGGCCATTCTCATATTAAAAGATTAAAGAAAATTATCTATTCTTGCATTGCAATATGAATCTTTTTTTTCTTACCACAAAAAACTTGCAATCATTAACATGTTAATTTTCCTTATATTACCTGTGATTCTTTTCTACTGTGATCTAAGTATTTAGTGAGTGTTTCTTCAGGTTTGTGTACACTTTCACAAGGAATAGAAACTGACACTGAAATAACCTTTTTTTTTTTTTTTTAATTAATGGAAGTACATATCTCATTATTTTCCTGAGTACAGTAAGAAGCAAATAGCAGATTTGTTTGTTTTCTCCTTAATTCAGAACATCTGTCTTGAAGGTCTGTCCCTTGATTTTTTTTTCTGAGGCATACTAGCAGTATTTTTCCTCACCATATCCTTTGCTTTCCTACTATCTTCTCTGACTGTTCCTGGCACAGAAAATTTCAGTTTCACTCATCTATCTGAATCCAACTACTAGCTCTCCTTTGGTCTGGGCGTAATCTCAGTGCTGTCATGTTATGCACAAGGAATCCCTCATGCAGCTTTAACAAGGTTTCATTGAATACACATTGCAAAAATTAACAGCTTAAAAATTGGATTTTGAATAGGTTTGAATTTCCTCCCGGGTATTTTAATGCATTTTGTTTCCTTTTATTCCACTTTTATTGTTATAATCATTTGAAATTTTCACATTTCATCCACAACAATATGCAATGCTAAAAATATATTAAAGGCCATCTTCCTGTAACCCTATGACTTATGAAACTCTGCCTTTTACAAGGGCAGCAAATATCCAGAAACTGATCATTTGAGACAGCTGACACAACTTTAGCTATTTAATCTTTTCAACAGACTTTGGAAGCAGAGAGAAATAAAGCCCTGGTCATAACCCTTATTTTATCTATGCCTAGTCTCAAGTTTATCTTTACAAGCAGTGAGAGTAAGGACAAGAAAGGAGGAAGAGTATATTGCATATTGTGGTATTACCATGCATTCATATGTGGGCAAGAAACCCCATTCCTAAGCCAAAGACACCATCTCCAGCTTCAGTAAATATTGATCTAAAAAGTTGCTATATTGATCATATTGTTGAATTCAATGAATATAGGACACAGATATCTGCTGTCTTCCTTCTTTTAACCTGTATAAACAAAAAAGCAGTTTTCTGCCAAGAGGTTTAGGAACTGAAGAAACAGCTAATGGATTTATGCTCCTTTTTTCATACATTTCTGAGGCAATGAAGAATGAAAAAGTACTCAGAGGCTGAAGACTGGTTTTGTAAGAATGATCAAATCTTGTATTTTTCTTTTATGTGTAGAGTACTTAGCTAAACAATACAGTATGTAGAATGAAAATTGTTGGCTTGTTTGCTCTGAGTGCCCTTTCCTTTGCAAAAAGCAATCAATTTTTTTTTTACATATTCAATATCAAATATTGATTCCTCTACTAAATTAATTTAAACTACCAGGCTCTTATTCTTTAATTATGAGGCCCAGTAAAAATATAAATCAATAAACTACTAAAGATTTAATTGAATCAACTGTATTGGAATTATTTTATTCTTTTTATTGAAATTAATAACCTATTTATAGTAGTGGTTTTGTACATATATGCAATAGCATACATTAACATACATACAACATACATCCTTTTTCTTTTATACAGCTTAGTTAAACACCCAGCATGATTCCTTATAATAAAAGTAAGACAATGCCTTTTTAACATGAACTAGACCCATACTCAACAGGAATGTTTTTTTTAAGAGAAGGCAGTCAAAGACAAGAGTGAAAAACAGGAGTGGCCTTTTCTGTGCTTTAAAAATATGTGAATCCTGTAAGGCCATATGCTGTCTGATGAAACTATATAAGAGAAAAATTATGAGAAAAATAGATAGATTATTTTGTTTTACTAGCTGGTTATTGAAAGGAAAGCTTGTTATGCTTTTAGGTTCTACTAAGGTTCCAGTATCATAGTTATCCTCACAGGGTCAACAATAACCTTAAGTAACATGCCATAGTCTGTCACATCATGTTGCTTTTCCCTTCTCTCCTCATGGATGAGCAATGTGTGTACACCGGAATTTTTTAATTCTCTGCAAAACAAGGTCAAAGAATTGTGTCTTATATCTGAAGTGTGCAAAGCTGTGCTTCTGATGCCCTTTCTCCACCTTGGCTAAGGGTGTCAGTAAGACTGATGCTACTGAGGGGCCAAACTAGAACTGCATATTTTCTTCTAACAGCTCTCCCCTGCACAGAATTAAACAAGTTATCTGTTGTGCTGTTTTGGGCTGGGGATAGAATCAGTTTTCTTCATAGTACTTTATAAGATGCTCTGTTTTGGATTTGTGACCAAAACTACATTAATAACACAGCAATGTATTAGGTATCAAGAATCAAGTCCTTTCCTGGAGATGGCTGAACAGCTGCCTGCCCTTGGGAACTGGTGAATGAGTTCCTTGGTTTGCTTTACATGTGTGCACAGCTTTCACTCTTTCTACTGAATTGTCTTTATCTCAATCCATGAGTTTTCTCACTATTGCTCTTCCAATTCTCTCCATTGTCCCACTGGGGAGGGGTGAGCTAGGATCTGTGTAGGGGTCTGCATCTTCTGGCCAGAGTTAGATCACACACCTGTAAAAAATTTTCTCTCTCTCTCTCTCTCTCTCTCTATATATATATATATAGTCAATTTGCAAGCTTGAGGACTGATAGGAATGAATGCATGGTTTGTAACTTTGTTCTGTGTTGTCATTAAAAAGAATGTTTCAATGGAATTGTGCTTAGTGCAGTTTTCTTGGTTAAAAATAAAATTATACCTGTCCACAATGTATGTATGCAGTGGTTAAAATAAAAAAAATTGAGGAATACTAAGCCTGCTATCCATCACCTCTTCACATTACTCTGTAAAGCTCAGTGTACAGTTTGCTATCAAAAGAGAAGATACCTATATACTTTTAAACTCCTGCATAGCAGAAAAGTGATTAGAGACAAACCTACATTCAGATCAGATCATTAGAGATGGGAATGGGAAAAATGGAAAAGAGGAAGTACTATGGACACCCTAAGCTATTTCAGAGAAATGACAGTTCATGCTGGTGAATTTTCTATTCAAAACCAAACCCAACCAAATCTCTCAAATGCAGTGTAGTATGTCATTGCCTAACATAAATAATTAAATTAATACAGTCTTGAATAATAGATTTTAGATTTATTTTTATCTTTTCTGATAAGATCTGTGGAGATTTTCAAATTTTCCCTTCCAAAGTGTTAACACACATTGCCTACAAAATTAAGAGCTGATCTTTCCTTGGTGAATAATTGAAATAAAATGTCTACAAAGGAAAATGCAGAAACAGAAGATCCTAAATTAGTAAGTGGTGAATTTTTTTAAACCAAATCAGCATACATCTTTTCTTTTAGTGACTTTTATAAGCCATAATTGAGTTTTAGGAGCTTGACATATTATCTCTTCACATTTGAGTCTTAGCAGGAATTTTTTGAGTAGGCTGTAAGCCCTTTCCAGATACAAGACAGTCTAACTTGTGTTGAACTTAGACTAATATCAGAAACATCCTTCCTCTGGCACATCATCTTTTATAAGTTAGGAAGAAATCTTCCAGGTGGACCTGCTACCAATAAGGAATAGTTCGAAAGAAGAGAAATTCTGGCTTTTTAGGAGGAATCTTTGATTTTTCTAGAGAATGCAATAACTTTTCATTGTCTGGTCTCTAAGCCTTTCCTGTCTTATTTATTGTTTCATTTGTTTGGGCTTTTTCTGTCCATTTATGTAACACAGAATGTGCAACAACTCACTCGTAGAAGTGCTTCAATGTTGTGAAAAACATTCTAGTCAGAATACAGGCTTTTTCTACTAGTAAATCACTTTATGGATCTCACCATCTCACCTGTAATTCCTGTATCAATGTTGGTTCTTCAGAGACTACTGTGCATGAACACATGAATACATCCAAACTAGAAATTAAATAATGTACTTTCTTCTCTGTTACTACTTTGTTTTATTTCAAGTACAGTAAAACAGTGCCAACCTTGTACTCCCATGGTATTTAATCACATTTCCTACTTTGAAATTCTATAAATCACCTAATGCTTCAAAGTCTTGCATCGCTTATCTTACTCTGCCTTATCCTTAATAAATAGCTGTCTGTTTTCCAGGTTTTTACTCCTATATCCTTTTCTGTAGCATCCTTTTCTGTACTCCAGATTACTCTTGGAAAAATAGCCCTTATTCTTAAACCCAATTGAAAGACTTCTCCTGAATCTGTTCCCATTTGTTTTATCTTGGATTCTTAGTGACTGTTGTGCTTTTGGCATTCTGACATTTTATTTCATTAAAGCATGTCGATTTGGAGAATCATATGAAGGAAGTGAGCCTTTACTAATTAATCAGAACTAACATCTAAAGGACTAGAATCACGGATAAAAACACCTTGTCTTCAAATTTATGTGATTAGATAAATTAAATTTTATATATTTTTATAATTCTTAAAGGCACATATGGTGAATTTCAGTAACAGTATTTTACTTCTGTAATTTCTGAATAGTATAGACCATTGTTGTATCTGCCTATATTCTGCATAACTAAAATATAGGAAGTCCCTCTACAAAATCTATTTGGTAATAAATATTAAGTGAGTGTAAATAAGCCTTTTTCTCTATACCAGAATTTAGGATTAATACCTTGAATATTTAAAAATTGTGTGAATGAATACATGTATTTGTGATGGTAAAATCATCTTGTCCATCACCAAACATAAAGAGTATTAGACAGATCAGTTTGAGGGCAGCAGAAATCTCCAAAATTTAAGTACCTGAGTTTATCTTATTTTTGTGTATTCCAGCATGACCCTATCCTGACTTTTTAAACCTATCCATATCCCAGAGAAAGGTCTTCAAACAAATGAAGTTATTGAAGTCCTGAATTAAATCTCAGTGTACAGAGTTTCACTAGCACGGTTTTTTCTGAAGTATCACATTCCAGAGAGAAAAAACGCATATAGTAACAACTCTATCAAGAAGTATAAAAAAATTATTTTTAGAGTGAAACAATTACATGAGCGTAGAAAATCTGAAAGGATGTGTTTATATTTATATGGATATGAAAGATACTATTTGTAAAGAAACATCCTTAATTTTCAAAACTGTAATCAAACTTAATAGTCCTATTATGTATTATAACTTGAAGAGCATTATATATTCACTCTTAATTTCTTTTTCTTTCCATTCTTAGTTGAACATAAGAACTGGATCAGAATAAAACTAAAAATCAAATAATCATTAAATTATCTTGTTATATAACATATAAACAAGTGCATTAAAATCTAAAAACAAATATATATAAATTTAAGTATATTTTGTATTTGTCTATCAGAAACAAAAACTCATGAATGTGGAAATGTTTACCTTTTAATTTGTAGGTTTTTTTCTTCTGTTTTGAGGTGCTGGGGATTAGATTATAGAAATTCCATGTGATAAACAATACTCTTCTTTTTGTTCAAGAGTTCAGTGATTTATTTTAAATCTAATGACACAGATTAAGATAAAAACTTTGTAAGTTTATTTAAGTTTAAAATTTTATATTTGGGTGTTTTTTATGTTTGCTAATAGATAGATTTCATGCCACTCGGATCCGTGCTGATCTGCAGATTTAGGTAGACTTAAGGACCTTCATATAACCTGCATTTTGCAAACATTAAAAAAACTAAATTAATTCTGACTTTTTCTAAGGTTGCTATGAACTCATATAATTTAAATGTGAATGAGATGGAGCATTTGCTATAAAGCATTTTGCAGGCTGAAAGGGAAGATCTTAATTTAATATGCTGCATTTAATATCTAAAATTTTTCAGCTTGTAAAATCCTTATCTTTCTTTCTTTCAATTCTTTAAAAGGGTAAATGTATGGGTTATTCAATCACTGGTGCTATAATTGTCTCAGATTCTATTACAGAGGATTTTCTATTTGCTGCTTGATCTCTGTCAGGATTCTTTTCTAAATCCTTCTCTTTGAACAAACTGGTTACATTTTTTATTATATTTACACAGGTCTTTAAGCACCATTAACTTGCAAAGAAACCAAAATAATGTAAATATGTTTGAAAATCTACTTTTCGTGTAAAAGAAACATTTCTGAATTAAATAAAAATAAATCCTTCCTAGAACAGTTTTCTGGCTCTTGAGTAGTTCAGGATTTGTCACTGTATTACTATAGTCTCAGTGATGTTTTTTTCCAGTTTTTAGTTGCTGTCATTTCTGCTGATAATGAGTGGGTTGCCTAGAAGTTTAAATAAGAAAAAGTGAGTTTTCTGACTGGATAGTCATGTAGACTTGTATAGACATGTTCAAAGAAACCAGTTTCATATATTGTGATTGCCTTGAACCCTGAACCTTCTTGCCTTCCTTCTGTTTCCTCTCTGCCCTGTGGGAGAGTGACTGAGAGTCCTGGCTGTTGCTGAGGTCAACCCACCACATACCATTGTCAGATAATTACACCTGTACACACCAGTTATCAATGCTACAGAAAATCAAAAACCCACTCCTATGGCATTTCCATTAATGTTTTTTTTGCTTCTATGTAGCTTGTGTGTCATTTGTCCCACAAGAAAAATTCTGACATGTTTTGAATGACCACAACACATTATTGCTTGATTTTTTCTTTTTTTTTTTTTTTTTTTTAGTAACGAACCCTGAGTTCTTTTACTTTTAGTTCTTCAC
>JANRMJ010000054.1:70568295-70583041 GCA_025584955.1 Alethe diademata
TTGATGCTACTGTGATCACAGATTCTCAGCCTTGTATGACTTTCATAAACCCTTTAACCAGATTTTCGATACAGCAAATTTTTCCTTCTCATTTTCTTGAGTAGAAGAGTTTGAACTGAGACCTTGCCTCTGTGTCTGCCCCGTTTGAGCACCTCAGTACTGGGAAAGTGAACTGAAAAATGTCAGTATCACTTATTGGGTAGGCTTGGGAGAAGAAGAGTAGACTTTTGTGATGAAGTGGTTCCTCACAGGAGGATGAGAGAATTGCATGTCTTGAAGATGTGGGAGGAGGTGGAATGACTCCTGGAAGCAGGACTGCCTGGGGAAAGAACTCCCACAGCCTGGGGCTGGTTAATACCTCTGAAACCTCTCATAGGCAATGACATTTGACTTGCCTTGAGCAAGGTTTAACCTAAAACAGGAAGCACAATCAGTAGAACCTACATGGGATGACAGAGCTTTTAGAAGATGCAAAAAATAAACAAGCAAGAAAAACAACCAGAGAAAAATGAGTACCAGAGACAGAGGCCTAGAGAAAGAACATAAATGATGAGCACTGAGAATAAAACTAATAAATGCAAAGGCCATCAAAATAAGGAACAGGTCTCTAAAGAAGGTCAGAGATCCAAGCAGGTGAAAATTCAATTTACATTTTGAAAACAAAATGCTTTGTCTCTTTGAACCCCTCGTTTCTACATGCTGATGAGGAAATTGCGAACTCAAGGTTGTGTTTTTATGATAAAGGCTAATTTGCATGCAGTAGCAGTGGTCCTGAACACATACCAGTTGGCAGGCACTTGTGGTTATAAGAAATATTTTGCCGATGTTACAACTGGATGATGCACTAACCCTTGGGCTTTTCTGAAGCCTTTCTTCTTGTGCAAGCAGAAATGACTTCATGCATGATGTTTGATATTTCTATTATACAAGTCTTCTTCAGTTAGGTGTAAATATTTTGATTTTGCTTCAAAAAAGAAAAAAAAGCCAAGCTGACTCAAGGTGAATTAAGGGAATTGAAGCAAAACCAAAAACAATTTGATGTTAACTTTTCCTACTTAGGTAACTTCGTGCTTCTTCAATGTCATTGTACTTCATGATGAAACACCTGCCATTTAGCATCTCCTTGCTTCTCACAGGTACAGACTCCACTTCTCCAGTCACATCACAGCACCAAGTGATACAGTAGTTCCAGAAAAACACCATTTCACATTTAAAAGAGGACTAGTATATTCTTATAGATTATTTTTACATGTTACTGTAGAGACCTGTAAGAGTCTCAAACATTAACAGGCTAATTTAAACAACAACAACAAAAACCCCAAACCAAAACAAAAGCAGAGACATAAATGAAAAGCAAGTAAGAGAAGATAAGAATAAGAGAACTGTTGGTCCCTTAGATTCTTGCCACTGGCAGATATCTCAGGTTGCAAGGTGTGTCTTTCTGTGTCTTTTAATTATATGAATGAACTCAGGATGGCAGACAATTTTGTAGAATATTTATAGTTTCAAAGGTCTCCTGAGTGCTTTTGATGCACACTTACTGTGCTCCATTTGTTCTTCTAAAAAAGTCTTACAGAAAAAATTTTGAATAGTTTTTGAATACTGCAACATTTTGGTAAGACAACGTACAGCAGAAGTAGATAAGATAAAAGGATAAAAGGCTAATGTTTACTTGATGGGGTATCAAGTATTGCATTTGCCATTTCTCACTTGCATTGTATTAGGCAAATTCACTTTGTCCAGTGTCTCAAATGTCTCATTTTCAGTGTACAATGAGGAGTTACATTTTTTATTCATGAAATAAATCACAATATAATTTCTCAGTTTCTACTTTTTCCCATCCCATAGGCCATAGTTTTGTATTCTCCAGTCCCTCTCTCCATCCCAAAAACAAAAAAATCAAAAACCCCAATGAAAACAAGGAATGAAAAAACCCCAAACCTTCGGTAAATGTATTTTTATTGTGAGCTGATAATTTTAATATATTCAAATAATAGAAATAATTGTTCTCAGATTTAAAAATTAAGTTAAACAGTAATACCTTTGTCAAAGACTAAGTTGAAAGTGACAAATTTGGCACAAGTAAAATATATAGTTCCATGACATCCTGTCTGTCCTCATATTAATGTAGAAATGTTTCTTAAAGGGTATATTAAATGATAAATCCCACTTGGCTTTAATAATTTTAGTAGCATAATTCCCACTCCTTCTCTTCAGGGATCATAGCATAGCACAGGAAATCTCCTAGGACCTAATTCTGCCAGTCTTACCTTGAACAGTCATTTAATCCACCAGAATCCCATGGAAATAATGTTAGGGATTTGTAGAGGAAGGTGCTAGCCAAAATGAAAGATCTGTCCTATACAAACAAGTTATGATTGCTGTTTTTAACTTTCTAAAATAATTTTACTTCTAATGTGTACTCATAATTCAGAATGTGTGGTGGGAAGAGGAGGAAGATAGTTTATAAATTTTGATTATTTACAAATCGCCAGGGCTTTCACTTTTGCAAATCATAGGTAATCAAAGTGGTGTAGTAATTTCTCTTATAAATCACTGCTCTTCCCTGCTTATTGATTGGCCAAACTTTTTACTTCTCTGATTAAGGTTTATTTTTCTATATGTGGAAATCTCAAGGAAAAAGAATTATCCCAGTCATTTCCAAAACAGAGAAAAAAATAAGGAAATTTTTTCCCACTTACTGTTCCTTAAAAAATGTCTGTGAAGAATTTCCACAATTGGAAGCAGTTCTTGTGTTGATTATCAGCAAATTCTGTGTGTCTACCTGTCCAGATCTGACTTATGTGAAATACAAAACCCTTAAAACCTATTGAGTCCCTAAGTGGTAAATTTCAACACAGTACCACAATTTTACTGGTGGTTTACTGTTAATATGTATGTAAGTGCAAAGCTAATTCTCCACACAGAGTATAGTACAACTTGAGTAGAAATACTTACAAATTCTTTTCTAGGGGAATACTTGTTGGATTTGAAGCAGGAGACTAGAACAGGAGACAAGATAAGATAATTATACTTGCATTTCTCATTTTTACTACTTATTAAATGCTCATCTTATTTCATTTGACAAGGTAGGCAAGATACAGTCTCCCATTTTATAAATGTTGCAGGGGCATTTCTCATTTTTTATCCATACTACTTCTGACGTGAAGGTACTCTTTCAGAATACTTTAGAGGATCTGTTGATTATATTCCTTTTCAAAGCCAAATAAACCTCATTGACAAAATTCTGCTTTCTAGCGAAGTTTCTAGTTTTGGAACATCAGTATACTTATCTATAATGTAAAGAGAAGAAGATATCCTGAAGTCATGGCCCTATTTCACCAGGGGCATTTCTGGAGGAAACAAATGTGTTAAATGCTCATTTAATTCTGATGACATTTTGCTTCCAAAACGCAGAAAATCTACTTCTTTCAGGCTTGAGTCCTTGCTCCTGTTTTTCCTGAATACAGTGTGTAATTACTTTTAAATTACTACAGTGAGTTCCTTCAAGAACTCCTGGTGGATGATACCTCATAATTTTCTGTTCCTGTAGGGATGGATAAATATGAGATATTCCCCTGTAGGGGACTTATGGGCAGAATTACACTTTACCTACATATGCATGCCTGTTCTGCACTACTCCAATATAAGCTATTTTCCCAGATGCCCACATAGAATTCAATATCTCTGTCCATCTTAAACACGAGCAGAGATTTTAAGTTTTCTTAAATAGAAAATTTGCTTGGAAACAATAGGTATTTGCATCTTCAATAGCTATTTCATTTTAATTTTACTTGAATATCTAGTTCATCATAACATAATCTCTCATTTCAGAGGCCTTCTTGTCAAAGCTTTAACAGCCATGAATCAAATACAACATTATTTCCTCACACAAATAACTAAAGTCATCAGTGGAAGAGAAAGCAGCAGAATGAAAAGAAAGATTGGAAGGACAGCAAGATATAAGCTTAAAAATAACCATGGAAAACAGCATAGCTACCTGTGACAAATTACTAGAGTGGAGCTTGGAATCTAGCCTTCTCCTTCCACAAAATTAAGAGAGCTTGGCAAGAATTTTTAGCTGCAGAACTGGAAAAAAGTAAGTTAAAGGTGGTCCTGTGCTTTTACTTCAAAAGAGTGCTAGAGCACAGAAATGCTGGCTTTACCTGTCTTTTTCCTTGCTATGAACTGTATATTTCCATTTCATCAGTTTCCAGCCAGAGGGCCTTCAAAATAGCTTTTTTCATTAACCTAAATCAATTTAAATTAGATAATATGTGTTCTTTTGAGGAAATTTATTTAATTATACATGGTTTTAAAATATAAATTACTCATAACCCATATTTTTAAAAGAGTAACTGGCATTGACCATAGATTTATTATTACATATTCCTACTTTTTCTCCCAGGAAATCCAGAATTCAGGTGAATCCAGCAGCCTTCCCCCAAAGCCAGGGAGACAGACAATGAACACACTTGTTTGTTGATAAAACTGGATTAAATAAAAAGCAAAAAAAAAGTGTTTCTGAATTACTTATCTTGGGCCCAGAAAATAATGTTTGACTGCTGTCATCCAGACTTCGTTCAATCAAAACTTACCTCTGGAGTGTAGTTTTGCCACAAGCAATAAGGAATGATCAAAGGGTGTAAGAAAGATTGGTAGGTAGATATAAACTCTTTAATTAGATCTGTTTTGTAAATTATGAATTACTTTACAGGTGGCTGATATAAAACCTACTGACTTCTGACCTACTGTGTTTCCAGTGTAGCAGTTTCAGATTTGTAGAAGCCAATACTTAGCTAGACATTGGTACTCTCTTGCTTGGTGAGGACAGGAAGTTTCCTTCTTCAAAAATCCTTGGTAAAATGGGGTCCATCTTAACACAAGCTGGGGAGTTGTTTTGTCTGGTGATGAATAAAGCTAAGTTTTATTGGGAGGAGCTAAATAAGATAAAGAAATAATAATTATTTGTATATTAAAAATAGAAGATAAGTAAAAAAAAAAAAGCCTGCATGATTGCTTAATCAATTAAATTGTTCATTAATAGTGGGATTCATTCAGTAATAGGGTGAGCTGTCCCTCATGCTGTAATGAAAAGAAAATTGAATTAAACTATTTCCATTTTTGCAAAGTGTGCCCAGAAGCAAACTAGTTTCAATGTAGTTATTAGCTTCTTCCTTATTCAGTTACTTCCTTTATACTGTATTGTATTTAAAAAAAAAAATTAAAATAATTTATTTGAGATTTTCAAAGTCAAGCACCCAGAAGTTAGGGAACAATAGAGGTGAACCTTAATTTTTGTCCTATGTGCTTGAATGAGCTTGAATGTACTATGATCCTTTGGAAATGCTGAAAAGGTGGGAATTTACTACCCTGTGCCACAAGCTTTTATAATGTCAGATTTCAGGGCAATTTCTTAACGCTTAATCCTTCAGGAAAACAGTAAAGATTTCCTATATGTAATTTGAGAGTCTTCTTGCCCTATAGACCACATTGCTTTCACGTATATAACAGCAATATTACATCTGCCATTTAAGTATCTGAACCAAAGGACTATCCTAGAAACCAAAGAAAGATGCTCAGAAGAAAATTTCAGTTTGTCCTGAGTTTCTTTTTCTCTGACCTGAGATTTAAATGGTCTCCAGCTTCCCAAAATCTGGATACAAACTGACTGTGACCTATGGCATTTGAAAAGAGCACATTGTTTCTTTTACGCCTTACTACTCTCCCCTTGAGTTTCTAGTTTATTAGGCATAGTTACTATTGTTTTATTGGAGATACAAATTGAATCCCTAAATGATGTATTTGGCAGTGTTGGCATATTTGTACCTTTTTCTGTTAGTACAGGAACTAGGGAAAAAAGATGGCAATTTAACTGTTTGCATCTTAGGAGAAGCTCAAAATATCATGGAGAAAATGTCATGTCTGTAATAGAAAATCTCCATGCAAAACACAGAAGACTTTCATACTAGAACTGTGAGGGTCTAAGTACAAGGTTTGTGGTTAGTGTCCCAAGAGACATTTCAGTAAACTGAGAAAAATGTTACTGCATTCTTATTTGCTACTTTCTAGAAAGAAATGGGAAAACGAGCTTCATCATTAGGCTGAAAAGGAGAGGAAAAAAAAAGCATCGTTTCTAAAAATGGTATTAAAAAAGAAAAGAAACTATTTTTGTTTTAAGTCCTGCTGGTAGATACAACTGACAACATTCCTTTAATTTCTCTGGAGTGCCTCTTAAAAGTAGAAGTCTTAGTCTGCGCAGTGAGAATTTTAGATTGTTTTTTGACTTCACCTTATTTACTGACATTAAATATATGCTTTGGGAAGGAAAGGGCAAGAATGCTGTCACTACATGTCTGTATGCATTTCACTGAGGTATCTAAATTAACAACTCTAATTTATTGCAATGTTAATGAGGCTTTCATGCAATTTCAGATGTAACTCATCATTAACTTTATTTTGGTGTCTCTTTCAACCTGTGAATCTCTGTTCCACCTCAGCTACCACTTTCTGCCCCTGCGTCAGTTCTCTTCTGACATGGACACTTGTGCAACTGTGCAGAATTCAAGACTGGGAAACTGACTTGTCTGAAATTACAACCATTCAAGTAAACCATTCAAATAATTTTTTGTTCTATGCAACCACACAGCTTTTCCAGGTGAACACAGAGTACTTCACCCAGCTAAGCAGAAAAGAATAAGGGGCAGCTATTCAAATTACCACTGAATTTAAACCTGTGGTTTTGGGACCTGGTATATATCTAGAATAGTCAGATTTCCTAGCATTGTAAAGTCAAAACGTGCCAATAATGTGCTAAGTGCTTGTTATTAGCACTAATTTATTATATACCTAATTGGTCTTGATATTATTTCTAGAGGCTCAGTAAAAATAGATATTTTTCCACACAGGAGTTTTAAATTATTCACTTACTCTGACCATGGTGTAATGCCTAATGCATAATTTCAGTAGTTAAAAAATAGTGTTTTGTCTTCTTAAACTGAGACCAGCATTTTGTTTAGTGTTACATTTACATTTTTAAACTCCCTAAACCATCTTCTGTTAAATGTTTAGAAAATCCTAATTTATATAAACTCTGGTTAGAAGAAGCTGTTTTCCACTACATTTCAAGTTTATTACATTATTTATCATTATTGATTTTTAAATTAATTCATCTTAATTAAAGAAGATTTGGTACACTAATTCTTATCTTTTCATTAAATGGCAACACTAAAATTTTCAGTGTCTGGTGTATAGTTTATTCACCATGATAATGTTATGATGTGAATACTCCTTTTCTGTAAGGATGTTTTACTGAATAATCTGTTAAATTGTCTTGCTTCCATTTAATTCATATGCATTGAGAATCTTTAAAACTTATTACTTGTGATTTTTCATGGTTCTTCTATACCAATGCAACCAGCATAACAAATATAATTACCCCTGAGCTTTCAGCATTGTAATTCCTGTACTCTAATTTTATGATTAATTAGAAAAAATTAAAAATAATAGTATTTCAATGACTTTAAGTAACATAGAAATTTATGTCAAGAATAAGGTATTATGAGGAATGATAATAAGGTGTATCTTACCTTTCTTATTCAAGTTTGAACTACCTTGCTGTTATTAACCAAAATGACACTGTACAAAGAAACAAAAATAATGAAAAAAATGTTGTCCTATATACTGGGAAATAAATTGAAATTATCAGTTCAGAAAGCTAAATGACATTAACAGTTTTTCGCTATTTACCTGTGAGAATGAGATTAGAATATTTATGAATCCAGACAGAATTGAAGCTGTGTTTTATTTTATGAATTGTTGCATTCTGAATAGATGTCAGCCAGATCATTGAAAATCTAATCTTGTTGTTAGAAATACCCATTTCAAATGTATATCCTTGTATCTATTTCAATGCTGTATTGAGCAACTTTCTGTAACTTCCAGGATATAAAGAACTTGAAATTAGTATTTTAAACGGTGCAAATAAAAGTGTAGAGCAACAGAAAAGGAAACAGGTAAAGAGAAGGTCATTCAGTATGCTTGTTACTATAATTTCCAATTTACTTATTACTATAATGATTTTATGTTTTTCAAGTTATACTACCGTTTAAAAAAAATATTTTAAAAGATAGGATGGAGCCCCAGAATTTTCTAGATTGTAGTCTTGACATTCCACTTGGCCCTATATAATCAAACTTCATTCAAAGAATAGCTTCTCCTGAAATGGACTTTAGTTTTGAAAAAACACATTCTTTTCTGGAGCTTCTTTGGCAGCATGAAACAGCATCTTTCAAAAACAATCTGCTCTCTGTTGATGCAGCAAGCTAATAAAAGCAAATAAAAGTTCTGTTTATGAAGGCATATGGCAAGCCTTGTTTTTGTATGATAACAAAACTTGCTCTGAGGTTCATATATAAATAAAAACTTAATTCAAGGAAAATATGAACAGTTGAGAAGAAATAAAACATGGAGCAGCTTAGATTTAAAAAATCTGATAAAATATTATATATATTGATAATGTGGAAATGGGAACAATTTCCCTTCCTCTCTTCATGATTCATATACATCTATGTGTTCCTGAATAAATGATCAGTATATATCTTCTAATAACCACTTACCTATTAATAAAGCGGATATGAGATGTAAGTTGAAATAAGAATTTCTTTTCTATGGCAAAAAAATCTTTCTGCACATTATAGTTAAATTAGTGAGATATATTAGGACTTGAACACTGGAAAATAGAACCTAAATAAGCAAAAGCCAGAAAAGAAGAGGCTGCTGAGATTAAATGCTTCAAAACTCTTGGTGCGTATTTCCGTCCACCCTGTGACATGGTGATTATTTTGTATAAAGAACAAGCAAACTTGCATAGTGGGTTGTTCGTATGGCCACCATTAAATGATATCTTCACTACTACAATGTTATAGCATTTTCTATTCCAGTGCTGCAATCTGACTTGTTATCAGATGCCAGTGGATATTTAGGCCCATAGGAGCAGGCCAGTTGAATAAGGTAGGCTAGTTCAATTTTAGGACTGCAATCTGTATTTAGAGGTTTACTTGTTTAGGATAAAAAATATGGAAAATTATAGAATTATTAGAAGCAAAAAGTGGCAGTGAAGAAGGGGTGAAAATAAATGTGCAATGTGTAGAATTTAAAAACAATTTTTCCTCCAAAAATTTGCTTTGTTTTAAATACCTATCTATTATAAAGATTATTCTAATTAATTTCATTATAACAGTCACAGATCTGGTTTACAATATTTTGAAAACAAATCCTAGTTTTCTTATTTTTATAGTTGAATAGTACACCAAAGAGAGGGATTTACTCTTATATTATGAGGTTATTGATGCTGCAAAATGTAGTTAAGGGGCATAGTGGAAGGAAGAATATCAAGCATATATTTTATCCAGCATCTTCTTTACACATTCATTTTATCTAAGTCAGTTTGTCTATTACTTCTTTTAACAAGGATTTTATTATAGCAACTTCAATGGGAGTTTGTTGGGAGTACTTGCTCTAAAATCAAAAGGCAAAGATTATAATGCAGTGAATTAGAATTTATGGACTTCAAGAAATTAAAATGAGATTTGTTCTTTGTTTTACAACAGAAGTAATCTATTTTATACTGGAAGAGGCTGAAGTGGTTCATGTTCTTTAGAGCTGAAAGTTCATTGAATTCATTGTCAATTCAGCTTCACAGTATCCATCTACCAAAGCCAGGCATTCAGCTTGAGTCCAGTGGCAGAAGAACACAAATGTTTTCCTTTTCACTGTAGTCCCTATCACCCACAGGCTTTTCTAAGTTACCAGATATATGCAGTAAATTGTCAGTTTTAACGTCTCCTGGATCTTAATCTTCCTTTTATAAACAAACTTACAGGCCAACAACTTAACTGAAATTTAATATGAATCATGACTTCATAATACATGTTAACTACAGTGACTTTGGATAAGTGAGGATGCAAAAGAGAACTGGGCTTTGTCCTGTGCCTACCTATTGCACATCTCTTGTTAAAGTGGTAAGTAATACTGTGATGTTAGCACATGTGACACACTCCAGGTATTTTGAGAATCCTCTCTGTACTTACACAGCCATAGTTAAGACTTTGCTTCAGAATAAGATACAGACCTGCAAGTAACTGTTACAGGACCTCTAAAGTTACAGGAGTGAGCAAACCACATCCCTGCTATTCTCTTTGGTGTAGACTACAATTCCTCACCTTTACCTTACCTAGTCTGGGACAGACTCCTTAACTGATGCAACCCAGTTCAGACATCTATTGAAGAGTACACTGGACTCCAGCAATCTCTATTTCTGTCCCTGGACTGTACTGAGAACTATCACGCAGTATGTCACAGATAATGTAATATGGCCACAGTTGCTCAGATTAAGCATTTTCAAAGTGATGACATAAAAAAAAAATTAGAACACTCTTCCACTTAAGGAAGCTTTTAATCAGAATTGAGAGAGCAAAAGGAGCAATTCAGACATAAAATCAAGGAAAAATGGTTTTAACTCAAATGCTAGCTGAGGGCTATAAGTAACTGAGGTAAGGAACCTGATAGTTATATGCAACACAGACAAGCAGCAACTTTGCCAAGTGCCTTGTGGTCTAGACCTTAATGGAAACACAAAATGAGTTTGTAGATATGAGAGATGAGTTTGTCTTCTTTCTGCCTGAGGGGCAATTTGTGAGGGAAGGATATATAAGCAAAGAAGGAACTTGAAAAAAAGAGATACGAATGCCTTGGGATTCTTGAAGGTAAGAAGAAACAAATTTGAGGAGTCAAATTCCAGGTCTGACAAAGTCAGTGGCAACATTCCCATTTACTTCATCAGTAGTCAAGATGAACAGAAATATAAACAGAATATGAATAAAGGAAGATTTCTCCAGTTTTTTGATGCAGCATCTCATGTTTATGTACAGTCTGTCTTCCACAGGGAAGGGCTTTAGAAACTTCATACGAGTTCGTGTTTCTCTGAAATACAAGTGCATCAAAGATGAAAGGTTTAAACTTTTCAACACAGCAATCCAGCAATACATAACTGTTTACTACAGAAAACACAAAGTTTTTTCAATGGCATATTTTGAGAACAGTGGAAATGTCCTTAATAAACTCACATGTTCGTCTTTGAAAGTCTGCTCTTGAAACAGTTCATGAGCTAATGCTATAATTTACATTGCTGTAACAGCAGATTCAGAGAGAAAAGAGCCTACTGAATGTCAGCATCTCTTCCTTTATCATGTTTTTTTTTTTTTCCATCAAAAGATGTGATTCCACTTTATTTATTTATAGTTTAGAGTAAATTCATACTTGAAGCACCTAGAGCCAATAAGAAAATAGAGTTGTGCCATTTAATTTTTTTTTTTTACTGGTGCTCTTCACTCATATCTCTAAAACTATATATTTATCATTCAGGCTGGATGTGTCCATTCATGTATATACCAAAAATATGGCTATTTTTTTTCTCTCTACATGGAGATACATGTCCTCATTTTCTTTGTTGGAAGTTTTCCAACTGATGTATTGTATGAAAAAGCCACAAAACCATAGACTGAGCTTTGTCAGCTGTTTCTCCTCTTGCTTTCCTTTTCATTGAAAAACACAAGAAATATACAAATTATAGAACATGAAGCTTGTATGAACAAGTGCTTGGTGATCTGGGATATGAAGCTTTTCGCAAAAGTAATCTGCGAGTTTTAAAAGACAACAAAAAAATTATTAAAAAAATATTGGTATGTAGCAATTACTGCATCCTAAAATATTCTATTCAACTGTGGTTATATTAATAATTAAGTATCTATGGTTGATATTTTATCCTATAGATAATATAACTTGATTCCTAATGAATCAACATGTTTCTGTTAACCATTGTGTGCCATACATATCTATGTCTTTATTAAATACAGAAGTCACCCAAACTTGATTAGATGCATTAGATTTTGTTTAGGAAAAACTGATTTTAAAATACACTCACAAAAGGGCACAACAGAATAGCTTTCAGTGGCTTCACACAATTATAAACCCACTGACTAACTTAAAGTAGAGCTTTGGAAAGTATGAAGTTATGCTGAGGACACACATTTGATTTCAAGATCTTAAGCAATATCTGACTGCAAAGCTAACTCCAACCAAAATAAAATGGAAAGCTTTGACTGTGTAAGACTTACTACCTGAGAAAATTAATTATAATTTTTAACCTACCCTATTGTTTGCAATATAGAACATTTATATTTGAAATAAACTATGTTCTTTTGTAAACTATAGGCATAAGTAATTATTTTAGATAATTATTCATCTGACATATTTAACATCTTATGAGAAAGAAGAAGATTTAAACCAGTTCTTGGGAGCAAAGATCTAAAATTCCTACATGTACAATGTGGGGCAGATTATTTGTAGCCTTGATTGTTATCATGCAAAGCACCACTGCTTGCTGTTTAGTATTTTTGTAATATGTCCTACATATTATCACCGCTGCATTAAATTCCTTAACAAAGTATGATTTTGTTATTAAGCTCCACAAATTGTCCTGATTTAATGAAAAGTTAGAAGGTGCCTTATCTTACTAATTTTTAAATTTACTGTTTTTACTTTTTGGTACATTTCGATTTAAAAAAGCTATTTGTGATTACACTTATACTTACAAATACATTTATTATGTTTCCTGAAATGTCTCTCTGAGAAAAGTTACAAAGACATAAGTGACTTCTATTCAGTGTCAACTATTTGGGTAGAAAGGAAATGTTGTGGTTGGTCTCCTTTGATTTTAGCTATACCCCACCCAATGTTGCAGAAAAGCTCCAGAAGATGTTGACTATAAAACTTAGGGAGTTTTTGAACATTCACATTCTTCCTCTCAGAGAAATGTTAAAATTCAAAACAGTCAAAGAACTGGTAAGGCTAAAAAGGCAAGCAACCACTGAGCACTATGGTAAATAGAACACTTACGACAAAAATTTCTTAAGAAAATAGTGCCACTAGGATTTTAAATGTATAAATTCTTTATTTAGCTATTACTCTAATTATATAAGTATTAAATACATGCTAAAACTAGATACTCTTTTGGAAGTGAAAATATAATTTTGTTTTTATTTTCTACAAAGCTATATAATTACTGCATTCCGTTTCTTTCAATGAGATTATGGTTTAATATTAAAATTTTTATTTAAATTTAAAAATTGAAACTATTCTGAGGAAGTTTTTATTAATGACTTCTGACTTTGAAGAAGAAACCTACTACTTTTAAGAAAATAGATGTAATGGATATTTCTCAAAATATCCATTTTTAATTGGAAATATGTTTTCCCTACTTTTAAATATTTGAAGGTGAATCTCATTTTCTGAAGGAAGAAATAGCAAAAACGATGGGGAAAAAAAGCTGTGTTTTCTTCAATAAAGTCAAATATTTGCATCATATGCAACCCATATATGAATTCATAACCATTTTACTGAATATTTTTTAAAAATTTTATTTGACAGAATATTGTGAATTCCAAATGTATATTTATACAGATTATGCCAGAATGACACTTTTAAATATTAATTAGCTGTTCAAACATGTTGCATGTCAGAGCACATCTGGTCTATGGCAAAATGTGAAAAGAAATAGCACATCAGCTTTTAAGGTACATTGATAGGAACAAGCTGATCTGTGTGACCCTATCTCCACTCAGGGAGTTTCATCAGCATCTCTCTTTTTATGATATAATTTGCATTTTAGGAGGCACTACAGCATATGCTGACATACTAAAATTTTCTCAACAAAAAGTTGTTATCTGAGTGGTGAAGTAGACCTTCAGGACTGGAATATCTGGAGCTTTTCATTCCTGTCCCCAGGGGCTTTAAACTTGTATCCTCACGAGAGTCTGACAGTTCTTAACTAAAGAGTACACGGGCACGATCTCTTTCTGTTAAAGCTGTGCCATTGCACAGCCAGCAACATGAGACACAAGGGCAAAACTGAAATCAAGGAACAGAAGTCCTGGTGGTTCTGCTGGATAATATAACTGCTCCTGGAGACATGGAAAAGCTATGGTTTTGTTTCTGTTCCCATGAGAGCTTTTTAGTGTGTTGACCCTGGCGGGAGGCCAGGCACCCACCAAAGCCACTCTATCACTCCCCTAAGCAGCTGGACAGGGGAGATAGAATATAATGAAGGGTTCATTAGCTGAGATAAGTACAGAGAGAGGTCACTCGCCAAATACCGTCATAGGCAAACCAGGCTTAAATTAGAGATATTAATTGAATTTATTACTAACAAAATCAGAGCATGATAATAAGAAGTAAAATAAACCTCAAAAAACACCTTCCCCCTTTTTTCTTCCTAGCTCTACCTCCTTTCTCAGTGGCAGAGAAAAACAGGGGATGGGTGTTATGGTCAGTTCATGACCTGAGGCTTCTTCTGCTGATCAGGAAGAGGAGTTCTTCCCCTGCTGCACCATGGGGTCCCTCCCACAAGTGACAGCTCTCTTCAAACTGCTGCCATGTGAGTCCATCCTATTCCCAAAACCACTGCAGCACGGGTCACTCTTCCACAGGGTGCAGTCCTTCAGGCAGTCTTCTCTAATGTGGATCCTCCACAGGGTCACAAGTCCTACCAGGGATCCTGCTCCAGCATGGGCTCCTCTCTGTATGGGTCTGCAGGTCCCTGCCAGGACCCTGCTCCAGCACAGGCCTCCCCCATGGGGTCACAGCCTCCTCTCAGGCACCCACCTGCTCTGGTGTGGGTCTCTTCCAC
>JANRMJ010000054.1:70583141-70598675 GCA_025584955.1 Alethe diademata
TGGGGTCACAGCCTCCTCTCAGGCACCCACCTGCTCTGGTGTGGGTCTCTTCCACAGGCTGAGGGTAGATCTCTGTGTCCCCACGGATCTCCATGGGCTGAGGGCAGATCTCTGTGTCCCCATGGACCTACATGGGCTGCAGGGGAATCAGCTCTGGCACCTGGAGCACCTTCTGCCCTGACCTTGGCATCTGCAAAGTTGTTTCTTGACAGTGGTCTCAAACTGACTGACACCATCAGTTTATTATGCTATAGTAAAAACCTGCATACATTTTCTCTGTAAACTTCCCAGGCTGCTCCACAGGATTTGACAGAGGACACACAACTGACACCAAAGACAGTGGCAAGAATCAGCACTCTATTATTCCCCAGTACAACATTTTATATCCTTTTCCCTCACATACATAACACCTGCGTGCTCTTTTACTCTTTTGTGATTGGTCAATACACATCAGCATTCCACATTTCTCCTTCAATGCTGTTCACCTGTCTTACACCTTACAGGTGCACCCCATTAGGGATGAGGCTGTGCCACAGCCCTATTCCTAATCTCCTACAATCTATTCTCCTACAGTTCCTCTCACATGTTCTCAACCCCCTCTTCTTTGGCCACAATTGCAACTGTGCAATAACTTTTTCTTCCTTCTTCTTCTTCACTGTGTTATCATAGAGGCATTACATAGAAGCCAGCATCACATCCCTCTTTGGAGCTTCCAGGGATTTGCTCTGCTGGACGTGGGGGAAGCTTCTGGCAGCTTCTCACAGAAACTGCCCCTGTATCCCCTCTGCTGCCAAAGCTTGGCCATGCAAACCCAATACAGTGTTGTTCATCCAAAAACTTCTGAATGCAGTGCATAAAAGCACATGTTAGACACCTTAGTTGTAGATCAGATGAACCACATACATGTTATCTGAGAGGTGCCCTCTTTGACCCTAGTCCACTTAATTTTACATAAACCCTTTTCCAATTTAAGGTCATAATAATAGGTCCCCTAGAAGTGTATCAATCCCTTTAATCCTTTCACTTAAATCTGGAGTTGTTTTCAGGACAGGTGAAATTTTTATGTGAAATCAGATTTTCATGTAAAATGGAATTGCTATTTTACAGTGACTTTTCAACTCTGGAAGTCCTCATAATATGTGAAACTGGAAAATGCATGAAATGTAGGTGAAGTACTATCTGGAACAGTACTACTACTATGTAAATACTTTGGGGAGGAGTGGTAAGTGATAAAGCAGTTCTTGAGATAATATCATACAAGATAACTGGATACAAACAGATAAATTTCAGACAATGTCTTTATTATCTAAGAGTCAAAATTAGGTGCTCAGATACTAGAAATAAAAAAAACAAAACAAAACACTACCTTTAAATAAGTATTTATTTTTAAATTAGATTATTCAACATGAAGTGCTAAGAAATTGATATGAATTAACACAACATTTTTCTGATCATTCGCTGAGATTATAAAAATTCCCTTGTGGCAATAGCTAGAATTAGAGAAGCAGGAGTGTATTGACAAGGTAAAAATGAAACAACAATAGTTTCCTTTCTTTCCAAATTCAGCAATACTAGCGCATAGCAGAAAAACTTCAGATTCTCATAGCTAATTAGCTACTACATTAATAACCTGTCCAACTGTAAATGCTGTTCTTGATATATTTCCTTTATTGTGCCTTCCTTCCTCTTTTCTATAGTATTCCAATTTTCTTTTCAACAAATTCCAAGAGAGATTAGCCAGAATTCATGTTTTATGAAAGAGAGATCAGTGATTGGTCAAGTGATTGATTAAGCTCCAGTAAAGCTCCAGACTGTAGGCATTTACAATGAAGTAACCAATATAGGGCCTTTATTCATTTGTCCCAAGCTAATCAGGTAGTGCCCACATGTAATGTCTGCATGTGGGCCGCTGAACTGGGTTCTGGTGATCCCCTGACTTACCTCACCTACAGATATTTATGTCATGGTCCAGTTTCTGTAATTATGGTGTTTAATGAATTCTGAGATTCAATTTTCTTCTCCTTCTGCTGGTCCAGAAGTACACAGACCTCTCACAAGGCTTCTGCAATATATGTCAACCCCAGCAGAGGTTTTGGATACTCCTGACTTCTCAAAAGGTGTTCTGGCAGGTTTATAAACATTTATCTGAGCCACTGGAGATCAAGGGCTTAGTCCTCTCTTCAGCCTGGAATGGGCTTTGCCACTAAGGGCAGTACTATAGGCTAAATTATGAAGCCCATTCTTGCTGTCATCTTTCCTATAAAAAATCAGTCCGTGCTGTGAACAAGCAGTAAATCTGAAGAATTACCCTTGGGGCAACAATCTCCCTTCAAGTATGCATTTTCTATTTCTTGAGAGCTTTCTCTTGCATTCTGCCATCTCATGCCTGAACCCTTAACACACACTAGAGGAAAAGGGGAGCACTTTAGAGCTGGCAATAGGCTGTTGACCACTGAGAAGTGCATATGGTCTGCATGTCATTCAGATGAAAGACTATAAAAGAAGCACATACAGGACACACTGCCATGTGGAGTGAAAGGCATTATCTAAGATGAACACATCTAATTTACATTTTTCTTCCTTGGACCTGCCTTTCTGCCAGAAATGATTTTTTCCCTTAAGCATCTCATTCCATCATTCTTTGTTTCTCAAAAGTACTGCATTGAGTAGTGAAAAAAAGTAGTTCAATTATCTAAAATGTTTTGAGAGAGGCAACATGTTTTGAGGGGGTATAAGGTAATAAATATAAGGTAATAAATGCTTCTTCCAATAAACATTAAAAAGCTGCTTGGAACAATAGCAATTTCTCAGTTTGGGTGAAATAGGTGAAATCCTTGAGAACTAGTAATAAGAAAATAATTAGTTACTCAATAGCCCAATAATTTTATTAATTCTTTATGTGTTGTGCCACATATGCTTACAAATGCAAGGAGAAAGTAATATTGAGACTAAGAAGTCAAAATTATGGTAGTAAAATCAATCCTATTTGATGAGTTTTATTTCTGACTATGAGAAAATTGAACACACTTCTTCACCGCAGTAGAGTATAAAAGTTACTTTTAATTGTGTGGTCACTATTCTCAATGTCAGAAAATTATTCCTTGTACTTTTTTGGAAACAATTTTTTTTTTCCTTTTTTTCTTTTTTTTTTTTTCTTTTAGTGAATAAACTTCCTCTTTTAAAGAGTAAGTTATTCTTAGAGCACTTTTGAATGGCTGCAAATTGCAGTTACAGTACGACACTCCAAAGATTAATATATTTTCTGCTTATATTTATTGAGTGTTTTGGAATGGATGTTCCTGGTGAGAAAAGTGAAAGCCTTATTTACACCATCAGGAAGAGCTTCAGAGCTAGTTTCGCTGCTAAGAAACTGAAGAACACCATGAGTTTCTCTAAGGTATTTTTTTTTTCTTCTACCACAAGGAATAATATTTTGAGGGCACATACTAATGTTAAAAGAATTTTTTTTACTCTTAATATGGGGAATGTTCCAAAAACAGTCTAGGTACTTCTGGAACAAAAATATTTGCCATTCAGATTATTTGCTACCTATCTTGGGGGTAATGATTTGTTGCTTGATTTTTTTTTTCCCCCTTAGGTGCTTGGTTTGAAGAATTATGGTTGAAATGTATATTTTTTCTTTTCACTTTTTTCTTCTCCTCAAGAACTAACTTGTAATATATCACAGCTGTCATTATAATGAGAGAAAACATCATGATGCAGCAGAACTTAGTCAATTCAATTATATAGAAAATGCAGTGAAATTATTTTGATAGAAATGCACCTGCTGAGGCTGCCTGCTAGGCTAGTCCACAATTAGATACTGTTTAAAAAGTTATTAAAAAGCTCATTTAGGCAATTTATCTCTTAAGTGTGTCTGGGGAATATTTCCCTGATGAAAGGGTCAAAACTCTGGAGAAATGTTTATTTCAAAAGTAAAGGTAACTTATGCAGCCCTGTCCTAATAATGGTGAAGATACACACTATCTTAAAAAGAAATCCAAAGGTTTAATAGATTTTGTAGATAGATGAGATCAAACCACCTGTGAACTATGTAGCCTTGGTCCATAGGTCTAAGAAAAACATGAAAGAATGCAGATTTCTTAAAAAAAAAAATAGAAAAAGGAATATCTCTAATATCTCTAACAAGCATTCCACTGATTTTGGATTGCATTGGTAGTAATAATATAATAATGAAAGGCAAAAGAAGTTTACTATAGAAAATGACCCAGAAAAATGACTGAAGGCCTATGCTGCATTCTCTGAAGAGCTGTACTGCTAGTATTTTGAGTCAGCTTCTCCACCACAGGACTACCAGGAAGAATAATATATTTCCCTATGTGAATGGCCTGATGCATCTCTCACTGTTCCTGGTTGGTTTTGTCACAGAGGCAATACCTTATTGAGCTAACATGAAGCAAAAACTTTCTATAAAAATATTAATACTTGCAATTAGTTTATCACAATTTGCCCATTCACCTCACCAGAAAGGTAATCAATCACTTCTGGAGCTTACATCTTCATGACTGCTGGAATCATTACTCTGTAATGTTTTATTATTTTTAATGGCTGATTTTGCTTACAAGTTATGACAGATTTGTGCCATTTTTCTCCTAAACAAGAGTGATTGCTCTAACAAGAGGACACATCCTTACAGTTCATATTTTGCATTTAAAAACTGCTGATTGTTTTACCATGTTTTATAAAATGGCCCTGTTTCAGTAGTGGATCTTAGGTGTGTGGAAAAGACACACAAATCATCTTCTCTAGTATGGTATTGTAAAGTGCATGTTTCAAATGAATTTTAGTATTGCCACTGTAAAAACTGATTTGTTCCTTTAGGAATTGTCTTAAATTTTCACGAGTATTTATCGATGAAGGAAGTATCAGGTAAACAAAAAAGATATTTTTTTGGTATTGAAGAATGACAATTCACTTCTTAAAGCTGGACAGCGGCCGGCCAGCATGCCATTGGCATTATTGCTCTGTAAATGCATGTGCAAAAATCTAGCAAAAGATACCCACACAGAGCTGTTTAGCAATTCTCTGCAAAATATAATAGTAGCAACCAAAGAAGGTTCTCATAGAAGACTTTCTACATGGCATCTTTTTATCAACTATATTGATTAAGTGAAATAAAATATATTTATATATAGTAAAATTTTAGGCATACAATTAGCAAAACTATTCTTTATATGTTGTTTATGTAAGAATAATTTTAATATCATACCCAAAAGATAATATGTTGTCTGCAGAAATTATGTGGTATGCAGAGAAGTCAAGAAAAAAAAAATCTTAAAATGGTTTATTTAGAGAATGAAACTATGTGAGTAGAAGATGAAGTGTGGGTTAATACACTCTACTCTGAAAGGCTTCTCAGAAGAATTTTGGTTCCAATTCAAAGCAAACATGGCAAGTATTTGGACACCATCTTTTTTAGGTTTTTTTTTCCCTCAGCTGTTGGCACAAAATGATGCTGGGCTTGGAAAAACTAATGAACTTCAGAGATTTTTATCTTTGGGAGCTGCAGTTGCATAAGAAATTGTCAATTTCTGGCATCTTAGAATGCCTGTCATGTGATATATTTCAAGCATTACCTGAGATCTGCAGTTCATTCATATCTACAAAATATCAGGGTGTCCCATTTTCAAACACATATTTTATCAAATATTTTAGTTTGTAACTAAAAATGAGAAATATCCATGATTTAGCCTTGTTTTGTAAGAAACATAAAGGTGTACATAACTGAAGAAGATTCAGGAATGCTAATGATAGGCCAAAAAGCCTTATTTTTGCACAGAAAAAATAGAGTATCACAGAATAATGCATGCATAGAATCATTTAAGCTGGAAATCATCTTTAAGATCTAATTCAGCCATTAACACAACACTGCCAAGGCCACTACCAAACCATTTCCACAAGGTGCAATATCTATACATTTTTTAAATACTTTGAGGGAAGGTGACTCCACCACTTCCCTGGGCAGCCCGTTGCAACATTTTGGTGAAGGAATTTTCCTCATTTCAAGTAAACCTCCCCTGTTTCAGCTTGAGGCCATTTTCTCATGCTATTGTGCATACGTACAGAAGACATTTGAGTAACTGTTTGTGTATATTCAGAGCTCAAATTTTTGCCTTCACAATGATGAAGGAGACTCAGACTGGCCAGTGAAAATAATTATGTAAATACTATTAATGATTAAATCATAGTTTCAATAATATGAATAAATCAATTAGACTTCATGGCTTTTTATAGCATAAGATATGCTCTTGTGTTCATGAATAATTGATGTAAGCAACAACAACCATGTCAAAAACAACAAACAAAGATAAATAATCCCGTAATATATGTTGGTTAATTCCTGAAAAGGTTAAGAACATCAAATTTTCAAATATCATGACCTGACTTTAATGACCCAGTAACAGGCTGACATTTGCAGCACCGTTTTTATGCAATAACACATCATGTGCAAAGATCAGCAAGTGCAATGTAACCGCTTATCTCAGAGGAGAAAAATAAGTAATAATGGTACAAGAGAGGTTAATAAGAGGTACAGGTCCAGCCTGGCTTTTATCTGTCTCTTTAGAAAATGAACTGGGAATTGCTGTCAACTTGATTGGAAAACGGAGAGGAGAAACAGATACATATGGGAGACATCAGTCAGAGTGGAGAAGACTGGTCTGTGTGAAGGTTGTTTGCAAGGTTACCTGGTCTGACGCAATGGAAGGCTGGAATTTGCATCTCAAAGCTTTGTTCCTTTCTCAACATAGTGTCACATAAATTGTCCGCCCCGGGGTTTTAATTTCACAGATGTCTAAGCTCATTTAGAAATTAAAGTGCAATAATCTGTGATCCACACTGTATCTCATCATTCTGGTTTTTTCTCAGCAAATGTTACGTAGTGATTGTTTTGTTTACACATCAGACCTGTACTCAAAGTTATAGGCTTGGGGTTTGGGGTTTTTGTTTTAATATATCTGTGCTTTTATGCGACGGTTAGAACATTATATATTTTTTCTCTAATATTTCTGTTTTATTTCTGGGGGAACTTCAGATTTACTTTTTTTTTTTCATGTTTTATAATCTGCGTGGTTTTTACAATCGCTAATGAGTATAGCTGGATGACAGATGCTTTATAAAGGTTTTAATTATCTCCTTTTTTTTTTTATATTATCCTCTAAGGTATTGGCTCTCAGTTAAAGAAAAAAATGTGTTTTACTGTTTTATAGACTTTTCAGCAATTTAATTGTACTTTGAATCCTAGTAAGATAGTGTATAATTGATATATTGAATGAAATTATGTGATTAATTTTCATTTTACACTATGTTTTTAGATTTCAATAAGAAATATGTACATGCTTATTCCAGATTGTGATTGGCAGGAATGAAGATAGAAATAAGCAAGCAATTAATCAGCAAAACTTTCATGAGCAAATACTAGCATATAAAGATACAATTGCCATCTCCCCACATTAGGAACATAATTAGAAAAGAAATTAGATATACAGTATTTTATATAGATACACCAGTTCCAAAACGCCAAGAAAATAAAGATTCTTTGGAAATTTCTCTTGAAAATCTCTTGATTTTGCCTTTGCGGATCATGTGCGGCAGTTCTACAGTGCTGGAAACTGTCCTGCCAAACAGGAGCCTTTCTTATTTCAAGCTGCTTTGAACAACCCTCTTTCAGCTCTGGCACTGCTTCATGGAGCAGACACGACCTCTCCCAGTAATCTGGTGTTCCATTCAGTTTTCATAAACTGAAATTACATCCCCAAAACATAATACACGTTGTGGAACTCCATTATAATTCTCAAGTTGGCACACTTCAGTTTCTGAAGGACTTCCTGTCTCAGAAGAGTTGCACAAACTGACCTGACAAATGTACCACTCCAGGTCACCCTCTAATGTGTCCCTAGACACCAAAACACCTTTATGTGTTTTATTATGATCTTAAAAATAGAAGAAAATCAGAAATTGCAGCATTACCTATAAACATCCTAATTAGCTCTTTTAGACTGTGTCTGTTTAACTTAATTTCAATTTCCTTTCTTTCTCCCATCTATGCTGTTTGTTGATAGCTGGCCAGACAATCTTGTTAGATCAATGGCATTGCAATAAATTACAATACTAATTCAAAGCAGCAGTGAAGAGCATTGTATTTACTACTGATTTACAGTTAAATTTAAAAAAGTAAGGATAGAGTGAAAAAGAAAAAGGGATGTTCTCACTGAATTTTTTTATAGCTTGTTACTGCTGGTAAATTTCTACCCCATTCTTGCATATCTGCAAATATAGCTTGCAGATATGAATGTTTCCCTAAGAAAGAGCAATGGGTAGTATTTATGCCACTTGCAGTATGACTATTATGAAATGCACCATATCAGAGGCAGATTGCCCCCAAGCCAGAGTATTCAGACACCTCATGATTTCCCCAGAATAAAGACCTGGAAGTTCTGCAGTTTCAGTTGCTACAGCGTAGCTGCAGGCAGGGTAGGAGAGGGGTGATAGAAGCACTCCTATACATTTTGTGGTTGATGTTTTTCAAAGCAGCATCTAATTATCACTGAGAGTGGTATTCATCTCACTTGACTCCAGTCATCTGTATCTGATCTAATTACTCTTGAATATCTTTGCTAAAGAAAGGAATTAGTATTGCTAGGGCACATCTTATTCTCATATAGACATCTAGGGCTAATTTGAGGTCTTTAAAGGTATCTGAGATGCTTTAAGGCATCCAAAACTTAGGGTTTGGCAGATGTTTTAAATTGCTCTCCTGATTCTTCAAAAAAAAAAACAAAAACCCAACCCCAAATATTATAGGTTCTGCAACAGAATTTTTCCCTTCTGGCATGTCAGTGGAAGACCATGTGGGATTTCCTAGTCCAAATTTCAGTAGAGTTGTTTAGGCAATTTAACTGAGTCCCTGGAACTGAAGTAAATAATTTCCTAGTTGAGCACACTTCTCTCCATTGTCTGTGGAAGGAGCCTTTGGAGTCAGCTTGGATGTGTATTTAATCCCATGTCCCATGAATCCTCCTTGGAAGCTGCAAAATGACCCTCCTTAACACTACTGGACTTAGAGTTAACCTGGAGTATGCAGGTCCTCAGTTGCAGTCCTTGTATTCCTGAGTTGCCTTTGCATTTCTCCCTGACAGCTGATCAGGACTAGAAGAGCACCTGGGGCTGGACTACAACAGGAACCTGAACAGGACCACGTACTTGAAAACTTCTGTATGGAGTTTTATAAAGTGGTGCTGTGGTGGTTCAACAGGATAGTGACAGTAAAGAGCTAGAAAATAGTAATCTTATTCAATGTGAAAAATAATACATGGGGACACACCCTGATTTAAAGACTTTATTTTGAGCACCTGGGTTTTCCCTTGACTGTACTGAGAACTGTAAGACTCCTCAGAGCACAGTACTGTGTTAAAAAGGCTTTTAATAAAATTTGGAGCCATGGCTCCTGGAAGATATAGTGTTCTAAACTGCTATTAGAAATAGTGAAAGAAGATGGTGTCTTGGTGCTGTGAGAAATGAGCTTAACTTACCAGAGGATCCTCTCACAAACTGAAGAATTATTCTGTTTTCTTTCAAAAGATTTATTGCATTTGAAGACAGGAGGCTCTGTGGGCATTAATGAAATATTGAGTACCATTTTTGTATTCTTTGGGTACTTATACTGACTACAACAGTAAAGTCTTCTGTAAACTGAATAGTTCATTCTCTATTCACCATGGGCAGGTAGGTGTTCAGCTGTCTCCAGGAAAGCCCAGCTTCATCATGCATCATGGTGACTTGGAAAGACAAACACTATCACTCAAAACGTTCCCATTTTTTTCTTTTTGCCCCGTCTTCATATGATAGGCATGATACTGCATGGTGTTAGATATTTCTTTCATCAGCTGGAGTCAGCTGCCCCAGCTATGTCCCCTCCCAGTGTCCCCACACACCCACAGACTGTTCACTGCTGGGGTTGGGGTGAGGAGCAGAAAAGGCCCTGACTCTATGCAAGCACTGCTCTGTGCAGCAGGTAAAACATCCCTGAGTTATCAACACTGTCTGCAGCACAAATTTGAAGCAGCCCCATACCAGTTACTGTGAAGAAAATTAGCTCTGTCCCACCCAAAACCAGCCTGTGTAAAACAGAAAGATAACTGAGAAAGTGCTGCCATTCATTTTGGCAGAACCAGATAAAGATACAGTGCAGCATGTTGGAATACATGTATTCATGTGTTTTATAAAGCAAATGAATAAGCAGAAATTGCTGTGACAGAAATGTACATGCTATGGCACAGGGATTAAATGAGACCACATTACTAGGATAGCATTTGTCTATGTCTGTAATTTAAAGCTTGCATAAACTACTGAAGATTTTCTCTTTACAGGGAAGAATTTCCCTGTATCAGAGCATGTGTGTGTACAGTGTGTATATGTTCTTCTGTAAATACAGGGTATGTACATGTATCATCTCTTGTTTCCACACACAAGATTCCACATAGATCCTAACAGCATGACAAGTTTATCCCAGTTTGTTAACAGAATTTTTCTATGAATAAGAACAACAAGCACCAAAGACATTAATTATAATTACTTCTATTGCTTATCCTTTGCTTCTCCACAGTCTCCAGATTTAAATTTTAAAAAAATCATAAAAATTTTCTACTTTGTGCTTTTCAAGTACATTATGCAAGTTGACAATATTCCTTTCTTTCCTTTTCACACACTGAAATAGAGGTCTCTGCAAAGAGACATTTTAAAGGACGCCTACCAGCACTTCAAAGCATGGTAGACCTAAGTTTAGCTTAATCAATGTTTGATGTAATGAAAATCTCTTGACAGAAGTTGATATGCTTAGAAATAAATCTCTGATGCTTCATTATATATTCACAGAAAGGTGAAAATTGTAGTGATTATGCACACCTCTGAAATATGTCTCATTGGATTAGCAGCTATAATTAGCATTCACTTTTATGAAAGTCAGCTTAATAATATTACTTTCCCTACCACAGGTAATATTCTTCATGGTAATCATATTTTATTCCATGAGCAAAAATAAAGAAAATACTATTATTGTGTAGAACAGCATGTATTTTATTTAATTTATCTCTATTTTTAATAGCCTAGATTTTCTATCTTAAATGTATAGAAACCATGTATATAAGCACGCATTTTTCCCAACACCTTTAAAATGTTGAGGAAACCAGGCTTCCTCACAAATGGGGAATCAATTGGGGACACTGGGGGCAGTCAAAGGCTACCTTATATTCCACTCACAATGCATTGTGTTTGTAGTGCAAATTTATCCACTACCTCTACTGGTAGACTGGTAGTACCAGATATTTTTTCATTTGTCTTTGTATGAAGTCCAATCTGAGGTAGTAGTTTGTATGTTTTTAAATGTTGTTTTACAGAAGCCCTGTAGAGCTGTGCTAAAAATACTTTATGTGATGCAGCCAACACAGTGCTGTTCTCCACCATTGCCTTATCTTGGTACTTTTTAGTCATTTTGCAGTTAACCAACCCAAAAAATATTTATTGTTTATTTCTCTTCAGTCCCTAAGTATTTCAGTCTAAAGCACTGGTGATTTTCATCCAATTACTGTTATTCACACATCAGAAAGATCCAGTTATTCCTGTGAGAAATTACAGACCTTCTCCATAGTGATGAGAATGTCATCAGTAGACCTCATGAATGTAGTCCTGGTCTTTGTGCCAAGGTCATTTAATCAAAAATGTTAAATGTCTGCAATCATGAGAATGATTGCTGGGAAACTTAACCAAACAATTCCCTGCAGGCAAAGATTTGCATATGTATACCACCCAGTTGTTTTCTTGATGTGTAATCTACCTGTTTAGACAGATAAAATGAAATTAAGAAAACTGGTAGTACTCATATTTCCAATAAATCAGCAATAATATATTTTTAATTAACTCTCACTATAGAATTAAAATTTGAGGCTGCAGTTAAATTATCCTTTAAAGAATAATTTTCAGCATCATAACTTCATGGTGTCACAGAGAGTAGGTGAACACAGAGCAATCCTGGAGGCTGTATGTACTGTACACATTTCTACCTGTGCTGTTCAAGTGTAATGGAGAACCAGATTAGATACAGAGTGCTTAATTGCTATCACAAATATGTTGTGCTTTTGCTAAGTTTTAAAGGGGAAAACATTAGCTATATTCATTTCAATGTGAAAATAATTGTCTTTTTCCAGAGTTCCCATCGAATAAGTTTGTATTCAAATCTACACACTAGCAATGCTTTATAAACTTTTTGATTCATATTAGACCTCATACCAAAGTGCTTCCTTAAGCAAGATGATTGCACCTATTACTGTGGAATTCCTAGATTAATCTCACTTTCGTGGCATTTTCCTGAAAGCTTTACTAGAACAGGTGTTTTTTCTAGTCCCTTTAGAGGCTTTCACCTTCCAGAAAAATCTTGTATAATGCTGTAAAATTGTATCAACAATTAATCTGTTATAAAAAGCAGCTAATATAATTTGTCATACCAGTAAGTGTCACGACCCACTGGTAAAGGCTGTGGTGTTCCTTGTAAATTCTCGTGAGGCTGAACAAAGATCATGAGCGAGGGAAATCTTGTTTTATTTTACAGTCACCAAAGCTTTGGCAACCAGCTCATTATCTAAACTGAAAAGATGTTGGCTAACAAGCCTGTAAATTCATACAATAAACTTCCACAAGTGACAGATAGCAAGCCCTTTGTTTTGTCCAGTACACTTCGAGAGGTTCTCAATTCCCACCAGAAACTCCTCACAGTGGCTCACAAGCCACAACACACCATTACACAAGCAGTGTACTCCCCACTCCAAAAGCAGAGTTTAATACGCAGTATAGAATAGAATATGAAAGTTGTGCTTTGCTCAGGCAAAGCAAGGGAAAAAAAACAAAGAATATCCTTAGATCCTGCATTGGTGTTGCTGTGAGGATGATCCAGAGATGAGGCAAACAATGAGATGAAGAAAGCGAGAGGAGACAAAAAAGAGATGCCATAGATAAAAAACAGCAAGGAAGCATCTTTCTAATCTGCATCTTTTTATAGTTAACCTGGTGCACGCCTCTTATGTAAATTTGCATGTTATCTGTATTGTGCACAGCCAGCCCTTCTCCAGGAAATGAATTGGGAGGGTGGGACTGAGCACCAGTCTCAAAGCAGAGCTGGCTCAGACCTCCATGGGACCCTCACTTTCTATCACCTCTCCTGCAGCAATACTCAGAATGTTTGAGACAAATCATGCTGAAGTGTGGTCTTCTACAGTAATTTACTGCATATTTACAAAGGTGTATGAAATAAATAATAATGACAGAAAACAAGCTGTTTGTTTGATTGTTTAAAATAATTGTTTGGCCCTTTTTTCACGTAAAGGTCAGAGGATTTTTCACTTTCCATAGTCTTTGCAGGGTTTTAAGTGCCATTTTTCTCAGTGAACTTCTTATTATTTGTCTTCTTTATTATATCCTGTATTATCCTGTTTGCACGTCACTCCATTGCACTGTATTTTTTGACTAAAAAAAATACGATATATCTGTTTAATGTGAGTTGCCAAATAAGGATACGTCTCTAATACATAAGTGGTTTAAAGTCTGCACAAAAAAAACCTAAAAAACAAACAGTTTCAGAACAGTAAACTTTAAGTAACACTTATGAAATAATGTTTAGGACAGTGTTTATCACTTTAGCTCATACTCTAGAAATGCCTGTGCTCTGTGAACAACAACAAAAAAAAAAGATTTATGGAGTGCTTAATCATACTGAATTGGGAAATAGTTTTCTATCCCTTCCCTGTAAGGCATTTCTGGACCCCCTGCAACACCAGTGTTCGCCAAGGTGCATTTAGATTGCACATTAATGTTTCCATATGGAATAGCTCAGCTCTCATGATCTCTGTGAGAAGCTTGTGTTGCTCATCTCATTAGAAAAAACAACTCTTGAGATGGCCGAGTTGTGAAAACACTGGCATTTCACTATCAGGCACAGAGGATTAGTTTCAGATTATCATTTTAGGCAGAGTTAAAGTGGGATCAGAATTTTGGTGCCTGATTCATGCTATCACTTGTTTAATTGCAATGCCTTCTTAATATGCAACTGTAGCTTAATACAGTACACTAGATAACTGGGTGACCATGTCAAGTAAGAGTTTCTTTTTGCCCTGCATATGTTCAATCAGTTAAAATAACTGAGCTGCTGAAAATATATTCAGTTTATACTCACAGTAATCTCAATACAGTAAAAATAAGATAAAGCAATCCCTGTGTAAATCTGTCTGGTATTTTTCATTTCCAGAATCCAAAATGTCTTGTTTTCTACGTTTCTGGGGTGTCTTTTTAGGATATTAATTTGCATTTTTTTTTTGCTGTCTTTTAGACTTAAGCTTTTGTGTCAAATGTTATTTATTTCATATACCCTTATTAATGTGCAATAACTTACTGGCATGGCAAATTACATTAGCTGCCCTTTATAATAATTTTTTTCTAAATAACTGTATAGTAGTGATGGCTATATGATTTCATGTTATCCCAGTACTGCTTTTGGAGTGGCAGAAATCATACTCCTATCAGTCACTGTAGACTGTTAAATATACTTGTCCTGCTTGACTTGAAAGGATCATTGCACTTCAAAATCAGTGAATGCCTAAACCAGTACATGATAAAAATATATATAGGGTTTGGATTTTTAAAATTTTATGTATGGCTTATTCATTAATGTCTATGAAGAATTTTTTTTTCTATGAAAATGTACAATGACATTTACAGGAAGCATGGATTGAATGTCCTCCTTTTATTTTTTTCCCTCGTTTTACTGTTGCTTTCTGGTATAGAACAAGTTATGGTGAAATTGACTTTCTGTCAGCTTAATAACTATTAATGTATTGGATGCAGTGAAGCATCACCCTACATGATCCATCTTTAAAGGTAAAGTTGTCTTGCAGGAAGGTCACAATTTATTTATTCTCCATTCATTATTTCATCTTTGAAGAGGAATCGTTATGTAAACGTTGAGCACATTTGCGAATTCAGAACAAAATTTTGTGTGTTCTCTGCTTAGAAGTTTAAACTGGTTTTAAAGCTTTCAGCAATGTAGTGAGGCAATTTTTTAAAATTTTCTGTAGTGACTGATATTTTTGCATATTTTTTCAGCATGGAATTTTCCAATTCAATTAAATGAGTCTAAAGAGGCATTTAATGATGTGCTTATTTAATTATATTCTTTAACAATTATATTTAGTACCTCTAGATTTTCCCAAAGTAAAAGGGGTCTGAAATCTAACTTGGATCAACATTATTCAGTTGGCAATATAATACTTCCAGACAGATGCAATTACAAGTTCTCAACATTTTGGAACAGTTTCAGAAGCAAAACCCTTATTAGGCCTTCAAACTGATTGCAAGTCAAATGCATTCCAGGTTCCAAAAGGCAAGGTTCATCACAGTGTGCATTCTCCTTAGGTCTGATATAATCTAAGTGATAGAAGAAGAAAAAGGACTGTGACAGAAGGGTTTTGTGAT
>JANRMJ010000054.1:70598775-70609447 GCA_025584955.1 Alethe diademata
ATATAATCTAAGTGATAGAAGAAGAAAAAGGACTGTGACAGAAGGGTTTTGTGATGCGTTTTGTAATTTGATTTTTCAAGTACCTTCATTAATCCATATCATAATTAATTCCAATTAAATTAATCCAGGAAGGTAGAAGCAAACTTCAAGTTGCAATATAACAGCAATGTTGCCTTTGGCTGGCAGCCATTAAATAAATTTTTCTGCAAGCTTCTATTTAAAAAATGGCCATTGTTGTTTAAATTTCTTGTTTTGAATTAATCATAATTTATTATAATCAGTGTTCCAGGACAAATACAAGCATATGTAAAATCATTTGAAAAGGATGAAAAGTCTGATTTGTCCTTTCTTAGATGAGTTGAGCTATCTTTATTCATTTACTAAGTTTAGGCAAAAAATTATATATTGTATTAGCAACTTTCCGCAGAAAACATGGCAATATTCTTTCTGTTTTCTGCAGACTGAATGCAGTAATCCTGCCTCTCTGATTTCAAATACAGCTCAGTTTTCAAGTGCAGCTGTTTATCATAAAATGTTTGTTAATGGGCAGCTGATACTGCCCTATGGATGAGATTATTGAAAAGTGTTTGGCAAGAGAAAACAAAGTTTTCGAATAAAACTTCTTCTCTTGCTATAGAATTCTGCAAGATAAAACCTTTCTTTTTTCATAACTTCCAGAACATTTTAGAATACCTTGGTTTAAGACTGTTAAGAGTTTTCTTCAATTTATTATGCTATAGAGTAGTTAGTCTTAGAGAATTTTCTTTAATAAGTAGTTTTAAATACCTGCATTTTAACCAAGCAGGACCTTCCCACAGTTTAGAGATGCGTTGTCACCACCAGGGGAATAGCCATCACCAATTGCCTTAAAAAGAATCATTCACTCTATATCTGGGCCTCACATCTCTGTTTTTCAATGGTGTGTGCCTACTCTGCACCAAGGTCAAACAGTAGAAGACTGTTTTCACTCTCACATGCAAACTAGAAGGGTGCAGCAGCTGCAGAGTTGCCTGTGCCTTTGGAAGTTGTTGGAATATTAACGATATCCAAGACAGAGCAGTGAGCTGCAGAAACGAGTTTATTAGAAATTGTCAGGACAGTGACAGGAGTGTTTGCAGCATCTCTCCAGGGATTTGATTCAGCAGATAATGTATAACCCTTATTCCTTGCCTGAGTGTAAGCATTGGAGTCTTTTCAGCGGAGGGGAGTAATATTTTATTTTAAAACTGCCTCAAAAGAGTAGGTGAGACAAAAGGTACTGGAAACACTCTTGTTTGCTCAGCAGGTGCTGGAGATGTGATAACAAAAGTCCAAAAGCTGCCTCTTCCAACACTCAGGAGAGTTGATAACCTCAGGTTTTTTGCCCTTTCTATTCTGCCTGCAGTAGTTTTAACTAGACTTTTCTCCTACGACTAAGAAATTCGGCGTTTTCCAACTGGAAATTTCCCAGGTATTCCCAGCCAGCTCATTACTGCAATGCTTCTTACACTGACCACTGTCTGGTTTTCTGTAAGAAGTAGCAGTGCACTACTACCAAGAGTGGAAGTTGCAAATGTTTCATAGAAACCTCGATTTTCGTGTCATACTTAGAGCTTATTAAGTTGGAAGGGACATTATTTAATAACTTCTTAACACATTTACCTTTGGTGTTTCTTTTTTTAGTTACTGCAGTAATAATAAATGGTTTACAGCAATTTAGTTAGCAGACTTTTTCCTGTAAGCATTGCTCACAGAACTTCATAGTTTTTCAGCACATGAAAAAGATATTGAAAAAAGATTTGGTTATGATGTTTTATTTTGACTGGTTTAAACCTAGTTTCTGATTCCCTCTATGTGCATTTAGACTGCAAAAGAAAGTGAGGGAAGATACATAGCAATGTTTCATTTAGCAGTGCAAATTTGGTAGTGGTTCAATTTCCCCTTGATCAATCAATTCCATCTATCTAGGTTTTAATACTTCGCACAATATAACCAATTGCTGTGATACCACATTGCAAATTGATGTATTATTTTTCATTCCTGTATATTGTATCTTCTTATATATAGTCTTACTACAGTTTATGGGTTTTTCTTCAATACTTGTTCTAACTTCGAAAAATGTAAGAGCTTTACTGTCTTCATTCTCTTCTTATATTGAGACAGTATTTTTTACCATTGTTTTAACCTGATAAACCTTGTTACAGTTTTCTTTCCTCATCAGAACCCTTAATTTAGCAAGATATGACATTCATAACCTGTTTGGTTCTACTTGCAGACAACTATACCTTGCCAGAAAGAGTAAAAATAAGTTTGAAATGGTGGCCCAGAAATTCAACCAAAATCCTCAGAATCCTTAGATTGATGACATAGAAAATTCATACTAAACATGGAAGTGATGGAAGAATGACGAAGAAGAACATGTCTCATTTGTTAGCTTAAAGACAGAAAATATCAAACACAAAGGAAAAAAAAAGTGTGTTTATGTGAGATAAACAGACCATACTGAGCTAAATAATGTTTGAACAAATAAACCAGTTTAAAGGGAATCCAAAGTAAAATGTTAAAACAAAATCTGAAGTAGTGATACATTTATAAACAGTTTTATTTTCCTTTTTATAAAATTTATAAAGGAAACATATCAAAGTTGAAGTACAGGGCTTCCTCAATATATGACATTAAAATATTTTTAACATAAATTCCCATTCAGTCTGAACTCTAAGTATTTTCAGCTTGCCATCTAAATGTCTGATAAATGTTTCTTCTCAAAACCCTTCCTTCTTTTTTAGTGTGTAATTGACTTTTATTTTATGTTCCAAATAATGAAATAGCACATTAAATGCGGGGAAAAGAATGTCCAAACTTCTAACATTGCAATTTCCTTTGAATGAGATGCAGTTCCCGTGTGAGTTAAGACCAGATACATACTAAATAAATCAGAGACCTCATTTCCTCAGATGAAACTGCAATATAGCCATTAATGGTGCTCCAGAATTGTCATTGCAAACAAATTAATTTCTCTTTTCATGTACCATTCTCGACATCCTTATGATGTCATAGCAATTATCAGTGTCCTGAATACAGCTATTAAACATTCTCCTTGTTTTTCCATGTTTTTGAAATCTCAGAAACACATATAAATCTATAGTGCTTGTTTGGCCTTAATGACTTTCATATGTTCAGAACATATCTAGTTAAAAAATGAGATGTTAGGGATTATCCTTTATAAGATGAATTACCGTGTATAAAAAGTGGTCCTCGCTGCCCATTAGCATTCTGCTGCCCAGCCCAGAGAACCACACCGGTTCAGAAAACACCATAGGTTTATTTTACTTAATCGGCCAATTTTTCCTCACTTCAATTTGACTTACAGTTCTTTAGTAGGTAGAAATATTAAGCTTTAATTCTAATGTAATTAGCTGTACTCTTCATCTGAAAAGTATTCCTCCGAGGCAAGGCTGCATAGAGTAAATGAACTTGATTACACCTGGATTAGAGACAGAATCATTTAGACTTTTTCTTGCTGAGAGTCAAAGAAATTCCTTCCAGGTATGAGGGAAGGCTGATATCTCATGGTATTATTTTTCCTCTCCAAACTGCTATCAGGAACAGAGCTTTGAAGACCTTCTAATACAATCAAGACTTTAGCAGGTTCATTTTTTGTATAGATGAAGTGTTTTCAAAGAAGAAAAAACTCAAATACATAAATTGAGCATTCAAATACTTATATATGAGCATTTACTAAATATTTTGTCTGTAATATGGCACTAGCTAATTTTTCTCCTTTAGAATTTCCTCCATATTACCACTAAACTCTGTTGCATTGTCAGCTTGGTTATTGAAAAGAATGTGGAAACTTATCCTTTACTTGAACACATTTTTCCCTCCTAAGCATTTTGTTAGGGCTGTAATGAGTAGCAGCTTGAGTGCTGTGAGAAGCTTTTTTCTTACATGTTGACCCTTGATACACGTGAAACCACATTGTCTTGAATCCCTCTTTAATCAGAGCAAAGGCCTCCTCATCCAGTCATTCACCAAATAATGGTATGTGATCAGCAGCCAGATTAGCCTGAAGCCAGTGCTCCAGTTTCTCTAGAGCCTGCCACTCACACATGCACACACACAAACCACAAGCCCCAAAATAGCCAAAACTTATTTCAAGTGTTGAAGCTAAAGTGAAAAATTGAAGTTATGGGATGCTTTTTCTACTTGTTAATACAGGAGGGAAGGACTAAACCTGATTCCTTTAAATCCTGCATGACCTGCACACTGGATAACTGAATTTCCATTTGGGTCCCAGCCAGTACTTCATTCTACTTTCTACCAGCAACCAACCCTTTAAGTACCCACCAGAAGGCATCTGCCTCACTGCCCCAGAAGTGTCCTGATAATCAACTTTCCATCACCACCAGGGAGCACAGATGTAACCTGAACATTTTCAGTCCAGAATAGGTGAGGGTCCCCAGTGGGTCACCAAAATATCTGCTACAGTAATTGCAGCAGAGGCACCATGAGAAGAGTCCAAGTCTTGAGTTGCTGGAGCATGACTGTTTGAAGAGTCATACACAAAGACTGTTTGAAATCAACAACAGCTTTAAACTGAAAGAGGGTATGTTTAGATTAGATATTAGGAAGAAATTCTTTAAGGGTGGTGAGGCACTGGAACAGGTTCTCACAACAGGTTGTGGATTCCTCATCTCCCCCATCCCTGGAAATGTTCAAGGCCAGGCTGGACAGGGTATTGAGTAAGCTGGTCTAGCAAAAGGTGTCCCTGCCCATGGCAGGGGATTGGAACTAGATGATCTTTAAGGTCCCTTCCAACCCAAATGGAATTCTTTGGTTCTATGGTCATACAATTCTAACCTATTATATGTTCTTTTTAAAGGAAAAACAGCTTCAATTAATAATTCTCATTGTGGAGAAGCTTGTCTCTGCATTTACAACTTTAGTGAAAAATCCTAAGCACTGCTCCTAAAACTAAACAGCACGTTCCACAAGGTCGACATATTTAGAGACAGATTATGTTTTGAACGTTTGACACGTATTATATAAACCTTTGTCTGGAGGCTGTAATATTCTATTTTTTTCTTTTGCAGTGCCTTTATTGTTATTTATCTTTCATTTTAAAAGAGCTATTTAAATTTCAAACTCTCATAGAAGGGGTACATTTAATGAAAAGTGTTTCGTTAAAAGGCATTTTCTTTTTTACTTTTTCTAAATGGAAAAAGAGTATTTTTACCTCTGCTGTTACAGTTCTACACAAAAACGATGCATACTAAAAATAAATGTGCAGTAAAAAAGATACATAAATAAAATAATAATTTTCTTTATTGATGAAATGGAAAAGTTTATTGGTGACCTGTTACATAGGTTTGCTGGGCAAATGGTCATTGACAAAACAGTCAATGCTTTTCTTTCCAAAAGTATAAGTCTTTTATATATTAATAAATTAATTGGTACTCACTCCTGGGAACCCTTCTGTGATTAGTTTCTCGTCTTGTATGGGTCTTGGGCGTGTGAAAAGATATGCTTATTTCACTAATATTTCACTCTCTTGGCTCTGTTTTATTTAAATTGGAATTCTCTTTGAACACTGTCCCATGTTAAGTGATTTGAGTTACAATCAAGTCTCTGCAGCTGGACAGAGAGATCTGCATGCTCAGAGTGTGAGGGTATGTAAGGGCAATGTAAGGACACCTGCTTTCTGTGAATGGGCTGCTCAGAACCGTATGAAGTAATAAATTAAGTTGCCAGATACACAAGCTAAGTATCAGGACATAACAGAGACACTGGAAAAGTCCAAAGCTCTCAGATCACTGACTGATATGCCTTAGAAGGAGTTAACCAAAACTTCACTGAAGTCCCATTTACCCCATTTCAATATCTGAGAGAGAATCAGACTTCACATGTCCAGAATTGCTTCACAAGACCGTCAGTTCCTTTTCTGCTCCTTCTGATTCCTTTCCTTTTATAGTATCAAAGTCCATGTAAGATGCTGGTGGTGAAAAATTCTAAATGAAATTTCAATGTTTTATTCAATGTATTGCATGTAACTGGGAAAATAGAGTTCCAAGGAGTGTCATCACAGCCCTCATGGTACAGGGACAGCACAAGGGACAGCAGAGAGGAGTTTTGTTGAAAAGGAGGCTCACTTGGATTGATGCTCTGAATTTGCAATTGCAATTCTCTGAAACTCACTTCTGTATTCAGATAGCTATCTTCCCTGACCCTTTCTCATTGAAAAGGCAGCCTTTTGGTCCTTACATTGCCAAAATGTTGTACAGCAACTGTGGATATGACAGTTTTTCAGGAGCCTAAATCAGTTGGAAACTCCTGCTATAGGTTAGGGTGGAGTGGATGGGACTTGCCTCTTTATTTCCTGTTGACACCAAACTTCTTTGAATAGCAGGAGACAACACATTTCTGCAGCTGGGAATTAGGACTCCTAGCTGTGCCCTACAAGACCTAATGTTTTCACCACTATTCCTTTGTGCATTTTATATAACTTGAATGTTACAGAGAGATTGGTATCTAAACCTCTAAAATAATTCAGAGTCCTTGTTTTAGGACCATGATCCCAGTTTAAAATTTTTAGATAATCATAAACTCAAAGAATTGTAATGGGGAAAAAAAAAATAAGAGCGTTGCGCAAAGATAGAACAGTTTAGATGTTGCAATAATATCAGCTCCATCTGAATGAATGATGATAACTCATTAATATCCAGTACACTTCAGCATAATACTAGGCTAATGAATGCAGCACAATCTTAAGATGAGCTCCAGAAGGGATAAATACGTGTGATATATTATCAAAAACAGCAAGGAAAAGTTAACAAGTTAAAAACAGTGAAAAGAGACAGGCAATAAGTAATTTTCTAAGTTTTACAATTAGGGATAGCTTGCCAAGTTACACTTCTTACTTTATTTCTACAGTTTATCCTAACAACCAAAATAAAATGCCTAGGGAAACGTGTAAACATGAAGAAAGTATAGCTCTGAAGAATTTTCTTAGCTCTGTCATTCTTTTTCATTGTGGTAACCTCAGGGTCTTTTGACTTATGCTTCTATTAATATTTTAATAAAAGTTAAAAATTAATAATTTAATAAAAGTTTAAAAAACTTTTGGGCTAAAAAGGACCCATCAACTGAATATTTTGGCTTTCAAAATGGTGATTTTGAATCAAATTGAAAATAGTTACTTTGAGATTGTGAAACTGCATGGGAGAGAAAATAATTTATCTTATTTTATTGTGGAAGTACCTGATGAACATCACTGGCTGGATGTAGCCACAAAGGTGATAGAAAGCTTTGCAGCAATCTCATGATAATAGTCCTAAACATGATAAGGAAGAGACTTCAGGTCTATTAACCTCTTTCATCTTTGGTCCTGCAGCAGACCTCCTGGTTCTTTAGTGTCCCTGTTACAGGCACCACCTGTAGAAGCAATACTGAAAACTCTGCTCAAGTCTAGGCACTCATCATGCACATTGCATTTGTCCACTAATAACACCCATCTCATTGGCTGACAGTATTTAATGCCCTCTGCTCCTGAGCGTCCTGCTAAGTTCTTACAGGTCATGCAACCATAGAATTGTCAAGGTTGTAAAAGACCTCCAAGATAATCCAGTTCAACCATTGAAACTCCTACATTCTTAAGACTAATCATGAGACTAAGTACAAATCAGTCTTTAGAAGACTGTTGCTCACTGCTCCCATTAACCTCTTTCTGGAGCTGGAAACAGAACTTCTGCCAGCCTCTGATGAATCCTTCCCAAATGGGCTTCCTTCCTATCAGCATGAAGTATATGACCGCTGCTAAATCCAGCCCAAAGCCTTTTTTCAGGGTTCCTGGGGGGTGGGTTTGTGAAGTGTTTTGGTAACAGGAATTGATCAAACCATATCATTCTCTTCAGACATTTTGAGCACTATTTGATATAATATAAAATACTGACATACATAGAATTCCTTTCAGTGCCTGTGGTAGGAGAATAAATATATTTTGTAACCTGCACTATTCAACTACATGAAAAATGGCATTTATCTCAGGTATGCAGGGCTACTCAAAGGACTGGGAAAAGGATCCCTGAGGTCATAACAACGCACAGCTGGATGTGGCTGGACCTTTTCTGCTAATTTCATATAAACATGAAACTTAGTATTTGTCTTTGCCGATAGTCTTTGTTCAAGGGAGTATAACTTCAAGATAAGCAGATTCAGAGTGATTTTTATGTAGTATTCTTTTGCAAATCTGTTAGAGCTAGTTCTGAGAGCTTCTGCTGAGATTTAGCAAAAGCATTTGCTATATGCCACATTCCCCTTATTGCACACAAAGGAAAAATTGCCAAGTTGTGCATTGTCTTTCAATGGAATGAGCAAGCTTCTTACAGTGATGAGGATTTAAGAGATTGCTGAGATCATGCTTCTTTTACCAAAAATTAGGATTCATTGCTCTTCTGTTTGTTGTGACTGTAGAGGAAAATAGGAATAAGATAACAACAGGAATGTCTTGGCTGAATACATATCAAGTATTCATTAAAGTTACCTGTTCCTAGACAGGCATCTTCTTTGTGAAGTGAAAAGTATATTATGTGCAATTTAGTTATCCACTAGAAAGAGCAGTGGGGATGGGGGTGGGGGGAGGAGATAGTAAAAGGACTATATATGTAGTCTGTATTTTGAAATCCATAAACCTAATTTCTGAAATAGGGCAATATTTTGGTACAATAACTTCAGAGTGATTATTTATTTATTTATTTATTTGTTGTGTACACTCTGAAATAGTACTTCAATCATACAATCATACAATCATACAATCATACAATCATAAAATATGCCAAGTTGGAAGGGACTAATCTGGATCATTGAGTTCAACTCCTGGTCCTGTGCAAGAAACTCCAACAATCACACCATGTGCCTGAGTGTTATCCACATGCTTCTTGAACTCAGACAGGCTCTTGCTTTGATGATTTCACCATTCCTGTGCCCAGACACTCTCTGGATGAAAACCTTTTCCTGGTATCCAGCCTGTACCTCCCCTGACACAGCTTTAGGCCATTTCTTGCAGTTCATTTGTCATAAGAGTGAATAGATCAGTACCTGCTCCTCCACTTCCCCTTCTGAAGAGTTTCAAGAGCACAATCAGATCTTTCCCCAGTCTCCTCCAGGCTGAACAGACCAAGTGACCTCAGCCGCACCTCATACAGCTTCCCATCCAGAGCCTTCACCATCCTAATTTCCCTCTTCTGGACACTATCTATAACGTAATGGTTTTTTTATATTGTGGTGCCCAAAACTGTCCCCAGCACTCGAGGTGAGGCTGCCCCAGCTCAGAGCAGAGCAGGACAATCCCCTCCCTTGCCCAGCTGGCCATGCTGTGCCTGCTGCCCCCCAGGACAGGGCTGGCCCTCCTGGCTGCCAGGACACTGCTGGCTCATGTTCAGCTTGCCATGAACCACGACGTCCATGTCCATTTCCACAGCATTGCTTTCCAGCCTCCATCCCCTGCCTGGTCTATACAGACAATCAGGGTTGTCCTGTTCCAGGTGCAGAATCGAAGGGATGAAAGAGGAGGAGACAAAATGCTTGAAAAAAATATTCAATGTATTTTTAGTTCTAAACTGAAATAGTAAAGTAAAATTCATAGTAACACCAGACAGCAAGTTCAAAGGAAAGTCATCTTTCTAGAACAAACCAGAAAATTAACAGTGTATTTCTACATGGATTGTCAAATGACAATAGATTGACAGATAACATTAATGACAAATAGTAAACTTGAACACACTTAAATAAAACCTACAAGTAAACAGTTTATCTATGAATCATGGAGTTATTTTTCTGCATTTGAGCAGTCATTGAATCATCAGGTGTAAAACAATTCGTTATTATTTCAGTTTTGATCCATCTTGCATACAGTACCTTATCATATAGAAACCACATCTGTTATAAATGAGGTAAGCTTCTCAGTGAGAAAACACCAGGGATCTTCCTGTAATGTTTATTTTAAGAAGACTAGAATAAATGGTTCTCTTGGGTAAATAGCATCACTGTATTTTCACAGATGAATTCAAGTGTGTGGTCAAGTAGTAGGAACAGTTAAGAATTTCACATATGAAAATAAGCAGATGCATGATAATCTGCTCATCTGTTTCCTGTAGAAAAATATTATCTATTTACAGAACGTCTGAAATTGGATTAGGAGATCTTCTGGACTATTGAGGTTTAGGAGAAGTAGACTCCTTGGGTGATCCAAGAGGCCAGTAATGGGAGAATATGCAGCCACTATCTGTAGGGCCCTTCATGAAATCCTGTCCAGGTCAGCAGTGGTTAAGTATCTAAATTTATATAAAAGGAAAATGTATTTAAACTTCATTTCTAGAACTGTAGTATAAAAAACGTTTATTTAGGAGCTCTTACAAAATGAGTGAATAGTCTGCCCTTTTATTCACAGATAATTGAGAGTCACGAGCCATCTAACCTCTTCTGCACCCGACAGCAACCAAGCAACTACTCTTTTGATCCTTTGAAGTACTACTTTGTGTTGGAGCAAGTAGTGTGGCTTGGTGAGATTTTTAGAGAAAAACACTGTTTTTCCAGGACCATAATTACAAATGTATCAGGGATTTTAATGAAGTCTAGCTCCATTCTAAATAATAATAATAATAATAATAATAATAATAATAATAATAATAATAATAAT
>JANRMJ010000054.1:70614958-70648635 GCA_025584955.1 Alethe diademata
ATAGAATAGAATAGAATAGAATAGAATAGAATAGAATATAATAGAATATAATATAATATAATATAATATATACCTACTTAATTAATCCACATCAAATTTCACCCAGCTCCAACATTGGTAATTCTTAACCCTATTTCCAAACACCAATGTACAGAACTGGTGTAAACAGTTTTATTCCAGTTCTTCTCTTTCCTTGTGGTATTATATTTTCTTCTTTGAGGGTCTTTCCAACATTTCCTAACACTATTTAATTGTAGACAACTTAAGCAGAATGAAGAAAAAAAAATCAATGTCATTTCACCTGAAATTCGTTGTTCTCGGTCAAGCTGGTGGCAAACAGGCTTCTATAATTAGACTTTTAAATCCATATTCAGGCCTGATCTTCAATCTTTAGCAACATGATGCTTCCTCTTATGTTAGTGAAAACCATTCATTGCTCTGTGCTGTTGAAAATCAGGCTAATTTATTTATTTAAGAGTGTTAGTTTTGGATACAGGAGCCTAACTTTGGGCTTTTTTTTTTTTTTTTTTTTTTTTGTGGAATCTAAGAAAATATTAACAGGTGTGCACAGCACAGTTTGGAGAGTTACTCCTTCATCCCTGAAGTAGGTCACCTGAGCATGGAGTCTTTGGAGTCTTTGAGCCAATGAGCCTGGATACTGTGGTATAGTGCCAGAACTCAGGAATGACAGTCAAGCATGGCAAATTACACAGTGTGCCCCTATTAAAGAAATGGAATAGATCCCCAGATGCCCTTTGACTGTGATAGATGCACAGATAATTATTGTATAGTCAACCTCCAGGCACTCAGATGTTGGATGCACAGAACTGAATCTAACCTTGTACATACTCACCATTCATCTAGGAGGAAGAACTGGCTTTGGATTGCTTTTCATTATTTAATACTAGTTTTAAGGAGAGAACAGTTAGAATTAACTATGAGGTTTAAAAACTACTTGCTAACACCTCTACAAGGAAAAACTCATAGCACTCTTTTTTCATTGTGTGCTAATATATGACAATATATACAGCATAATAAATTGGGGAAAAAACCCTGCAGAGGATGACATGATAACTATGCATCTTTTGTCTACATAATCTATATCTCTTCTCTGGGACACAGAGTGATATTAAATTAATACATTAGAATTTACTACTAAGATTCATAATGGAAGACTATTCAAAGCATCTGCCCTTTGTTTAACAGTGCACTTAAATCTTTTACTTTAATTCAGATGAACAAAAATAAAATCTCTTTTAAAGAGGCAGATAAGAAGCATTGACATTGGTAAAAGGTGAAGGGGATATAATGGGAAAGTTAAATTTACTGAACTGCTTTTCTTTTTCCTAGAGAAAATCCATGCTGAATGTATAGGTAGGAGAATATAAAACCAGGAAATTTTATGAGAGAATGTGAGGGAGTAGGCAGAGGAAATATTCTAACTTATTAAAAGATCACAACGCAGCTGAATAAAGAAGTGTGTACAAGGAGGGTCATGGCAGAATTAACTCATATCTTTATAATAAATAAACTAAATAGAGATAAGACAGTAGGAACCTAAAATTTTCATTCACACAGTAGTCTAATCTGTACATGAGTTGTACAATATTTCTAACCCAGAGTCCCTTTAACTTTGTGAGGTCTAAAAGTACCATGACCTAGTTAAGGTATGAGTATGTAATTCATTAAATAATATACAAGAGATGATAAAATAAAAAATTATATTAATATTTTTAAAGGCATGTAATTTTTACTCAGACTACCCAGAAAAGATTTTTACGGGTGATGTGAAGCAAATAAAACATGAAAGCTCAGATGAAAAGTGAAAAGGTATGATACATTGGACAACTGAAACATAAGTAAGCTGCAAAGCACATGACTGTGAGGAGAATATACAGGGAAACTGAAATTATAGAAGGGTTTTCTTTAGTGAAAATCAAAACCAAGAAGTTAATAATTGCATGTACACAAGAGTGGATGAGGCAAGCAAATTACAATGTAGATGACTTGTTGTAACAGAGGAAAGAGCACAGAAGACAGTGCTTATGTCTCTGTTACTGCACAAATGACTAAATAGATGGGATTCTAGACAATCTTACCTGAGGATTCATACAGTCTGATCATGGCCTGAACTTTGTTGTGTTTGATTGCAGGTAAGACACTGTTTTCTTGGTCTTTTTAGTCAAGTCATATCAAAAGGAATTAACTCTTGAGCAGGATGTCATAGAGAAAAATGTGATTCGTCTTCAAGATAAAGACACAAGACAAAAACAAGGTGGCACTAGACCAATGTCTGCTTGTTCAGAATGCCTTCTTTTTGCTAGACTGCCAAAAATTTAGCAGCATTTTTTCTTGAAGAAAAATTAAGCAGCATTTATTGTCTTTTTCCTCCAAAATATAATTACTGACTTTCTAGAATATAGACTTCATCTGTGGAAGGACAAAATGTGTATTAACATTTTAATTGGCTGACTTGTATGGTCTGTAATTCCATGTTCAGTACTCAGAGCTTTTTGACCTTTGAAAATGTAGCTCATAATATATGACAAAGCCTCTTGCAATAATTCAGACATTTTTGTGTCATTTGTTTCTTTGCTGTGTCCATGTGTGCACTGGTAAATGTTAAAGTGTCTTGCTATAAGGATAGCACTGAAATTTCATTCTCTGAAGTGTGTGAACAGATAGACCCTGCATTATAGTGCTACTGCTGACATTTCAGTTCAGAGCCAAGGCCACCAACACTTTCAGCCCCTTACGTTCTGTTAAATATTTGTCAGGGAGAGAGACTGAGGATTGCTTTTCATATTTCTTGTACATGCTGAGCTACACCAAAGGCAAAATGTCAGGTAAAAACCAGTGCATACCCTTTTTCTGATAGCAAAACTCTTAGCTTGCATATAGAGACTGTGGCCTTTCAAGAAATTGCTATCACCGTGTGCACTGTGATCCTTAAATTGAAAATCAGTGTAGGTAGATAATTGTGCAGATTAGAGACAGACCCACGATGTGTGCCAATTATGCATGAAAAAAAATTGAGACTTTGTGTGACAAGGGGAATAAAATCAGGCTGATATAATCATCGTAGAGACAAACTTTCCAGATAACTCCCACATGAAATTAGAACTTGTAACTTTTAAGTGACACAGTGGGGGCTGGTTTATTGCTAATGCTTTTGAATAGGCCCTGCAGGGCTTGTTCCCTTTTAGTTTCTTGGTAAGTACTTCGAGCATAAATGGAGCTTAAATGAACTGGCATGATAGACTCTCATTTCTGTAACACCTGTAAAATTTTCACTGTAGTCATCCCCTGTTCTGTCTCATCCTCTTGATAGTCCTGTGTGTGACAATATAAAATTCAGAGGCAGGATTTATTTGTTTATTTGTTTAAGAATCTGGAGGAAGGGAAGAACAGGAGTTTCGGAAAGCAAGTTATTTAGAAGTAGTAACCACAATCTGCTCAATGGACTGACAGTCTTCTAGTGAACAGTTCTGCTTTCGCCAGCATACAGCATTTCAGCTAACCACAAAAACTGTTATCAGTGCAGTCAGCCATAAAAATCAAGTACAGATAAGTGTGTCTTAATGAATTATGCACTGATGGCATTCGTGTATTCTGACACGACTGATATTGAAGTGGTTAGGCATAAGCTATTATTTTAATTTTCTTTATTTTTGAGATATTTAAATTCATTTCTTCATAAATAATTTCTCTCCATCATCCATTGAAAGAAAAAATATGGGTATTTTTCTTCGCAGTCTTATGGCAAGACAACAGATTTTAGATGTCTGCTCTGTCAAGAAAGGATTGAGTGAGAAGCAATCTAAGAGTCTCACTGTGACAATTGGGAAGGCAGCTGTGTGTGAGATAGGTTTTGGGGGAAATGGAAAAACACAGATATTTGTTATGTTTCTCTTTGGCACAGTTTGAATGTGTAGTCCTCTGCATAGATGGGGAAGGAAAGCTTTTTATCCTTAAATTATACTGTAATTTTGGGAATTAAGTTGGAGTATTTTCAGATGCCAAGACATATAAATTTTGGAGTTTTCTGCATATTCCTTTATAATTAACCATTGTGAACCTCCAGTCCATATTGCCTCATGCAGCTTTGTAGAAGGTCCTCATCTGTGCTTCAAAATTCTTTAGAGTTCCTATGATACAGTGCATCTTTCTTTCAGTGTTTCTGTTTTGCTAAAGCAGAAAGGAGGCCATAGTCAGGGGAAACACACTTTAAATTTAATGCCTAATATGGTAACTTCATAATTTTTAGAATTATAAGGTGCACGATATAAGTTGCTGACATAAACAGACTCTGTAGCTGGAAACTAACACAATGGCTGAATTATTGCAAATAATGAGTATTATGTTGAAGAAAAAACATATGCCTAAAATGATGTTATTTTCCATGCTAAAAACCTTTTGAAAAACAAAAACAAAAAAATATTGTGGGTCTAAACCAGTTAAAATCTGGTATCACATTGTAATATTTGAAAGTTAACTAAATGTGAGTATGAATGAGATATAAATCACAGTGGAAGAATTTAAGAATAATGGGTTTGTAAAACAATGTTTTATTTTGTTTTAGCATACTTTTCTTTCATTTTATGAACTTATAAACTGCAACTGTTAAACAAACCTGTGATTAAAGCATATTTTCCAGAGGACCATGATAGCTATCAGGTCCCCTTCGCATAAATTGTTTATCACTCATTTCCTTCAGAGGTAGTTGTTTAAAACAAATAGACACAATGAATTATTGCCTAGCAGGGAAAAAATTTGTCATATGGTGCACCACACTGTTTTGTACACAGGCATTCATTTAAACAGACATTATAAGATTTTAATGTGTCTTCTGAGAACCAGACTGATGCATCTTTGTAGGTAGCATCAAAATAGCTGCACATTTTTTAAAACCAGATTATCATATCACTAAGCATCGAACTGCATATTTTAAGGTATTTCTGATTACTTCATAAATGATCTCTAGGATATTTACCTTGTTTTCAGAATCCAAGGAACAAAACTTTTCCAAATTAAGGGCAATTACAACTGCGCAATATGTAGGTGAGAAAAAAGTACTCAAAGCCTCTGCTTATAATAATTTTCACTATGATCCTAGTATGTGATGGCTTAAAAGCTGTTTCACCTCAAACCCCTCTCATTCCACTCTCAGTGTTTCTGATACACGCATTGGTGTGTTGCTCTAATAACACCAATTTTAAAGGACCTACCTTTCATACTGATGTTCATGTGGCTGTGGTGCAACAGGACCATCTTCAGGGTGAAAAATCTAAACAGCAACATAATAAATACCAAGATATAAAAAGGAACCTCACATAATGTGTTTTGGACTATCATTCTTTAATCACAATCGTGGAATTGTTAAGTTTAGAAGAACATGAGGAGCTCTCCAGTCCAACGTGCTCAAAGCAGTGCCAGCCCTGATGTCACAAAAGCACGGTCAGGTCTTTATCCTTGACATTCAGAGGAATGCACAAGGTCCAGGTCTCTCTACAGTCACTAAAGAAAGGTAGGCCAATTAGTTAATTCTCCAGTATTTGGTGAGATGAACCTCAAATACTGGTCTCAGTACCAATTATTGGTTTAAACTATTATTGGAGTAGCTTTCATGCTTTAAATTCAGGTAGTATGTTACAAAACACTCATCTGCTAAGGTAAAAACTACTTTTATGGTCCTATGGCTTCATAGAAAAAATATTTAGCATTTAATTTTTTGTCTATACGCAAAAAAAAAAAAAATGTTGGTTTCTTTGAATAATATGTCAGTGATATAAAAAAACACTTGAAGCACAGGTTGATAACTTTCCCATTCACTTTTAAGATAATTTGAAAATTATATTTAAAAAATTGCTGGTTTATTGACCCACATTGCATCTCAGAGTGTTCTGTTTTATTCAGTATCATTCTGTTTGATCTCATCAAAGAGCAGTGGTTCAGAGTTATAATGATATATAGTAGAATTGCTGTAGTGTCTAAGGAAAAATCATGGAGATGAAAAATTGACTTTTCACTTGCCTACCATAACCAATCAAATTTTAATTAAAATTGTTTTAAATTAATTGACTTCAATAATATCTTTCAAAGCTCATGTATCTATGTCATAGATATGTGAACTAAAGATGGTCTTGTAATGTAGTCACAAATAGCACTTTCCAAATACAGTGCAAGCTCTATTTTTACTATCTTTTCTACTGCCACAGGTAGAAAGAAGCATTTCTGTGAAGAAGCTTATTAGTCTGAATTCAGTGAAAAAGATCCTGTGGGAAATTGTTTTTGAGCTGTAGCACATCCTTTGTCAGGAATCATACATTCACATTTTATCTTTGATAAATAAATATTTACTTCATTCAGGTAAGTAGGCCTGTCAAACTGCAATTTTAGGCCTAGCACTTTTGAAAATTGACTTATGCATACACAAGTTCACTGGAGACTCTTTGTTCCTTTTTTCCCATTATATTATTGAAAATAGCAATGTTTGACATATTTGTGCACAGAGATTTCTATGTTACCTGGCACTATAAAGGAGCTGAAAAATCTGTTTTTAGAATCTAGTCTCAGCTTGCTCACATTGTGAAAGGGCAAGAATGACTAGAAAAGCCATTTTTACAATAATAAGGGTAAGAAAGACAGTTCATATTACTATTACCTTGAAGATCTTGAGTATTCAAATAACACCAGAACATTTTTTAGTTGAACTAAATACATCCATATCACTTTTAGAAAAAAATAAGCATGTGTATTTACATGTTGAGAGACTATACTACATAAGGGAAAAATAACTACTATTCAAGGCAAGCATCCTGTTTACCTAAGTGAAGCTTACTCAGAATGGGATTTTCAATGTTTTGACCTACATCAAGTTTTGTTCACATGAGATGGGACTAAAAGGTGGGTCAAAAAGTGAGAGGACTTGCTCTGATGTTTTATTTCCTTTGCATACTCTGCTGAATTTTCATCTCCTGGAATGTGCTTTTAATGTATTTTTGACAAACAGTTTCTTGTTGATAGGTTCTATAAGGATGGTTTGAAGATGTAGAGGTACACATTTTCTTCTCCACAAAAACAGTTTGAATCACAAAATGCTACTTTGTGTGTAGTGCACTGCAATGTTAACTGCCAATGTGGAGAATCAGATACAGTTTAATAGAAAATGTCCCATTTTAACCCTCATGGTGAAACCAGAACATGCCTTATATAAATAATTTTGTTATCACAGTATGCCAATATCCTACATTTTTTTTTTTTATCTTTTCTAAACCAAAGGATTACAAAATTCACTTGTAAATATCTTCTGGCCATTCTAAATATGCCTGGGTTTTTTGTTTTGCTTTTTTTTTTAAAAAAAATAGATCAATATACAACTATGAGGGAGCACTCAAACAATCCATGGCCATTTCTTTTAGCATAAAAGAAATGTTGGCGTTTTTATTCCGTGATCCACACAGAGAAGCTTGTAGGGGGTTCCAAATGAGATGTGAAAAACAGCAGAGATTTTGTTTCAAACTGGTAAATGTCACTGGAAGACACTGCACAACAGACTGACAAATGAACTGCAGCAAATTACCGGGACCACATGCTAATCACCTAACATTTTTAATCATTTAATTGAAAAAATAGATAATGGACACTTTTGCTTGAAATGATCCTGGCAGTTGCCAAGGTTTTGCCACAGAAGTGGCAAATGCCAATTGTTAAAGGGAACTTCAAAATAAATCCTGAGGGAAAAAAAAAGGGCTGATGAGTTTGTTAAGAAAGATGTAAAGACTGTTTAGAAGAGTGGGTTAACTAGCAGATAGCCTAATGTGATACATTGAGAAAGAGCTGAAATAACTTTTGTAAAATGAACTACATGAATGATTCACAATATCCATTTGTGTGCTCCTGGATTTGAAAAACAAAAGCTGACAAGTCCCTACTAAAGACTTGTAAAAATTTAGGAATGAAGTTTTGAAGACAACAAAAAACCCTAGGGAACAAACTACTAGTTAGCCTAGATGAGAAAGTTGTTATGGATCTGGATGTAGATATCCCATGCTGTTCATCATATTAATAAAAAGTTCCAAGAAAAGCGTGAGTATTGAACACATTAATTAATAACAAAAATTATGCTCATGGTTGACATATGCAAAATGACTACACTACTCAATAACTGGTGATATTACTCAGGAATTAGGTCTTAAGATTTTTATAGGCAGCTTTTTGAAACTAGCAGTGCTCAGTAAGAATGAACATGAAAGAAAATAAAATACTGACAAATAATTATGAAGTGAACAGAGGAAAAGCAGAAAATGCCCTTAAGAATCTTGTGTAAACCCACTGGATGAGTGTAGTTAGGGAACTTCTCCCCATATTCTCTTTGCAAATGTCTATATAAGATTCATAAAGTCTGCTAGACAATCAAAGCTATCTGTGTCTTCTTTGCATGCAATCGGTAAATACACTGCAATGAAATGTGTGGCTGGTCTATAGTAAAACAAAGCACTTCCCAGAGGAAAAACATGTCTTGCTTGCCTTAAAGTTAATTTCTTTGTGCCTCTTTCTCAAGTATCTTGTCACAGCTCTTTTGGAGTCCAGACTTTTATCCATTATGCAAACATGTTATAAATAATCAGTTCAAAAACTCAAGTAATAGATAAAAATCTTGCTAATATAGCTATGCAAGAAGAAAACTAATTTTAGATAATAAAGTAGTTTATTTGTAAAAGATAATTTTCCTTAATTTTGTAGCAAACTCTAAAGAGGTCTCAGTGTAGCTCTTACAATTTGCACAAATAACACATAGTCTTAGGCTGTCAGAGCCTTGGTAGACCAAATTTGCACCAACACCAGAAGAGCTGATAGGCCACCTTTAAAGAACAAAAGGATTAGTTTGTTTTGCTGAAATGTTTTGATTGTTTGTTTGTTTGTTTCATGATTTTCCATCAGTTTCATGCTAGAAAAGAATAATCCTGAAGCAGATGAGCCATAAGTATTTCAGGGCTGTAACAGATCATAATTTTATTTCCAGAGAAGACTGAAATAGTATCAGAGAAAAGTTGTGCGATATCTGTTAAACATTCAAAGAAAGCAACTAGCATTACTAACTAGATCAATGCCATTTGTCATGGGTACTTATGAGCCATATCAGTTCTTTAATTGCTGTTTATAAGTGCCTGTCAATTATTTTCTGTCACTTTTCCTAATATGCTACATATCTCTAATACCAAAAGTTTGTGTTTCTAGCTTTTCAGTCTTTGTCATCATGAATGTAAAGTACAAATGGTAAAGTGACCAAACCTAGCTTTTGCCTCACTCTTTTATCCTCATTCCGCGTGTTAAGGATATCAACACTTTTGTAGAAGGACTATCCCTCCGGAAAGAAAATGTGAAGCAAAACCACAATAGTTAGAAAACTGTTAAAATGGATAACAATGTGAGAAACACAAGAAATAGAATTTCAGGAATATCCATGTAAATTCATGAGTTAATGGACAGGAAATTGACCTTTGACAAGGTCAAGTTTTAATATCATGGATATTATAACCTGAGAGAATCGTAAAAAAAATCTGCTTCCTGTATTCACAGATGGTTTAATACAGGAAATGTTTTTCAGGAATTCGATATACATCTTTTTCATTCAGTCTAAATCAGTGAAAAAAGAGCACCTTGAGATCATAGGACCTTAACAACAAAGAGCCTGTACATTTCTACATAAGGTTGTCTAATGATTTGCAACTCAGTCAACAACAAAATTCAAGGATGATCTCAACAAAGAAATTTTACTTACTATAGAGACTCTAGCTGATAACTGTGTTTGATAGGCAGAGAAAGGGACTTGTAAGAACATAAAAACCTGTATTTATTAATTTCTGCATTGATGCTTTTGTAAAGAGAAATATTATCCTTGGTATTTTCAAGACAGGCACTTTGCTGTAGTTCAGCTGATAATTAAAGCAGTTAGAAACTGACTTTCCACATCTCAAGTACTGTGTTCGGTTTTGCACTCCTCACTCTAAAAAAGACATTGAGATGCTGGAGGGAATCCAGAGAAGGGAAACAAATCTGGTGAAAGGGCTGCAGCACAAGTCTTAAGAGCGATGAAGGAGCTGGTAATTTTTATCTTAGAGGAAACAAGCCTGGGGAGAGTCTCCTGAAAAGAGTTTGTAGTGAGGTGGGTATCAGTTCTCTTTTCCCAAGTAGCAAGGGAAAGGATGAGAGAAAATTGCATCAGGCTCACCAGGGAAGTTTAGATAAGATACTAGAAAAATTTCTTTACAGAACGTGTTTTAAACCATTGGAGCACACATGCCAGAAAAGTGGTGTAGTCACCATCCCTTAAACTGTGACTCATGCCCCAACTTTGTGCTTCTTTCTTTGTGGCTTGAAACTACTTTTTTACCTTACCTGGGACTTAAAGTGGTGTGTTTGTAAATAGAGAAGTTCCTACTTAAGAAAATCATATTAAAGTGTAATACTGATTTTTCCTACATAGAACAAGGCAAAGTATTAGTTCAAAGTCTGAGATTCATTCTTGTACAAACAAGCATTGCAGACACGATGAATAATCTTCAACTGCATCTCTGTACAAAGTAGTCTTTTACCTTTGAGCTGAGCATCTGGACACCCTTTACAGGCAATGAAAAGGTCCTATGGGGCATGATTCACCTTCTAAAGCAGACTTAAAATTGATGGTAGATGTATGAGAGGTATCTTATATCAAACTTATTAGAGGAAACTGCCTAGTACACTTTAATTCTATAAGATAGCTACAATTAAATTACTGTAATTGCTGAAGAATATGTCAAACTTCTTGCCAAGAGCTATTAGACTTCAAATGATCTTAAATTTAGCTGCAGTCAAGTTGTTTAAAGGATTGAAAGAGCCATTCAGCCTGCTCAGTCTCTCCTAAATTTTTTTCTTAGGCAGTTTCCAGAGCTTACTCTATGTCAGACTGTATTCAAAGGGCTCCTTCTTCTTCCTTAATTATCAATTAAAAAAGTTATTATCAATTATTATCAAAACAAATGGTCCATTTGTCTTGTGGTGTGCAATAGCACATGCTCATCTAGGTGGAATAGGAAATAACCTTTGTTCACCAGGAAAATTAGAGTCCAAAATTGTTCAACGTCAAGCCATAGAATCATAGAACATCTCAAGGTGGAAAGGACCTATAAGGATCATTGTGTCCAACTCCCTTTTTCTGGCAGGACTACCTAAAATTAAGTCATGACTAAGAGCATCATGCAGGTGTTCCTTGAACTCCATCAGATTTGGCACCATTACCACTTCCCTGAGAAGCCTATTGAAGGGACCAATCACCCTCTTAATGGAAAGCCTTTTCCCAGTGTCCAGTTTGAACTTTAACTGATGTAGCTTCATTCCATTTCCTTGTGTCCTATTCATGATCACCAGAGAGGAGCTCTGCACCTCCTGCTGTCCTAACAGCAAGTCATAGGCTGTGATAAATTCAGCCTTTTCTTCTCCAAGTGGAACAAACCAGCTGATCCTCATAATTTCCCTAGAGACTTTTCACATTTTTTTTGCCCTCTTCTGGACACACTTTGCTGTCCTTCTTACATGTGTCACACAGAAATGCACACAGAACTTGAGGTGAAGCCACAGCAGTACAGGGCAGAGTGGGACAATCACCTTCCTCGGCTGGCTGGCGGTGCCGTGTGTGATGTACCCCAGGACACAGTTAGCCCTTTGACTTTCTTCCTCATTAATTGCTTAGCCATACAGATCAATGAGGAAAATACTGGATTTTTTGAGGTGCTAAATACAGTTCAGATTCAAGCTGATGATCCTCTCATGAGGCATGCAAATCTTCACTTCTCCTGTAAATATCGACTCCTTACCTGTTTCCTCTTTCTAAAAGCATTGCTAACCAGGTGTCCTTGTGACTATAATGCTACAACCTATAAGACATTACAGAAAGTTTCTAAAGAGAGAAGATGATAATTCAGTCCTTCTTTTGAACTCAGATTTTCTTTTTCTCATACCAGTATGTCAAGCTCATTATTACCTGACTGTATTTTCTCTTTCTTGTCTGGACCTGAATACTTCTATCTCTCAGAATCCTGCATGAGTATTTGTGCTGCTTATTCTTTCTGGTGTTACAGGAATACACTGTGATTATAAGTGGCTGTAAAAAAAATTTAAACACCACAGAAGGAGCTAAGCAGTCATCACAGTGTTTTTGTGACAAAGAAAGATATGACCAAATAAATACACAATCCTGATTTAATTAACTTGTATAGAGGAGAAAAAGGGTTATTAAATGTCAGCCAACTGGAGTGGTAAACTGGAATTTAAAAATTATGATTACCACAGCTTCATGTTTTCTGTCAGAGGGACTTGGTGCTACTGGTTTTTTTAAAGTATGTCTATTTTCTTAACTAACTCATTAGCCAATTTTTTTTTCCTAATTCTAGCTTTCTCCATCTCAAAACGTATTTGGCTCAGAAAAGTTGTTCTTGCCTTGTTGTAAAACCTCTTTTGATTATAAAAATGAGTCTCAGGATGAGAACTGACTGTGCAAGTACAGAAGTTTAAGTTTTGTGTGGCATGTTTTTTAGAATACTTGAAAAAGACCAGAAATTTTCTATTCCTTTTGGGGGGGGGGGGAATTGTTTTTTTTTCTATCTCTTTCTACCCTAATATGCAGCTCCTACTTTTCATTTAGTGCCCAATCCTATACTCCTTGTAGAGTAAATTGTCTACAAACTGTACAAGACTTTTGTCTGAGAAAAGGCCATAGTTCTGGTGCTCAAAGAATTCACAAGCTGTTTGACATTGTCTTATAATAATTAAATTACACTGTTGACTTTTTTAATAAATACCATCAATCTCTTTCAAAATGTAATGGGTTTGGTGTGGGGGAGGGGTTGCAAGGTGAATGTGCTTCCATTTCTTGATTAATTGATGTCATTACTGGTTAACTGCCCTGATTAAATATCTATTTAAATACTTCATTTTAGAGCCAGAATATCTTGTATTTTTATACACCATTCTAATTCCTGTTTCACTTGGTTTCATCACAGTATTGTAGCTGACATTTGCACATTATTTTAAATTGACTGTCTTTAGCACAAAAGTAATTTTTGGAGGCTATGTTAAAAATTAATCTGTATTTTAAACCCTAAGTGTTTGTGCATGATGATCCCTAGAGTACTGACTCATTTTGTCTTGAGGCACTATTTGGAAACAATCTAAGCATATCTGTACATTCCTTGTATTTCGGAATCCTTTGGGAAGGTGTTTATTTTAATAAAGAGTGCCTATCTCTCAGTAACAATTGCTCATGTAACTTATCTCCTCAAACAGTCAATTTAGAAATAAATCTAAAATAGGAAGAATTAATCTGGATATGATACCTAATGAAATATAATCCTTATTCCCTATTAGCCTGGAATTCAGTGCCGGGCTGAAATATGTAAATGTTTTGACAGCATTTCAAAGTACTTACGCTTTTTCCAAAGCTGCCTGTTGTATGCAAGGCTATCTATTCATTACCATTGTATAAAGTTTGATCTTACCTTAACTCTAAATTTTTAATGATTTTTCTCTGGGCAATGGCCAAATGCTGTGAGATTTTTTGACTTCTTTCCCTCCAAGAAGGTCTAAGTTGTAACATGATTTTAGGAACCGATGTTGAATCTCTTTTGAAAAGTAATCAGTGGTGCGAATAACCTCTTCTACAGGGATTTGAACACCTGAGCAACACTTCTAAGTCAACAGGCACAGATTAAGGAACTCAGAAAGGATGCTAGGAATCTCTGTGGGGAGAAAAACCTCCTCTATTTTATTGCAGACTTTTTGGAAAATAGACAAGCACTGATAAGAAGGCCTTAGGTTTTGGAAAGAGTAGGAATATAGATTGGATTTTGATGGGCATAGACTTACAAACATATGAGATGATTAGGTTTATAAAACCAGGTGAAGATAATTAGAACATTCAAGTTAGTACACAATGAACCAGCAAAAGGAGAGAATGTGAAAGACTGAAATTCTGAGGATGATTCTGTCTCATTCACAAAATATGTGACCATTATATTATACCATATCTTGTATTTTATGCTGACTTCTAAGTGTTCATTACAGAAAATGCCTATAATTGTTCCAGTCAGAGAAAAGCATGAAAAAGAAGGAATCCAAAATCTCAATTATTTGCATATTAAAGCTACTGTTTGTGTCAGCTAAAGTGAAATAGTTTTTTATTCAGCTTTAAACATGGGATGACCTAAATAATGTGCAAGCTTGTGTTTTTCTCCATAATACCCTCGGGCTATGTCAATATTTTCTTCATATTCTTTTTGTCATATAAATATATAGATACATTCTACTCTGGAAAAGAAAGACACATTGTCAATCCCTACCATCTGACTGTCTTTTATTATAGAAACAGGCTTCTAAAGGCAGAAAGATGTTAACTTTATACATATTGATGTGTGTTTATATATAAACTTTATATATATATATGTATTTGGTTTACATAAAGAAATATAGAAATATTTTCTATATATATAAAATATGTGAGGAACATATATCTATAGAATACATATATATCTGTATGTTAATATATACTTGGTATATATTTCTAGATGAAGCAATGCATGTTTACATTTTCTAATCAACATCCTGAGAATGAGCTCCCAAATAAACCAACTACTTAACAGCAAGTATTATCCAAGCAAAGTGAAATATTTTTTCAGCCAATTCCTTGCTGCATATGTTCTGTGCTGAAGCTTAACACAAAGGACAGGGGACACTGCAAACACATCGAACTAAAATGGCAATGTTGTGCTGAAATGCACTAAAGGATAGTTATGCATATAAATTGTTGTCATTAATTCAGTTTCTGAAATCGATACAAGTGCTCCCTCCTGAAACAGTAGAGGTCAAGGGAATTGTATTTACTAAAATAAATTGAAGACAATTTTCTTTTCCTATCAGGGAAAAACTTCTATTTGCCAAACGCAAAGCCGAGGGGAGCAATAGCTTTCCTTGATAGGAAAACATCCTGATAGCCCATGTGAGACTTGCAGAACTTTAGCTGTTATAAGCTTCCTCATATGTATATTATTTACATTTTTATACAGGCTGCTAAAGTGTTATTGTTATTCCAAATAAAATCTTCTGCAAAAGTCTGAAAGGCTTTAGAGTTGTCCTGTCATTCAGGTACTGTGTGCACTCAGCTGTTCTTCATTCATGTTCTTTTGACAACTTACTGCTTTCTGGAAAAAACCCCAATGTATATATTCTGGAAATATGCTGTGGCCTACAAGACCACCAAACAGGAGCATTCGGGAGTTGTTTTTATGCTAGGGATATAACGAGGCCATTTTTGTTCAAAGTCCTCAGACTTATCCAAAGTGTACTTTACTTCTATTTTAGAATATCTCTTCTGATATCAGAAAGTATTTCATTGTTTTCTCCTTTTTTCTTATTTCCCAAGGAACTGATAAAGTGTTATTCACGATTCTAGAAACTTTGTAGTTATTTTATTTTTCTCTAACAATGAAACTATTTTCAGTGCAAACATGCTATGTTCCAGTATTATTTCAAAAATACTCTCATCTCATAATAATTAATATACTTAGATCCAAAGAATAGAAAATAAATAATTTCTTTAAATGGACAATATACTTAACATCTTAAATACATATTTTATCAATCCTGTCTTCCAAGACTCTCAGTTTCTCTCATGCATCCTATAGTTTAACATCTATTCTCATATTAATTTACAATTTGAGATTTCTGATCCAAACAGGGACAGAGGCAATCCTTGTTTAATCCCTGTATAGGTTAAAATTCCATGGCTTTTGAAGGGAATTTGTGACTTTCTCCTAGTGGAATTCTTCCTGTTCTGGAAAACTAAACGAAGCAACCACCAACCCCACACCTGACACTCCAAAACATCTTCAACTCAGGGGTCTTCAGTTACGCTCTTCTGATGTTGCATTGGCTGTTGCTTATACAAGGTTTCAGTGTTATTTACTTGTACTGTGGATCTTAACCTTATATTTGTATTTAAAAAGCATGCATATAACTTTGAGATTGTCTGATCCATGTCCAAGCACCCAGTCCTTAAAATATCTTTTTCTGGAGCCCAGGCAAAATGAAAGATTTAAAACTAATCCATTACATCATGCTAAAATGTACAAAAATAGGGATTTAGATGGGAAGTCCATGGTGAGGAGAGTAGAAGTAAGAATACTAGGTGGGAAGAGAGCTCTTGAATAAATCATTCCAAATTAATAAATCCCAAATGAGTAAATCCCTCTGACAATCAGACATGAAATACAATTGCTGTTGAACTAATTTTTATTACTGATAACACGGGAGACAAATGCATGAGGAGATTATGCTTTAAAAATTATATTGAAAGAGCTTAACATATTTGTTTTAAACTGAAGAAACCTAAAACAATAGAAAGTAATTTCAGAATCTGAGCCTGGAATTTTGTGTGGGATTTTTGCGCTCAGTGCCCAGAGCGTGGCCATAGCAATGTAGAAGGAAAAGTACTAAAATAAAGATTTCCTGCTCTAGATGTTTGAGCAGTTGGAGATCAGCTCTGCAACCCAGAATCCCACCACCCTCCCGGGTTTCTGCTGCCAGAGTACATTTTCCTATTGCCACAAAAATTACCAGCTGATTTTTAGTTCTTGTTAAAATAGTGTCCTGCTTCAGTGCTGAGGGAGAAGTTAGGCAAGAGATAACGCTTCAAGTAGGAGGTCCCATTTTTCATGTCTTAAAAAAAAAAAAGTTTATTTAACTTAATAAGACTGCTTCCTTTTCCATTATTTGTTCATGAAGTGCAGCTGGACCAGGTGACCTCCAGAGACCCCTTCCAACATCAACCATTCTGTGATTCCAAGATTCTGTAGGCTTTAGTTCTGTCAAAGCTGGTATATCATTCATATTTGTTTATTCAGGACATAAAAAGCAAACCTTGTAATTCAGGCTTGACACTGACACTAAGGGTTTGTTGTGAGCACTCCACACACTTTAACCTGCTGATAATGTTTAATTTTTTTCTTCCATCTTGTTCTTTCTGCAACAAGTTGACATGGAAACGACTGAACAATATTATTATACCATCCAAAAAATGATGCAATTTTTCATGAAGGCACCTGATTGGATGTACATGACCAACAGTCATTTAGAGGTACTTTCTTCTCCAGATTATAAATACCTATGCAATGCAATCCAAAGCATGAACAAAATTAGAAGTTATTTGGTTTATTGTAAAGAGAACACCTAGATTTTTTCTCATCTCAACACCATTGAGGCTGTATTCCTGAATAAATATCCAATTACCCTAAAAAAAGATTAGACAGCTAGTTCACATGAAAACCTTGTATATATATACTTAAACATGGGAGGTGAAAACGGGATCAAATTATTCTGTTGGCTGTATAGGCAATAGGAAGGTATATTTTTTTAAAAAATCTGCTTTATCTTGAACAAAGTACCTGCTATGTGTCAGAAAAATGCAGCTCAAGAATGCAATTTGCATTCTCTGTAGGGAAGTAGCCCAGGTACAAACATCCTCTCTGAAAATCTACAAAAAGCTGAATGGCTGTTATTTGATAATTGGACCAAAAGACATATAACTGGTAAACTATAAGGAAGCACACACTGTACAAAATATCCTTGCTCATGCTTGAAGCACAATATTATTACCAGGCAAAGAAAAAACAAGCAAGCAAACAAAACACCTGCACTGTATGATAACCATTCAATTTCTGAAATAAAAACACCTCAGGGTAAATATTTAAAACACAAATAATTTCTCAAGCTTTTGTTCAGGGGATGCATTATGTCAAACATTGTTCTCAATTAAAGAAAGTAAAATCTGAAAGTAATTTACATGTGTTATTTCTGATAGATGCTAATGACAGGGACATTGTCTTTTCTTTCAGAGTAATTTGTTTGATGCTATTTCAGCTCCTTGCTTTTAAAATGTCTTATCTAAAGTGAATACTCATTACTATAAGGCTATTTGCTATACCCAAGATCAAATCTAGAAATAGGTCTTTGCAAGATTATTATCAATGTCTGAAAATCTCTCTTTGTGCTAGCCAAATGTCTGTGTTGGTCTTCATATAAGCCAATTTTCATATTTCCTAAATGTGTACTTCTTCATTCATTCTTTCCTGGTCCTTTCTTCTTTCTGTCATGGTCATATTTTGGCCAGTACCCTATGTGCTTCAGGATTCTCCACTTCTCATTTTTGCAATTTCCTTTTTGTTATGACTTGGATGGCTTGCATCTGATATATGCTGTGTAATCTGGAAATCAGTGGTGGTGTATTCCTACCTGAAATATGTCCCAGTTCTCCATCAAGGAATTGATGTTAAGTATTGAAACAAAGGTAATAAAGTTAAGAGGAATAAATGTATAGAAATGAAAATTGCCAGTGCTAACACAGAAATAAAACTGAAGAAGTGCAATGCACTAAATTCAGTTTTCTCCAGAAAAGTGAATTGTATCTTACTGACTATTCTGACACAAATGATATTTGAAACCAAAAGAAGTTTGAATAGAATAGTTTGAAAATCTGGATTATTATCATATGTCTGAAGAATAGTAAATGCTTGAAAAGTCAGGAAATGTAATCCAGGACATCTCAATAGGCTATCCTCCATAAAATTTAGATCACATTAGGAAGAAAAGAGTAGAATACTACATTGATTTACAAATATAAATAATTCCAGAATAATCTAATTTTATATATATATACCTTTATGTATCTCATATATATAGATAACATATTTATATCTATATCTATTTTAACTGAGCCTCTAAGACAAGAAAATGCAGCGAATCTTATCATCTGGACTTCAGCAATATGATATATTGGTGCCATATGAGAGTTCATGTCTCAAGGTGGAAAAATGGGGAATAATTAAAATACTATGAAATTGGTAAAGACCTGAAAATAATAGTGATAGCACCTGGTCCATTGGGAGAAATACAGAGCTGAAATGTTAACAGTGGCATTAGCAGTGGAGTTTCTTAAGATTACCATTGAGACTAGGCTTACACAGTTTTTTTCAGTAAGAATTTAAAGACAATGTAGAGGAAAACTCTGACAAAATTTCTGTATAAGTTGGAAGCACCATTTATATATAAGACAATAGGAATATTACTTTCCTCGAGGACTGGAGCAGTGACAATGTCATGAAAATTAATGATGTTGAACAAAGGACTGAGACATACCTACAAGGAACATACTTTGCTATAAACTGAGAATTTTTCAGCTGGAAATGAAAAAATCAGAAAAAGATTTGGTATGAAGATTAATCTGATGAATACCAAAGTGCAATCTGAAAGTTATTTGAGGAAAGAATTGTATTAAAATCTTGTATTTCTATTAAATCCTAATACGAGCCATTGTACTCATAAAATATCATCTAGAGTCCTGTGTGTACTCCTGCGCATTCTTATTTAAAAATTTTTAATTTTAAAATGAAAAGATACAGAAATGGCTTTTAACAAAATTAGGAGAATGAAGACAATTTTATTTTATGAGAGGAAAGTAAATGAATTTAATTTACGAATCCTACCAAAATTGAGGTTAGGAGAAGAAATATGGTTACATTACAAAGACATCGGGGGAATAAGCACTGGGAAGAGAGGAAGATGTTAAGCTAAAAGGTGGTCGTGAATGAGAACAAGCATTTTTCACTGATCAAGAATAAATTTATTCTGGAATTTTAGGAGAAGGTTTTTCAGTAAGCAAAATTCCAGTATATCCTTGCAGTAGAAGCAGAAGCAACTGGAAATCTAATTAATTTCTATGCAATTCCTGACATATTTTTGATGGATATACCTGTAATACAAAGGAACTGTATTCAGCAATCTGTGATATAATTTAAAAGCCTATGATCATGATAAACATATAGAAAAATTACCCCTTTCAATTAAATATTATATATTTCGTTAGATCTGCAGCAGAATAAATATTGATTTTAAGAGTACCACAATGACTTCATCACAGTTTAGATACTGGAAGACAAAACCTTTGCTGAGTGTAATGTTAGGTTTTGAACCAAGTAATGACCATTTTAATCTTTTATAAAAGCTTCTCTGATTTCTTATTCTCAGAAGACAGTAAATCTTATTATTTATTTTTATAGCATTCCAGTATGTCTGCAGTCCTTGCCTTGCCACCATTTCAATTAGCATAGATTATTCTAAAATATTCTTAATATATGATGTTTACAGGAATTAAGCTTTATAATGAAAGGCTAATTTTAAAATAACTAAGATTACTGTCATGAGCTATGTATACTGATTTTCCTAGATAAACTGCCGAAGTTGTTATTTGGAGACTGCATTAAAAACCTATATTGTTAGTAAACGATGAATGAAAAATAATTACATGTGTGCTATGCAGAGGAAAAATAGTCTGGTATTTATTACTCTGTAGGCTGATGAAATTGGGCAGGATAAATGAATGTGTTGAGTGAAATATCACATAGCAGAAAAGTATTCAAAGAAAATCTCTACTAATATTAACCTTCTTGAAGACAAATTATTCTGGAAAGAAATAACTAAAAGAACTCTAACTAACTGCTTAACTCAAAATTTTCATTATGGAACTCAACATTTCTAAGTGTTTTGTTCCTGCGTCCTTGCTTCCTTACTTAAAATAATAGCTTTGTTATGAAAAAAATTTACTTGCATTTCTCAAACAAAAATTGCCTATTTCTATTGATGAAGGGATTACGTAAAAATACAAACTCAGCAGATCCCTACTGCCTGACATTCATGAAGCTTCATCCTACCTAAATTTTGACACTGAAGTTACAGGAGCCAGTCTCCTTCTGTGCTGTCCTTATCTGACAAAAAGCTTGCTTAAAGTTGGAATTACCTCACTCATTCTTTCTTTTGACAATTAAGTGGCAAAAAAAATGAATGGGGAAAAGTCAGATGTTAGGTGTTTATTCAGCAGAATGCTAAAGTATATCCCAAAATGCTTTACCAAGTAACACACAAATCTCTTAAGTTATTTAGGGCCCTAAGTGCCCTTGAAATCCCTGGGAATTGAAGAGTCACCTTCCTTTATGGACTTCTTCCTTATGACAGATAGTGCCAGAGATAAAATAGTTTAACATAAGGCTGAATTGCCTTAGAGTTATGTGGCTCCCAAATGTAACAGATCTATAAAGCTCCTTAACATAAATGGCTTAAGAGAGCTGGTGAATGAACATCTTCTACATAAAAAATTAAGGCTGTAAGTACACCAAGGTAGATGCTGTGCATTACTTGATAGTATTTAGATAACTGAAAAATAAGTCTTAGAAAATGCAAACTTTAGAGCTGAAAGCATAGATTTTAAAATATTTGCAGTAAATTAAGTTGGGGATTGTTTTCAGTTGGTTTTGATTCATTCTTTTGTAGTCATCATGAATATAATTTTTTTAAAAATACAGGGTTTGGTAAATTTACTCATAAGTCTTTATCCAAGACGCTAGGACTCTGTTAATCACAACTTAACAAGCTCATTTCATATTTTACTTGTCAATGATATTCAGAAAGCATAACACAAATACAAATACCATCGGTAAAATCAGTTTAGAGATGTGCATTCATGACACATAGAGTATATACAGTGATAGCTGGAAGCAGCTGGCTTTTATCAGATACCATATTATTTTTAAGTGTATTTGAGAAGTAGTTTATTTACTGGTTTCTAAGAACTGGTGAGTCAAAGGAAAAAAGTCAAAGTGATAAACAGTGCTAATTACATTTTATAGTTGTATATATAGTTATTAATAGTAACTAACTCAGACACCAATTGTTTAAATCAGACATAAGTTTGTTAAATATGTAGACAACCTAAAAATACAACACAAATTTTCTTTAAAGAAACGTCTTGAAAGTTGATCAAAAAGAAAATTAAGAATATTTAAAATATAATATAACATAACCCTAGGTGTATTACTTATAGCATATGTACACCAGCAATACCTTAGTAAAGGAAATATCCAACACTTGGCTTACCATTCAAAATTTTGGTCAAGCTTTTTCCCCTAAATAAGTATTTTTCTTTTATTGGTTGGAAGGCAGCACTGTAGCCACACGTAGTAGACTGAAAACAAATAATTTTTACAATATAAGGTGTCAAGGTGAAATACATGCCACAGCTTCTTATAATACCTGTGAACACTGGACATGTTTTTCATGGTGACAGTTATGCTCAGATTTGCCTTCAAGAGAGAAAAATATCCTCTTTATATTCTTACCTCTTGTTTCTCCCACTTGGAGTATTTTGGCATCTGCAAAGGCCCAGAATAAAGTAAAAAAGGTGATACTGACTCCTGATGAATAGTTTCTGTTTATGTTTTTCAGTTTTGGGAGTCAAATGTGCTGAGTGCTCTACACCACTGAAAATAAACAACTGAAGGGATTGTCATAGAGATTTGGTTATTCCTATGGTAATGCCCCAAAAATGCCAGACAGGACAGAATTTCCAGTTTGCATTTTAACACACATGCTTTCCTACCTTAGGCTGTGGGCAGGTTACTGTGGTTTTATTTAAACAACTTAATTGCATCTCCTGATCACTCATGTTCCTGAAAGCAGAGTTGCCAGCTGTGGGTTTCTTGCTGGTCTATTGCTTTTCAAATAAAATGCATTTCTTTAAATTATCTTGGTAGTAATGCCTGATAATTTTAGATGTACTGTCTAAACTACCAATACAAGTCCAGTCCTGTTGATAATGTTCTAAAAATAATTTTCTCTCACAAGTTACTGACAAGCTTGGGGGGGGGCGGTGTTCCAGTCCAAATTTGAGGTATAAACCATATCTTCTTGGATGACTTGCACCTTAATACAGTGAAGTGTCTCCACAAATCTGAGCTGCCTTTCACTATTGCCTGACAGATGGACCCAAGCAATGCATTACAAAATATTTCTTATTCTCACAGAAAGATAATGAAATTTAAACCTGGTGTTTCTCTCAAAGGAGAAGAACATTCTTTAAAGGGTTTCTATTTTTTAGTTTTGTTGAAACAGGTAACTATGAAATTACCTACATTATATGATACATGCAATTTGGAGGACAATCTTTCTTAAAGCTAACTTGTGATGCACTATAATCTTTTGGACTTAATAACAAGTACGTTCTTGACTTATAAAGAGAAGAATTAACTAAAGCATTGTAGACACTGTATAAAAATGTTAAAATAGCTACAATGAACCTTTGCTTATTCTCTAAAATAAAGTGCTTTTCTGCAACCAAGCAATACAGTTAAAAAAAAAGATATTTCTATTCAGTACTGAGGTACATATTATCCTGCAAAATAGCAATGAAGTGGAAAAACAAGAGGATATTTCTTTCAGGTCAGGCATATCTCTTGTGACAGATATAGATAGAGTGAGAGATATAGATATTGTGATAGAGTTCCTTAATTGAGACAGATTTGGACAGATAAGGCCTCCTAAACTATCAAAACTGTAGTCTTCAAAAGTGTTTTTATTTTCTCAACAGAAAGGATTCAGTCATTTCAAGAGTAAATTTTATACCAAGGGAGATAAAATGAATAATCGACTGAAGATTCTTCTCCATTGACTGTAAAATTGGACATTATCAACTTATTCAGACTTAAACATCTTATTACTAGATATATAATAATACATAATTATTGATCTATAATTATATATATGAGTATATGTTTATGAGTAGTATATTACTAACATAGTTTATCGGAAATTTCTAATAGATAAAAATCTAATTCTTTCAGTAAAAATCATATAAACTTTAAATAGAAAAGAAAATAACAAAAGGTTGTATTGCAGATGTGCTTTCTTAAGTTCTTTTCCTTATAAAGACTTGTCTTAATACTCTCACAACATAGATCTTTGGATCAAATGCAATCACAAGATGATAGGTATAAAAGGCTTTGAGAAGTAAGAGTACTTGTGGCTATATCAAATGGCCCATTTAATAAAATACCCTCTTCTCTTTGTATTAGAAGTCATATCATGATACACACACTCCAGATAATCAGCTATATTAGATTAAAATCACACATACATGCTGAATGTATTTTTACTTAACTTTTAAGGAAGATTAAAACATCTGACACGGGTTTCTTTTACACTAAACAAAATATTGCTCCCTGTTTCAAGTTGTGGTAACTCTTGATGGGCTGTAAATATGGTTACATAATTACCACTTCATGTTGTAGAGTGTTGCTTGAAATGACAACCATAAAGGGAGTCTGCAAGGAAATTTATAAGGTTAGCCTTACCAGGAAGGTGCTGGCCTGGGACTTTGAGTTTTTGGTTCAGTTCCAGGGTCTGATGTATCTTTAACTGTGTGGTCTTTGGCCTCAACTGTAGAAACAGAGATGATACTTTTCTGTCACCATTGGATTTTGTAACAATAAATGGACTAATGTTTGGGAAGCATGGAAATAATGCATTGATTGTGGTCATGAAAGTAATAAATAGAATGTCAGTTTGTTAGAAAATGATTCAGCTCTAATCAAAATAAATATCTACATGAAAACCAGGAAGCAAAAAATTCAAAATGTTTTGTGTGTGGTCTAAAAACATAGCATAGACAGACTTAATTTGGTTATATATTGCTATCACAGATTATATAGTTATTATAATCCTTTGTTCTATCTAATACAGAAAAAAGAGCTGCCTTTGTTTTGTATAACAGTGATGATAACAATCAAGTTATTTAACTGACCTAACTATTAGCACAGAAATAAAAACTTGGTTCACTTTAAAGAGCTGAAAGCAAAAGATCCTTGAGAGAATTAAAATGTTTCTTCACATTATGCATATTTTATACATAAAACTGCAGGGGATACTTGTTCAAGCTTGTTGCCATAAAAGACTTGAACAGAGAGAAAGGACTGAACATTTAAGATGGGGAAAATATTTTATGCGAAAAGTGTATAACTTAGACGTTATAGCAAAGATATACTTCTAACAAAATACTACATAGCATATTTCAAGTAAGGTTTGCCATGTATTTCAAGTAAAGTTATTGCTTTCACATGACAAAGGACAGAATGACACAGAGAAGAATTACCCCATGTTTCTGTAAAAGCAAAAATACCAAACTTCTCACAAAGAAATGCAGGCAATTTTCTTGTCCGTGAGCATCAGAAATGATGAAGCCTATTCCCTGCAATTCTGCATCTTGTGATTGACTTCTATTGTTGGCTGAAGTATTTATAATGTGTCTCTCTGGCTGTGTCTAGATGACATCTGATCCAGCAACCAAAGAGCCCCAAAGACTGCAGGCAGGGGTTCATCCTTAGCCTCTGTCAGGGCTACGTGCTTTCTTCACACTATCATCCACACAGATGAAATCTTCTTATGTATCCCAAAGAGCTCCCATGACCAGGGAATCAAAACTCCAGGGTTATGTGCATCAGAGGTCAACTGAGATGTATCTAAAGTATGAACCTTCATGAAGAAGGTATTTGTGCCTGCCTCAGCTTTTGTATCAGAGAGGCTCTTCCTCCTTTCTCCATTTGCTACATTTACAAAGCCCAGAAACAATACCTTTTTGAAAACCTTTTCAACATTTTTTTGTTGACACTAGGAGTGGAATAAAAAATTTACTGAGGGGAGCACAAGGGTTTTACACACACACACATAGACACACACAACATAACTGCATGTACCTAGTTTCTGTATAACATCAGTCTTCAAAACTCAGTGAAAAAAACAGAATGTATTGTAATCAAATACTAGCCTTTCTTTTTCTACTATTCCTGAATTTTTGGGCTAAAAAACTTCACATATAGGTCCAACAAATAAAACCCTTCATGTTGCTCTATCCAGAAAACTGGTCATACAACTGAGCAATACGAAGAAATGGAGTAGAATGGACCATGCAAATTCTGGTATCTTACTGATTGAGAAAGGTATGGGGATGTAGTTATATCTGTGTCAGAGAAAGTCCCTGCAGGAACTATTGAGTCTAGAGACAGATTTTACTTACACTTATTTAAAAAAATAAATTCAAAAAATCATCTACTGTGAAATTGTTCAGATGAAATACTTCATTGTCCCATTGATGGATAAAATTGATTTTAGGCTTTGTATCACAAAGACAACAAAAGAAACACTTGATTATGTTTAAATTAGAGATGCTTATGATATTGATTGAAGTGGTGGAGTGCATATTGTGGATATTTACTCAATTTCACTATTTCTTGCTTACATGCAGATTTGTCTATTTACAAGAAAAGCTGTGATTTCTAAATCAAATACTCAGTTAAATAGTAGTTAACACTTCTGGGAAAGAGAAGTGCTAAAGTAATGAAATTCCATGAAAGATGGATAGAGTGTTTGCAAGCACTTGTTAACGTTGCTAAAACTATAGAAGTTTCATATGTTTGTCATAGAGACCTACCAATGGGTCAAGAATTTCCTGATGGTTCATCATTTCCTAGAAGGAGTATTTGTTGTGTTATGATATTTGTTTGTTTGTTTATTTATTTATCAAGAATTGTCAAGAAGATAGACAAGCAAAATTATATCAAATAAAATATAAGCCTTCCTTCCCATTGTATTTTAACTCTAGAAATTATTACAGGTAAAATACTTGTAAATGCTTGTAGACAAAAAGAGATCAAGAATAAGCTCTCTGAGAAGCTGTACATCTGGAATAACAAATAAGAATTCTGCTAGTTGGGCTCTAGTCCTGATATTTAAATCCCCTCTGGTAAATGCAGCTAGGTTTTATTACCGTCAAAGGAAGGTTCTGAGGAAGTACTTGAGTCTACAACTAGGATTTGGGCCACATAATCTAAAGCAGACTATAAAGTGGAGAAATAACAGAGGAGTTTGAAAGTGTCATCTGAAAAGTATTCTTCATTCTCCTAACCTAACACACATTGCAAATTCTAATCAATTTTAGTAGAAAGTGAGTTAGTGAAATGCCTAACACGTTAAACATTGTACTAAAGTGGTTTAATGCTATTTTCCATTTTAATGTTTTTCTTTCTGCTAGGGGAAGAAGAGTTAAAGTCTAAAGCAGGAAAGCTATTTTACTTCTGCTCAGAAAGCAATTAAGGCCCTTTCCCCAAAAAGGAAGGAAGTGAAAATGAAAATTTGTCAATTCCCATGAAATTAAAGAGTGGGCAATATATTGTCACAACCCCGTTCTAACCAGATTTTCATGAGGTTAGTCCCTGAGATAAAGACAGGGAGTGTGTTTGCATAGGTCATGATGGATTAACTTCTCTCAAAGGTCAGTGAAAAAGCTGAGTTAGGGAAAGTATGATAAATTGAAACCTAACTGATTTGATAGATAGCACCTATGATGATACAGTTTGTTGCCAAGTTTAAGAAGAATGTGCTGAGGCCATATATTTTAGCGAAGTTCTCCACTTAGAATTACAGTCTGGCTGTCCAACTTCTTTTGCATTGTTTCCCTAATGAATTTACACATCATGTGTGGTACTAGGACCAATTAAATAGAAAGACCAAATTAAATAGAAGGACCACAAAATGTAACTCAATACAGAATTAGTATTACACATAAAACTTTAAGATACAAGAATCTAGGATTGGATTCAATGCAAGCTTGTACTGACATTATCTAAATTTGAAAATAACACCATTCTTTTCTATGCTTCTGAATGTCTGATTAAGATGTCCAGATTTAGTTGCATACATGCAAAACAGGTGTCAAAATCAATTGAAGTCTACAATTTAATGAATTGTTCTCAGCTGGAGTATCTTATTACATCTGAGATATCCTGAGGTAGCCTATTAGATCTTAGGGTGACCTTAAGTAACCTCCAGTCTTCACCTCAAGAAAGTCAAAGAATGGCCCATACATCCTCAGCAAAACCTGGTAGCCTTAAGTGGGTATTTTGAAAACTCACAGATATCTCAGATATAGCAATATCAGCCTTTCACATGGAAGAGGAATATATCAAGAAATAAGTTTAGGGCCTGAATCATCAGGTTTTCTGCTCAATGCCTTACACATTTCTTATGCTGAGGATACCTAATGCAGATTGACAGGATCAGGTTCCAGAAAATGTTGCAGTTCCTGCTTTTGTTTTTTTCATAAAGGTGGAGAGAGAAAAGCAAAGCTTTCTGCTTCAACATGGTCTTCAGTATGTAGTTAGTTGGGCCTCCTGATTCCCACCACTATGCCCTGACCTCCAACAGATCATGGTGTACTCCCCATCCATCCACTTTAGGATATAATACATAATGAAACATTATGGCAGCCAAAGAGATTCAGTATTGCCATTAGGGAGCTCATCTGGCCCTTATTCCAGATATGGCAATTTATATTACTAATTATAACAGGGTAAAACACCCTTTCTACCTTTCCGTTTGAAAGAAAATGTCCACAGCTACAGGAAACTGTTGCTGATGTATATCAGGAACTTTGAAGAGACAGAGGAAGAATAACATCTAAGGTGATATTCATTGACCAAATTCATAGAGCAGGTATGCATATCAAAGTCAGTTACCTGAAGTTGTCTTTGCTGTCAGTAGGAAGAAATATATTGGTCTAAGGCATAGTTCATCACCGAATACAATATTTATGTATAAAAACATAATGATAAGTAAGTCATTCCCAGAATAAGATCCAGTACATCTAACATTAGAAATCTAAGTCAGGGAATAAATCCTCCCTCTGAAAGCATTAAAGAGAAGCCATGAGACTGCGTTTTCAGGGAATGAATAATTGTCTTCAGCAGTCTTAGGCCCCTAAAATCAAGGCAAAAGTTAGGAAATATTCCTCTCCCCATTCCTACTTCTTAATGGAATCCGTTTAGATGGGAAACAAATAGTGATATTTTTAAATTGGGACAGCTCCAGGCATGTTCATAAGCATAATTCCGTTTCTTGGGAAATTCAGTGAAATAGTAAATAGAGGGTTTTCCTTGTGAGAATTGTTTTGGGTACTGTTTTGGACTCAATTCTTACTTAGGCTTTTATTAGCTGTGCCTTACTCTCTCAATACACTGCAGCAAGAGCTAACTGCAGGATTTGACTGCCTAAAATATGAGATCTTGATTTTAGGTATTGATGTCCTTGACTGGCTGTATTTACAATATAAGGAAAGTGATATGAAAAGTCCAGTCACGGAGGAAAAAAATATGGGACTATTACATACAAGTGAAAACAGGAGGCTCGCATAAAGCACAGCTTTAACTATAAATTTTATTATCATATCAAGTAGAGTGTTTTGTCCCCTGAAAATATGAATAAAGGTATCAGCTTCTTCCTCTGGCAGTTACTCGAGAGTTTGATGATAGAACACCGACTTTTTATTTATAAGGTCCTTTTGGATGGTTTCTTCAAAGACTCAGTTGCTTGTCAGTGTACCAAGATTTGCAATAAATTACAGTTTCCATGCCAGTCTGTTTCTGTGATGGGTGCCTTATATGTGTGCACTTGCACAATGAGCTGAACCATACAAATTTTCTCTGCCTATTGTATTTTAATAACTCTTATGAACTGGAGCTTCAGTGTAGGTTTGAGGCTGTTTGTTGCCACAGGTTTGCTATTTCTATAAGACAATATGAGCAACTGATGATCAATTTACTTGGCTGTGTATTTTGCCACCTCCAACCTACTTGAAGAATATTAAAACCAGTCTTGACTTGCACAATTGTATTCTGCAAATAGTGCATTTTGTTTTCCAAAATACCCAACACTCTCTTACAAAAGTGAGGAAATAGTCCATTTCCCCAACTCACAAGTGTAATAAAATGACAGATTGAACTCCCATTGTTTTTTGTTTCATGTTTGCAAATTTTTTCTCCAAATAATTCTGCAGTGAGGAGACTGTAATAGATGATCTCTTCTATAAAGGAGCCTAGATATTAGATTAACCCATTTTTTCTCTTAATTCTCAGTATGGAGCTCTGACCTGATAAATTAATTTTTTCTAGATGTTGACTGGCAATTCCTTGTGTACCCTTGAGGTTATAGCCTTTGTGGTGACACAAATGAAAATCACAAGCTTCCAGAGCAGCCAGACCTAAACATCTGTCCAAGTAATACAGGAAATTATCCATCTCCTCTTGTTTCTAGTAGTTCTGGGTAAATTCCTGAGCAGAATTTTACTTCTAACACCTGGAGTGCATTTGTAACATTAGATATGGTTCTGTTCCAACAGTACAAATACATCATCTTAGAGACGTTCATGCTAATGTAACTGCTTCTGATAATAAAAATGTATCCATGTTTTTATTGGAACCATTTGTGTATACAACATTCAATTCTGTTGATGTTGAGATTAACTATACTGTTATTTAGTGCCTTGGAAATGTTTTCTTTCACACTGTGTAATAACCTTTTGGTTGATTTGACCCCAAAGGAAGATTTAGCCCTAAGTGTATACTTGGAAAAAATAACATCTGTTCCTGTAAAAATAAATTTGAGAAAAGGCAATTAAATAACAGAATATTTGTGACTATGTTAACTCCATGAGGAATTCCTGATAGGATCAGAACCTTTGTGACATAAAATTATGATGATATACAGTCTTTAACCAGGAATTTCATAAAGACATAGAGTGTGAGTCTCAATAAAGAAGAAACATTTCAAAGTAACATTCATTCAAACAATTACAATGTTAATTAGAGAAACAAGGAAGAATTGAAATATCATATCAGGAAGAAAGATTATTCATCTTCACAGGAATGATGATTTACAAAGAACATCAGATCCTCCTGACAAATTAACTCAGGAATGGGTGTCTGACTTGCTAAGGAATTGGTTAATACCTTTTAAAAATATGTAAAAATTTCAAAATGTTTTAGCTTCTAAGCTTACCTAATATAATTAAAGCACCTATGAAATTGAAATTCATATCAAGAAATGGAATGGGTGACTATTTTTGTCTCATGGAATTTGCACTTGCATTCAATGGTAAGAGGAGATAAATTTTAGTGTATCATGAAGAACTGTGACCCTGTCACTGAACATGAAGTTTATATAAAATGTTGCTTTTTATAGGTGTAGTTCAATCTACTAGATTCCTTATCCTAATTTAGATTTCAACAAAACAGATACTGAATCAGAAGTGCTTACTGTGATCTCAGTTTTGAAACATATTACACATATGATTAACTTCAAACATATAAACCACTCATGCTGCATATAAACACACCAATGTGTGTATGTCAGATAAAAACCTAAATGAGTACAGTGGGACAGGTTCTTAGTTAAGTTCGGCACAATATGTTTGCATATTGAAGAAGACAGATGATGAGGAACAAGCACCTCAAGTTGGTTGTCGGTGATCTCAAGCAAGAGCCATCTGTGTTGCATATGCTTATCCTACTTAGATGTTTATATGATGTATATAATTAATATATATATTATATATGTATATAATTAATGTCCAGATGATACAGAAAATGCAAGAGTCAGTCCAGAAAGGGGCAAAATATAGCTGTGCTTCCATGGGTCAATCAGCAGCCAAGACTCTTGTTCCTTCTCTCTCTTTCCTTGCACCTGTGTCCTTCCACTTTCTCTTCTGCTTTTGCAGCTTTGCCTTTTCCTCCACTCCAAGTATGTGCAGCCACTGCCAGGGTTTGCTCAAAATTACTAATTCAGCTGAGAAAAAGAATCCAGTTTTAATTTTCCACTTTAATTTTCAATTGGTTTAGAGGAGTAAGAAAATGCACAGAAGAGCGCAAAACTGGTCAGATATAGTGCTGAAGTGGAGAAGGAAAAGGAAAAAAGGAAGGGTAGAATGGTAGAGAGAGAGGGACAAAGACTAGAAAAAAGGAAGGATCTGGGTTCAGGAATAAGGAATAGTACTTCCTCTTTTGTCCTCAATAATTTATGTACCTAGATCTTATAGGTAGATGGAGAAATGAGATTTTTTTTGCAACTCATTGAGGAAATATAAATTAGTTGTAGATGGAAGAAGGGATTACAGGTGACCTCACCCCTGATAAGTCACAGTTGTACCAATTACCAAAGAAAAGGAACAGCCTTGCCCTTAATGGGTTGCATCTGTGACTAACAAAGTTAAGTGTAATAAAACGGATGTATGGGGGGGAAAAAAAATCTTGGAGGAAGAGAACCTGAAGGAGGTGGAGGAGCAATAAGGAAGAAGGACTGAGCCAGAGGAGAACAAAACAAGGAAGAGAGTCACTGCAGTGAAAGATCTGCTGTGAGCTCAGTCTGGGTCTGATGGAGTCAGAGCCTGTTGTTGGAGCCTGCAGTCATGGCTGAGCTGGGTGAAAGCTGTGTTCAGAGTCTGCAAAGCAGCACCTGCAGTCACAGTCCAGCAGGAAATAGCCACAGTCGGAGTCTGCAGTTGGACCCTACAGTAGGAGCTCGCTGTAGCCAGTCAGGATGGCAAAGCTGTAAAGGAGAATAAACTGAGACCCTTTTCACGTTGTTAAATGAGAATCTGTGTCTTGGCTCATTTCTACCCCTAATGAGAGGTCTGCTGCAACAGTTAGTCACTAAATTACAGGAGATGTTATCTAATCTGACAAAGAGATATCCCTAAATGAGTAAAATAATGTTTACTTTAATTAAGAAGAATAAGCAAACTGTTTCTTGAATAAGGAGGAAATAAAAGTTTCAGGTAGAAAGATTAAATTTGTCTGGACCCTTGGAGGATTTAAAAAGTGAGATTGGTTACCACAATTCAGAAAGAAAATCTAATCTATAGTTAATTCAAAAAGTGTTAGTACAGAAAGAGGAAATTCCTCGAAGCCATGAATACTGGTGTAAAGTCAGATGGATAAAGGTGAAACAGAGTACCTTTCATATATGTTTGTAATATTCTGATGTGTTTTAAATGTTGTGGATATTATCTTTATTTACTTCTGATATTAATTTAGTTTTAATTAGGAATAATTTTACTGTAATTATGTAACAGCGTTTCTAAAACAAGAATCTGAAAAATCTATTGATGCTTCTTTGACATTTTACCAAGTAATTGCAGTAAAGGTTATTTAAACAAATAACTTTCAAGTAAGTTTATCTAGTAGAGTTTCCACAGAATTCAAAGAGTTTTTTAAGAGATTCCCCTCTTTCTTTTGCATTGGCTGGATAACAACATATCTGGAGGGTCAGAAAACCAGCAATAACTAAGAAAACAGAGTAGCACCAAGGGGATGTTGGGCTTAACATTTGAAAGCAAAGGGTCCTCTAGCAGTTTGCTTCAGACTTTATTTTTCTTTCTCAAATTCAGAGGAGAAATGGAACATAGGATTTGGAAATACTGGGATGAAGATTAACAAGTGGAAACAAATTGTCATTCAGCTTAGTGGTCAATATTTATTAAACCTCAGTGTAGATGCTGTCTTGAACCCAGAAGAGAGGTCTTCGGGTTCTCAGGCAACTGACATCTTGATTTTCCTATGAAAGCCTATGAATTGTACCTAATTCCCAGGAACAGCACTTACACCCGTTGTGAGGGAAGCCAACAACCTTAAGATCATTTTTCTTTTTCATTAACTGCAGCAAGAAATATCTGCCAAGGACTTCTTTACAAAGATTTGTGTGCTTTGCATGGATTTCAGACTATCTAGCATGTTTTTACTTATTGAAACAATTTTCTGTTACAAGTATTGAATGATATTCAAGATTACTTCAATGGATCAAGCCAATGATATCTAAGAATTCCAGACTGAAAACCAAGGCTGATGTTTGCACAATTCTGATACTCAGAAACCTTTCAGAAA
>JANRMJ010000054.1:70648735-70698615 GCA_025584955.1 Alethe diademata
TGTTTTGTTGCATTATAGAACTAATTGATTATCTCTTTGTTGTTAAACCTTGTATCAACAGATATCTCCATTCCTCAGGACTCCATTCAGAAGCTAAAAGGACTACACACTTTTGTAGTTTCCCAATCCAGTTAATTATATTTCAAATCAGCTAATGATTTTTATCTTTTTTAGCATGATTGTTTGGTTGTGGGTTTGTTGCCTCCCCCCCCCATATTGTGACTCCAAATAAATTTCTGATGTAATTCAACTGTTTTAGTGTCTAAAATCATGAAAGTATGTAGTGCTTCTCAAAGGGCTGAAATTAAAAAGAACCACTCTCAGCTTGATCTTTGGAGTGTTTATCCTTTGCATTCTAAACAGTCTGTTGATAGAAAGCAGAAATAACTGAAAGCACAAAGAATTTAGCACAATGCTGTGGCTTTTTTTAAAAGATGTATTACTTAAATGCTGCTACTCCTGTGTTTCCACAGCAGCCTAAACTGATGTAAGCACTGGCTACTGCAGTCCCATCCTCTGCTGCATCTCTCATTCATGTGTTTCACCTCCCTTCTTGACCTGGATTTGGGGTTTGCTGGGCCCTTCATTTACCTGTCTTGTGTTCAGTGACACAGAAAACTACAATTTGTGTCTCAGAAGGAAACAGTGATAACTGAATTGAGTCCCAGAAAAGATGTATCAACTCATACTTGAGATTTTGGGTGGTGTGAAATTACAACAGCTGCAGCTATAGACTCATAGTCTGCATCTGGCCCTTCCTCGTTGCTCTCCTCACTGCTCTTTTGTCTTAAATTTTTGACTCTGTGGGGATCTAGAGTCAGTTTCAAAGGACTCTGTCATTATAGAGGCTTATCTAAATCTCCCAAACTGTGGTAAGAATTTAGCCTAGGAAATTAAATGGTAACTTATATAGCAGGATATCAAATGTAGTGTTGATGAGCAGACTAGTTCATTTCATTCAAAGGATATAGCTTGCTGTATCACTCATATTTATTTTACTTTTTTTTTATGATATATCATAATAACCATAAAAGCTCATTGACCTGCTCATGTTAATGAAAAGATGAAAGTGCACATATACAATTATTTAAAACAATACACACAAACACACCAATACAAACTTGTTTTTGTATAAAAGTAGCTATAAATATATAGATATACATTAGTACAGTGAACAGTTGTCTCAATACTCATTGCATCTAAACTGTGCCTGAACTGTGTCTGCAGTTCTTAGTGTTTGAGGACAAAGAAAGTAACTTCTCACAGTGTATTGGGTTTGCCTTTGAAATAAAAGCACAGAACTATTGACAAAAGGCTCACCTAACAGCAGAGCTGAGATTAGGTGCTGAGGGTTATTGTCTTCCTCTAGTCTCAAAGCTATGTGAAATGTCAGTTAATTGAAAATGGTAATTGTTGCACACAACAACATCAACTGTTTCATTCCAGGAAATGTGCTGCTCTTAAATTAATAGCCATCGATCCAGAGGTATTTCATGATCCTTCTCCATCGTTTTCTCAAATTATCCAGCTATCAGTCCTTGGGAGAAAACCTATTTCACCATTTTTATTGACCATTCTTTACTGAGTGACCTGGCTTCCTGTTCAGATAGACTAAAATAGGTCTATCCATCTGAATGTTTGTCAGGCACACTGAGACACCTAACTTTCAAAACACCTACTACTTTTTGCTATAAATACTCAGAATGAAACCATTAAGTAATAGTACAAAGCAGTTACATGGTTATTACTGATTAATACAATGAAGTACGCTCTCATGCTGGGAAATTGCTTTTGTGGTAGTAAAAATAGTGCCTTTCAATAGTGCATTTCAGTAAAATTTAAATTCCGGATTGATATCTTATGAAGGAGTGCCAGTTATTTGGGTTTCTTTGTTCACTGAAGGAATATATTTTTTTTACAACCTCTTTGAATAACAAATAACAATATGTCTTCATTATTGCACAGAGAACAATTGCAAAGGCCATTGCATTACTTAGCTGTTCCTTTGAAAGTTTAATAGAGAAATTAAATGGTGCAAAGGTGTTTCAGTGAGGAGACAGTTTTCCTTCCTTTTGTAGTCATTAAAAAAATTAAAAAATACCATTTAGATAAGGATTTGAAAACATTTATTGAGATACAACTCATATTGCTTTCTGTGTTTGCAGTTCAGTAAATTATCATAATTTTGCAATTTTAATTTTACAAATTTAGTTTCAAAATAAATTGTAAATTCTATCAATTATTATTTTTTGTAAGATGAGTCATTTTTTCAAAGCTTTCGTTTCCATTTTAACTTGAAACAGTTTCACCTTCACTGATATAGTAATAAACTGTTGTCTATTTATTCATAATGTTTAGATTCCAAAGTGAAATTTACATATAAAGAATGATGGCAAAAGTGTACAGAAATATAAAGGTTTAAAATAAATGTATATTAATATCAGTTGTGCAGTGGCCTAGAAAATGCCTCCTTTAATCTCAAAAGAACATACTCTACTTTTCTCTCTTCAAGGGCTTTTTCTTACAAGGGGAAGCAATTTAGCGTAAACTGAAACAGTTGCCAGCAGGAAAGAAAAAGCAGTCTTGTGTAATATGAGATACTTTTCTATTGTTTCAAAAATAATAGGCTGGTTGCAAAGAGTTTCTCTGTGTGATTTTAAGTTGCTGTATTTTTGTCTTCTTTTATTTATTAATAGACAGTTTTATATTAGAAATGGAAAGGGGAAATCTGATTAAAGTTTCTAGGACAGCTACAGTATAAAATCACTTGAAATTACATTTCCACATAACATACATAATGAATTCAGAGGTTATATACCAGTTTTAATGCTCAGTCTGGTTTATAGTTAATAGAATCAAAAGGTATGTGAGCCGGGGAATATTTTAAGAAAAAAATTTCAGCAGCTCAGAGGGAGTGGAAAAGATCCTCAGGCATGTGGGGCTAAGTAAATGAAAGTGAAAATGACTTGTGAAGAAACATAAAGGAGTAAAAAGAAGTACCTATAGAAAGTAAGCATGTTTTTACATCATTTATAGTTGTGACAGTGAACACATGCAGAGTTTTCATCCCCTTTTCTTGCCATTTTGTACATACTTTCAGTGAATTTCAGCTGCATAGTGGGAAAGTAAGAGTGAATCAGAAATAACTGCTATTTTTGGTGGTTATGCAAAGAAGGGTAGTTTTGGTCATAGAGGCAAAAGTTCCTTTTCAAAATATTTTTTTTCTTTTTTTCAGATCCTATGTCAGCGATTTGTCTCCCTCCTCTGTTTTCTTCTGTTTCAAAATCTAACCTTGACCTTTGTTTCAATCTTTTTTTGGTTAAAAAACCCAAGGAACAAGGGTCATTTGAAATTATTAACTCTTCAACATTGTCCCTCATGTGCCACTCTAAGTCCATGTTATTCCAAAAGGTTACCTGTTTTTTGAGAGCTTTTGGAAATTTGCACCACTTGGGCAAATTTGTAAAACATTAATACTCAATTTGAAATATCTGAAAATATTTGAACATGTAAGCATAGCTGTGTGTTGCTATCATTAATAAGCCTTGAAGATCACAGCCATTTCCAGCCTTTGGAGCTTTATCTCTTTAAAGCTTATATTACCAGCTAAAGGCTGTCTTTCTCAAAGTGATTTCACATTAAAATATCATAAAAATAACATTAATTATGGAGATGAGGATTACAGATGTAGATAACAGCTGAACATTGAAAGTGCTAAGCAGATCTGCAAGATAGCAGTAATGACTTAATTAAAACAAAATGCATCTGTATCTGAGCACAGCAATAAAGGAAAAAGAGGCAATCCACAGTAACAAAAACATGAGTGATTCAGCTGAGGTATGTAAGAGTAGTGCGTAATAGATTGGCTCAGGAAAGTCTAATTTAGGCTAACCTTAAACATTAGCATTCTAATGGGTGCCAGAAATTTAGAATATGTTATCTTTTGAGTGCCAGGTAGTTTAGAGGGTAACTACCAATTATCCATAAACTGAGTCATATCAGAAATGGCTTAATGTTTTATTTCCTTCCATGGCCAAGCTGGCTCCGATACCTTTGCAACAGACTTCATTAACTCTGCTTCCTGATCTAAAGGGAAACTGTCCTTTCCTGCTTATCAAATGGACTGAAATGACCTCAACAGGGAATAAAATTGGAGCCAAGAAGCTGAGTAACATCGAGGCCTGTTCATGCCAGGTGATATTCTATTTGGTGCATATGGCCCACGCTTGGCCCACACAAAGATTACTTCCAGTCCAGCCTGGTTTTAAGAAACCCTTATATGCTGTATTCTGCACGTTCTGAAAATCCAGCCATTTCTAGTCTATATGCACTCATATTACTGTTTTAAAAAATACATTAAATTCCTCTGACAAAGCTTAAAGGGTGCTTTATTTTCTCTCCCTGGAGTGGCAGGGACCAAACAGATTCCCCTTGTGTTAACTTTTTCTACATAGACTTTAGATGGAAAAGGCCACAGAAAAATTCTCAGTGGAGGTACGAGCAGCAATACTTGCAGTTGTTGTGATAATCATAACTACAATTTTTACCACTCTGCTTCTGTCACAAACTGCAAGACCTGATTCAAGAAAGTACCTAAGACAAACCCATGGTTTTGAAAAATCAGAGAGCAATTGCTTTCTTTTAACCATGCAATATCTCCCTCTTAATGGCGAAGAGATGGAGCAGTAGCCTGACTGAATCATGGCAGCAGAAGGCTTTGGCTGCATTAGTCTACATTGTATGCTGTCAGTAAGCAAATTAATTGTCTGTTTTGTCTGTCTCATATTGATGTTGGTCAAGTAGAATTGATATACTGTAGGAACATCCAAAATGGCTGATTCTGCATGGATATGTATTGTTTTCATGCAAACAATAAAATAATCCCTTAAAATCAGAAATTAAGTGGAATCTACACCATTTTGGGATTCCACAGATGCTTAATGATAAAAGACTAGAAAAGGGAGCATTAATTTGCATGTAGTGTACATGTTCCATTTCTCCATGAAGTTGTAAACTTGTATTGAATATTATTATTAATATAGAAATCTGTATTCACTAAGAGCTTTTTTTTAAGTGGAAAAACTACACACTCTACCCAACTCACAAATTTTCACTATAATGATACTAATACTTTTCCTTCCCTGAAATATTTATCTTCACTGGACAAAAAAAAATATTACTTTGCTTATATGTGTCTGCCTATTCAAGATCTCATATTTTGTTCTGAAAGTATTAAAAATTATTTTAATGTGGGAAATATTTAATTGCCTGTGCAAAAAATTATGCAATTTTCTTCTGCTATTTTATTTGAAAGGCCCTCTGAAAAATCTCAGTTTAAAATTACAGAAAATGTTTTCACGTAAATAAGGAGTTGCTTTATCTAACAAAATATAAATTTAAAAATTAACTTTTAGTCCATTAATTTTTATAAAGTTTAATCATGTGGTCATTATCTAGACTCATGCACAGTTACTTTTAAATTCAGAGAAAAGCTCTGTACGACTAGGTGAATGTAAAGGAAGTTTAGATCACCAGCTAGTTGAAAGAGTGTAGATGATCCTAGATAACCAGGTCTGCATTTAGATAAATAAAAGAGTACATTTCATAGGAATATGAAAACTGAAAATATTATTTTGGCTGCTGCCTGTAGATGTATGAGAAGGAAACCAGCTGTGTTGAACATGTGCCAAAAATAATGACAATTAATTGTAGCACCCATAATTCTGAGAGAGACAAAATATGCAGCATTTCTACTGTCAATGAGAGCTCCCTCTCTGGAAGACACCTACCCTTAAGTAAACTTTAGTTTTCCATCAGTTTTTCCTCTTCAGCACAGTTACTCTGAGAGAGTATCTGCTAGAGTCTGCATGGCCCCTTTCATACTAAGTAGAAAGGTTCAATTTTCCTACATTTTTGTATTGAGAGTGTCATTTTATTGAGAGAATGAGGTTTCTGGTGCAGTACACTCTGATAGAATATCAATTAAGTCCCATTCAATGGCTACTTCAAAGCTTTCATTTTAAAAATATCACGGAGGCATAAGTTAATAAAATTACATAAATTTAAGTCAGTGATGGAAGAAGTAATATTTGATATAAATAGCTGTAATTTTTTACTGAAACCCCTATTAGGAAAAAAAAAAGTATAATGGTATATCACCAATGTAATTAGCAGTCTTTTTATGAGTCGTGAGGGAAGACTATTAGTCTTCTTAAGTTAGCTGTTCCTGGGCAGGTAAGCAGGATCATTGTTGTTTCTTCTTCGTGTGCCTGTAGGGCAGAATTCAGTCAGACAGTAAAATTTAATGATGTACAGTCTGATATTAATTGTGCACATACTCATGGGTCATGATAAAGAGTTTGTCAGAGGTGGCAGCTTGCCACAGGTGTTTAATGTCACATGATTCATAGTAAATGACTTGAAGCTCCCAAGTATCTCCAACTAAGAATAATTCTGCTCTCTGCAAGTGCCCTCCAGAGTAGAATGGCTATCTGTCAGCATAAGATACTGGGTAGCAATTGACTCTGGTTAGCACCATCTATGAGCCATTTCTCAAGGATAAAAAAGTGATAATGGCCAACTTTGTAATTAGAAACCATGTTCTTTGCACTGGCTTAATTTTTAATATGTTCCCTTACTAGCAATTTAAAAAACTAGCTTCTGTCTTTATCATGTGCAACATAAAATTGCAAAAGCCCCTGTACATCAGACTTTAAACACAGTATCAATTTTTTTTAAGCTTCTTTGGATCTGTTTTCAAACATAGAAGCTTTCTTCTTTTTCCTTAATTCAAACAGGAAGGTTTTCCTTGGGCTACCATGCGCGTCATACCCAAAGCAAATGGTGGGGTAGGGGACACTGGAGATTTTGCATCATTGATGGTGCTAAGCACATTTGAAAAAACATTTTTTTAAAATTTTACAGTTGACCTAAAGCCTTCATGGCAACCTTTATTCTTCTAAAATTTCTAGTGCCACCTCTTGCTTCCAGTTCTACTTAGCATTGAGAAAAGCATTAATGCAAAACTGAAAAAAAAAAATGGTAGAAAGGGTTCTAGTACTTTGAAAAATATCAAGTGTTCTTTTTTTTTTCCCCCCCCCCCAGGAACCATAAAACACATTCTTATCTCACATTTCTATCTTGCTTAGCCCAGCACAGAACCCAGAATAATTTACTGTATAAGATCCCAATTTCTAATTTACTATTTTAAATTTAAAAGAAACTTGCAAGCATACAATAATTTTGAAATCATAACTTTCTATTCAGAAATAACACTACTAGGCTTAAAAGCATGTCAAATTCTAGGTGGGTTTTCAGTGTGAAAACTTCTAAAACACATTAATGGTTAACCAAATTTCAGCAATGTGTCTCTCTGAGACAGACAAGGACAACTTGTTGTGCAAACCAGCACCCACCTGTGTCATCCCAGCACTGGCAAGGGGAACTACAGTAGATCTGCAGTGTCTTTGGCACTCAGTGTCTGCAAAAGCATCACAAACTGGTGATTGTCCTGCTCTACTCCATGCTGCTGTGCCCTCACTTACAGTCCTGTGTGCAGTTTTGGGCACCACAATATAAGAAAGGTATAAAGCTATTAGACAGCATGCAAAGGAGGGCAAAAAATATGGTGAAGGGCCTGGAGGGGAAGCCATGTGAGGAGTGGCTGAGGTCACTTGGGCTGTTCAGCCTGGAGGAGACTGAGGGGAGATCCCATTGCAGTCACAGCTTCCTCATGAGAGGAAGAGAAGGGGCAGGCACTGATCTCTGTGGTGACAGTGACAGGACTGAGGGAATGGCATGAAGTTGTGTTAGGGGTGGTTTAGGTAGGATAGCAGGTAAAAAGGTTCTTCCCCTAGAGGGTATTTGGTCACTGGAACAGGCTCCCCAGGGCAGTGGTCACAGCACCAGCCTGAGAGAGCACAAGAAGTACTTGGACAATGCTTTCAGGCACAATGGTGTGATTCTTGGGACTGTCCTGTGCAGGGACAGGAGTTGGACTTGGAGGATTCTTGTTTCTCCCTTCCAGCTCAGGATATACCATGTTGCTATGACAATACGATAACCCTTTATAGCAAAACTGACTGGCACATTTGCAGTGTCAGTGTTTCTGAATAGCATAAAATTCCTTGCCTACCACTGCACCATGTCCTTTCACTAAAGGTTCTTTGGAACCTGCTTGCCTTGTTTCCAGTGGAAACCTAGACACCGGACATCCTCTGACATGTAGAAATCTGGAAGACCTCCTCCCAAAGATCAATGCATAAAGTTGACATTCTTTTAAGACAGGGAATATACTGAGTCACTAAATTGTGACTCTCAAATTTAAGTGTCAGAAGTTGAATGCCTCCACACATGCTCTGTCACAAGAATTGTAAATGTAGGCTCCAGCCAATGGGAAAGGAAAAAAAACACCACTAGAAAATGTTTTGGAAGTCTAGGTTAAGTGCCCTGAATTGCTCTGACTCTCCTGAGGAATGTTTTAGCAGTTAGTGTAGTAGGAATAGAAAGAATGATTATTGACAACAGGAAGCTTCCTACCTCCATCTGACAAGAAAAACTTAAGGTGAATATTGTACCACAAAGCTCTTTCAAGCAGAGCAAATAGATTCATGTTTTCCTTTTAATGTGAAGGCATGAACTAGTGCTATTCCTTGTACAGCACATGTAATTTAGGAAAGTTTCTTCTTTCAGCTAACTCAGTAGCTAATTGGAAGTGATAAACCACTCCAGAGATTTTAGGCCTACTAAATTATTCCGTTGAGGGGTGACTGGCTAGGGAGGAAAACCTTGGTACTTAAGATTGTGAATTAGACACTTCAGCTAAGAAGATTGAACTGAGGAGATTTAAAGGAAAAAAAGTATAAAACATAACAGCTAAGAGAAGGTAATAATACTGTGTATAGAAATATACACATGTGCTGGATTCTTTTTCACCCTAATGGGAAAAAAAATTTCCTAATGCAAGCATGATGCATGTGTATTAGAGATCCTTCAGGCTGCCAAAACTTTTGAAATGGTATCTGTATATGTACCTAATTTTTCATCTGATTTGTAAAATTTGTTACTGGATATTCCAGTCATTCTTTACTGAAACTGTGAATAAGGTCACAAAGACTATGAAATCTGTTGTAAAGGTTTTATGGTCTGAGTAACAGAGGAGATGTAAATAAGTACTGCTTGGTCTTTGCTAGTGAAGTTGATGACATAAAACATGTTACTTACACATTTTGACAAATTTTTATATGCAAATATATATATATATATATATACACACATATATAAATTTAAGAAAGGATCTTTTTCAACTTGTGACCTTTAAAAAAAATGGGGAGGTGGTAGAAATGATTAATGGTGTTAATTAATATGTAGAACAGGCAAGCTGGAAAGGTTACTAGTTAAATTATTTTTCTGCCTGTAAGTGCAAATAGTTCCTAACACAGTTGGTTATGTGACAGTAGTTCAGGAATATTTGCAAATATTTTCACAAATCCTTTTCAAAAGCAGCAAAATGCCAACATACTGTTGGTCAGTAAACAGACTGGAAGACACAGAGGGCAGTGTGCAATTATAAGTCAAGGAAGGAGTCAGAAGGCTGCTGGTAGGAGTGAGAGGAGGCAGAACAGGGCCAAGGAATTGCAGAAAAAATATATATTAACGTATTAGAGATCTGTGGATAAAAATCTTGACAAAGTCTTCTTTCACAGTTTCTGCATGCTAAATTTTGTTGCTAGTCTGCTGCCATTGGAGAACTTGCTCCATGTAAACTCTTGGAAGTTGTATGAAGGTAAAAACCTTCTTTATTCAATGAACCACTTTAGGTACTTTTTGATAAGAACAATTAAGCAAAATTAACGAATGTATTTTGACTGGATCTTCTTTTGTTCTAACACTGTGATGTTTATAGACAGGCTTTGCAGATGTGCTCATAATCTAATATCAAAACAGAAGCAGAAAGTTGTATAGACCAGCTGTTCCATAGAAATGCATATAAAAGTAGTAGCTTCTGCATCAGAATCTGGAGAAGTGTATGACAGTTTCAGAAATATTCTGAAGAAGGGAAGCAGAAAATAATCTTTTAAGGCACATTGTAGACTCTGTGATCTCATAGTCTTCTTGAAACACACAATAAGGAAAACGTTTAAAGACAATTTTGTAGGTTGTCTTTAAGAGTCATGTATTTGAATAATGTAATTTGGAAGGAACTGACTATGCAACTTTCTCCACTCTGAATTAATCTAGATCTTCCAGTAACATACCGATTCTTTTAATAATGTGTTGGCTCTGTTTGTATAGTTCTAGCTATAATTGTGGTTTAGTGTACCTAAATTTAGCAGTGGGATGAGAACCAGATCTATCCAGAAGATAAAACACATTCTGAGTGCTGTGTTTAATATGACCGTGAATTTTCTCAGAAATCTTGCAGGTAGTTTTTCTCTGGAAAATGGGGTTCTACAGTCTCATACTCTGTTATTTACAAAGAGTTGGAAAAAGAAATGTAAGACTTCTTGGGGTGCAGCAAAATCAGCTGGCAAAGAGATACTAACTAGGAACAGGTGTCAACTGCAGGAAAAGTAAAGACAGAAAACAGAAGGCACTGTAATCTATATGTCTAATTACAGATGTTTGTAATCAACAGATCTGTTCACGACTTTGATCATGTGTGATACATCCTTACCTAGCACACCCCTTTGAGCGGTCAGACTACTACTTCATCTCTGTACATTTGCCTAAAACAACCTGGCTAGTCTGAGATGATGCAGAGCAACAGAGTCCCCAGGCAGTGCAAACGAGAGCTGCTTTATTGCAAAAACCAGGCCTTTTAAAGCAGTTAGCTAATTATCAGTTCACATCGTTTTAAGGCACAACAAGCCCAAGCCAACCAACCACCACACACCATGATGTGGGCACGTGTCAGTCACACAACACATCCCTCACAGCTCTCTACCCCTATTCCAGCTGAGCCACTCTCCCATAGTTCCCTTCTACTTAGCCTAAGCAGCAGGCCTGAGCCATGATTTTACAAGGGTAACAAGGCCCTATTTTATAAGGCTTTACCTATATGCAACACTAGTCTGAGTAATAAACCTAAAAAAATTTGAGTAGAACTCTTACATGATCAGTTTATTTCCCTGGTTTCCTAAAATTTGTGGTTCATTTCTCTAGTGGTGAATTTTTCCAGATGACCAAAGTAATGTGAACTCTTCATTGGATCAAGTTTTCCCTTCATGTAAAAAGGGCAAATACATATTCACAGGAAATTTATGAAACTCTTCTCTCTTCTGAGCATCAAAATGAGAGAACTGTAAACTTGATATTCCTACCTGATAACAGTTTTAACTTAACAGTTACTGGCCAGTTTGAGAGCCAAGCTTCAAACCCTCCATTTCTAGAGATACATGAGAGCTACTCATTGGAAAAACAAGCACGTGGACGAAATAGTTTGGTCTTTGGATGTCCTGACAAGGAAGCTGCAGTGCTATGATGGTGGAACCAGGTCAATCACAACCATTTGAAGAAGAAATAGACAGTTTAAACATTATATTTGTACTACCTACTTACACTCCATTAATTATTGTATTAAGTGTTCTTAAGTTACCCTACAGCTAGAACATTATACTGTCGACTTCATAATGACAATATGGAGGAGTTATAGAAATCACAGTTATTTGATAAGAATTGAATTAGGAATAACATTTTATATTATTATTTATCTTTACATAAGCAAACAGAGAAGATTCAAATGTCATTCATGGAGACTGCTGTAGAAGGAAAAAGTGATTTCTGCAGTTGAAAGAAAGTTGCAGTAAGAAAAAAAATGTTTCTTCTTAGGTAATTTATGTATTATGGCTTAACACAACAGTTTACTGATGGTTGCATAATATCTTGGGAATGACAATTTAATAAAAACATTTTTCAGACTGTGAGCAATGCTTTCAACTTAATTCTGAGTATAGAAAACTATCCATTATAATTAATTTAAGCAATTTTCTAATTAGCTAACAGAAGTGGAACAAATTTGAGTTGATTAGAGATATTTATTTAATAGAATAAATAATTACTGTTTTAAAAAGTTTCTAGCCATTGCAGATTTTGTTACTCACTCTAAGAGGTTCATCCTGTCCTTAAGCATCCAGAGGTCTGGCTGCAATGCATATATGAAATCTTCCAGAAGAAAACAAATCTGTGATGTTCCTCTCTTATGATGACAAGTAGAAATAATATTCTTCTCACTAAAGTAAGTTTATACATGCTTTTAGAGTTTGTGAAGAATTTATTATGCTTGGCTGAACTTACACGGGCAAAATAGGAATCAGTCTAAATTTTATCTGAAACCTGAACTGAATTTTCTGCTTTTCTTTCTTAGATTGACTCAGAGTAGATTGTCTGCTCTGTACATATAATTAAAAGTCGATAACATACACTTATGAGTCTGTAGTTGTTATGAATCTATAATATTGTTGTTGCCTGTACCCATTTTGGAATCTATGCCTTTGTGTTTCCTATAATTACATGTTTTAAATAGCTAATCAGGAGATTTGCTGGCTGAGATCTGGTGGTTCAGATTTGATGACATCATGGTTTAAAGAAATATTCGCATAAGCCCTCATAGGTGTATAAGGGTACAAATAGGAAATACCAGAATAAATGTCTTCTAACTCTGGATCTGTATATCAGTTTACATCCTTGGGACCAAACAACTGAAAATCCCTTGAATGCTGCCAGATTTCACCTGTATTTTGCATTTTGCTAAACAGATGGGGAGCAGACTCCCTGTACTTCCTTCCTGAAAGAGGCACAGAGGAAAAGACTAATAATAATCATATAAATGAATGGCATTTCTGCTTGAAACATTTCCGAAAGAGCTCTATACACAAACAATAAACTGGAATAACTGACTGCAGATGGTAATTTAAAAAATGAATACATTATTAAGTAGACTTGTCTTCCCTTGTAAAGCTGAATAAGGAGGTCACTGAATTAGTTTTCTTTAATGAAGTCTGTGACAGGTATTTCCGACAAAGAGCTAATAATACCATCAAAATCAAATATTAATATTTAAGACTTTAGTTTAAATCACAGTCTAGTTTTTGTCCTTTTTTTTTAAGTAGGCATCTGTTTATTGTATGCTATTTTTAAGCAATTTGCAGAAAGATTAGTCTCTGAAGCTATAGTACTCACTAACATTTCCACCTTTTTTCAGCAGGGAAACTTTAAGGCATTTCAGAATTCAGTGAATTATGTATGTTTTTCATTTGTTTTTTCGCAGCTTCTTACAGAGTTCTTGTTTCCTCCACCATTCCCAGAAAGTCAAGTTCAGAGGCCTCCTGGAAACACATCTCCACTGCAGCACTGATTAATTAGGAATTAAACAACATCATCATTGTAAGAAATTCTTTACTAGGAAGACATTCTTTACTGTGAGGGTGGAGAGGTAGTGGAACAGATTGTCCAGAGAGTTTGTGGGTGCCCCATACCTTGGAGTGTTCAGGACTGGGTTGAATGGGTCTTTGAAAAACCTGGTCTAGTGGATGGTGCCCTTGCTCATGGAGGTTGGAATGGACTGCCCAGGGAGGTGTGGAACACCACCCTTGCAGGTGTTTAAGGAAAGACTGGATGTGGCACCCAGTGTCCTGGTCTAGTTGACAAGGTGGTGTTCGGCTCGATGATCTCAAGGGTCTTTTCCAGCCTAACTCTGTGATTCTGTGAATTAGATGGTCCCTAAGGTCCCTTCCAACACAAGCCGTTCTGTGATTCTATGATCATTAAGGTCTTGGATCAAGACACTACCCTGCAAGAAAAGACAAGGGCTGTGCCCAATGTGCCCTTCCAGAATCCCTCAGGGATTCTGTGGTCCACGTTATGCCTTTCACAGAGTGATTTTGAACATTGTACTTGTGCTTTGCATCACTTTTAATGTAAACAGAATGTGCTCTAAATTTCTTCTCTGCCAACTGCACCCTGCACACTGTGCTAGTTTTGTTGTTCACCTTGTGTCAACTCAGCTGATGGGTCAGAAATATCAGCCAATTTTTCTTGCAGCTGATCATCCAGAGTGGTATTTGAGTAGAATGATTTTTAGGCAAATAATATTTTTTAATTAGTTTTCAGTTTATTTTCTAGGCCGAAAGGTATTTCATTAGAACATGTGCTTACTTCAGAGATCCTTTTTGTGACTTAAATATAATACTGAAAATAAGCAGCCCCTTTTAGAATCATGAACAACATAGGAAGGGCTTGTTTCAGGGCTAAGCTCATGGATGAATAGATTCATGCTGAGCAAGTAGGGCTACACATTTAAATATTTTTTTATCAATTGGAACCTTATTACCTTTTTTGAAGATGCAAGTTTGTCTCAGAATTCTGATTTATTTGTTATTTTTTTTCCTGATTGAACATATCACTTAACTATATTCACCTTTGTGTGTGTGTGTGTTTGTTCCTACTGACTGAGAGTTCCATATCTGGGGCATGTTCTCTCACATTAAAGCCTATATGAAATTGTGATAAAAGAGTAAATGTGCCTGATGCATATATCATGCATTACATACTTTTATATAGACTTATCTGTTTTGTATCCCATGACTAGGAGGCATAGAGCTTCATGATGAGTTCTGTAACAAACAGAACTAACTGGATATTTTCTTGGAGACAGCTGGATACAGCTTTCAGCAGAAAATCTATTTGCTTAGCCCAAAATGTTTTCATTCCTGCATCTTATTACCATATTTATTTCCATGGATTTCATAATAATCCTGTGAAGTCATTCTTGGTTATATTCTTGCCTACCTACCCTAGATCAGAGACTCAATATTTTTTTTTTTTTGAGGCTTGGGTGATGTCTTGTTACTATAAGTTTCTGATCTGTGCAATCCCAAAATTTTGGATCTGTTACCAGATCCAGGCAAACCAGCTAGAAAAATAATTTTGGATAAGTATGTCAGATGAAATGCTTATATTTCAGAAGTAAATATGTCTAATACAGCCAGGAATACCTGAGTATTTTTCATCATGGAGATAGGAACTTAAAATACTTGACAGACTTAACCTTGGCTCTGGGTTCTGTCACAGAGAGCCTGAACATCAAAAAATTTCTCAATTTTCATCACATTATGGAAGGTACCCTGTAAAAATATATATTCACACAATAAGGAAACTGGTAATGAATTATATGGAAAATGCCCTAGTCAGGTAATGCCTAATGTCCCGGTCAATCAGTGTTAGACTTGAGTATAACCATGTAGGTATGATTATGACCAGAAATCACTGAAAAGGTAGAAGAAAACTAACAAGAACTTTATTTTGACCTAAAAGTTCTGTATATAATGCAATTCTTGCAGTGAAGAAACAGAATGCCTTCACTAAATTGAGAAAGATTAGAGGATGGACAACTCTTTGTAAAAACAGATTAGCAGGGCAGTATCAAACATCTTCAAGTTATCAGGATTGCCTTGACAATGGAAAAAAACAAATCACACTCTATGAATTTGAAATTGCTTTCTTAATGTTCCTTTTCAAACATACCTGTTTATCTCCAGACTGTAGGAATTAGCATCACACTACTTAATAGCAAAGGCTGACCTTTTGTTGATTTATTTGAGAGATTAAGACCAGTGTTACTATGACTTTTGCCATAAAAGGAGGAGCTGGAAGGGTAGAAGAAAGACTTGCCACCCCCAAAATCAAAACAAAATAATCTTAAAGGTACCTTAGTTATTGCCATAATAGTTTTTGTGGTCCAAATTTAAAGGACAAAAATTGTCTTTCCAGGATTAGCAGTCCATTAAGAATTCATGAGTTGCTTACTTCTCTAAGTTTGACTGACACGTTTTCTGGTTTGTTTTCTCTAGGGTGGTTTACTTAGAAAAACTTTCAATGAATGAAGAAGTGAAAACTTGGTCTCATACATGTGGCCCTAACAAAAATTCCTAATTATGTGTGATCAGGAAAAATACTTTTGACTAAGTAATAAGAAAATGAAGCCCAAGGGTTTATTTATAACAAAATGCTGTACTAACATATAATATTTAGGAACGTGGAGTGGGAGCCGTGAAAGCAGATGCATTTCTCAAAATCCTTGCCCAGGAAGACTCATTGTAACTAGGTAATTTGGGCACCTCATGACATGTTGGCACAGAGAGGCAGGTGTGACCCATGGTCTCCACCCACACTATGAGGAGACTGGATATAAGATAGGTCCAGTCCAAAAATAGGTATATACATATTATATCAAGCCTATGCCTGCATATAGACCCATCAGACTGGCCTTAATAAGTCACTATTGTGGCTCTCACCTGCAAGAGTGCAGCTGCAAGCCATTTGCAGACTGAAAATAGCTTGTTTCCACCAGTTTGGGCTGCTCTCGTGTTAACTCAGCTTGACTCATACTGACGTGCTTCAGATAACCCTTTTAGATACTGACAGATGGTCCTCTACATTCACTGTGTGGCCACAGAGGAAGGATCAAAAGGTCGAGTCCCATGCCTTTGTCCCAAATGTGCAAATCCTACCTCTCCACCCAGAATACAGACTGGGATGGATGCCCGCTTCAGGTGGAAGCTGGACTATATTGCACAACCAATAAGACCACAGAAGTCTGGACCAGCGAGGGAAAAAAGAAAAACAAAGTGTAAATATTTCACTGGAGACAGGCCTCATGGGCATACTAGGAACAAGAAAAGTTTCAGTTTTGTCTCTTTCTTTTAATCCATTTATGAATTTTATCTTGTGACATTTTTGTGCAAACAATGTAAGTAATTTGACACTGTAGGAATTGAGGCACCTGCAAAACTCAAACAATATGTAGTTGAAGACATCTGGATCACATTTTTCGTGTTAAATTTCTCATAAGTTGCACTTCATGATCATAACACAGTATTGAATATAGCCCTAAAATTCTTCTGAATAATATTGGGCTCAGAAATTATTTTAAAGTTATTTATGACTTCTGAGTACTATTCCCTTTTGCTTTCCTCCCTACACCGCATATGCTTCTTAATTAGAGCTCCTCTTTCTAGAAATTACAAACTCAATTTTGTTTGGCCTAGGATTTCAATTTTTAAGGAAAAGGTAATGTCCAAATGTATATTACTTGGCAATATATATACAGAAGTGGTAATTTGATGCTATGGCATTTTTTTTATTATGAAAATTCTTGTCATTCTTTGAAAGTAACTATACTACTTTTGGTACGTATAAGTTAAAGGCCTCTAGTCTCCAAAGATTTATTGTCATGATTAATTTTAAACATCTGCTTAGGTCATTGGTTTTTATGAGGTTACTTGTGCTCAAAGTTAAGCATGTGAATATTTTATGTAAAAACAAGGCTATGACTTGCTACAGCCTAACAAGGTTAAATTAAAAAAAAAAAAATTAAAATGTTTAAAATAGAACAGTGGCAAGAGCTATATTACAAGGGCCCCAGTAAAATATGTTACTGCAATATTTGGAATACTTTAAATTAATATTACATTTTTAGAAGTGCAAAAGCCATCATTTCACCATTTAAAAAAAATCAAATATCAAATAAAAAACTAAAATGTAAATATAAATATGCTAAGGTACTGCATACAAAGAAATAGGGTTAGGCTACGAGTCAAGAATTTCTCCAACATTCTTTTGGTCAAAATAGGGTTTGTTGTTATATATACATAAATGCTCCCATACATATGCCTGTCATAAAAGCGAACATTTTGTTTACTTTTATTTCTTGTTTTTTATTATTAGATTCATTGTGGTTTAAGCCCCATAGTCAGCTAAAGCCTGCACAGGTGCTCACTCACTGCCCTGCAGTGGGATGAAGGAGAGAATCAGAAGGGTAAAAGTGAGGGGACTCATGGATTCAGGTAAAGACAGTTTAATTGGGAAAGCAAAAGTTGCACACCAGAAAGCTCAAAAGAGGGCAGGTTAAATATCAGGAAGAAATTCTTTACTGCAAGGGTGGTGAGGCCCTGGAACAGTCTGCACAGAGAGGCTGTGGAGTGTCCCTCACCAGATGTATTCAAAACCCACATGGGTGCAGATCTGTGCTCTAGGGTGATCCTGCTTGAGCACAGATGTTGGACCAAACTACCCCACTGTGGTCCCTTCCAGTTGTACCATTCTGTGATTCTGTGAAATGAACAATTCCATATCTGCCAGAAAAGATTCTACTGTCTCTTTAGAAACGTCTTAGGCACAAGCAGAAGGACCTGTCTGAGAGTGTTTCTGTAATTGCCAGCAGTGTCCCCAGGGTGTTTATCAATACATTTATCCATAAAAACAGTGCCTGTCAATTGATATAGGTCCAGAAAGAGCTCCCTAAAGTAAGGATATGATGGTAGGGCTGTCTGAAATTCCCAGGTTCTGTGATAATTTGTTGAATATATTCTTTGAAACCAGATAGCGGCTCAGTCAGCCACCTTGTCACACATCAGTTCCTTGTCTCATCTTTGCTCACAATAGATGTGACATTTTGGGCCACTCCAGGGATAGATGACTGAATGAGCTGGTTATGTGCACAGGCACAGCCCTGACATACTGGTAGTCCACAAGTGTAACTGAATTTTCTTGTTATACAGCAATTATTACTTTCATTCCATAAGTTTTGCTAGAGGGTCAGTCTGTTTACAAATAGTTTCTTTCCAAAGGGACTGGGGTTTTTTAAATGCACACAAGATAAAAAGCTTATCCCGATGTAAATAGATTCATTCCCTTTTGTGAAAGCTGAATTAAAGTATTTAAGCGTTAATGTCTTTCAAGCCTTTCTTAACACTGTTTTTCCCTGTTTCTTAGTAGGCATGTGAAATCTCCCAGGTGAAATGATGAACTACAACTGGAGTTACAGCAGTTGCAGAGTTATCCTTTCGCTTTATTAAGTTAATCTTTATCAACTCCAAGAAGGTCATTCCTGACAGATTTTATCAGATCTGCTCTTGAGGGCTGCCAATCTTGAGTCTCTACAATTTAGTTCAATAACCTGTTTAATTCTTAGAAGTCCTTCTGATAGAAAATCTTTCTCAAAGTCTAGCTGAATTTTTTTCCTGCTTTATTTTAAGTCTGATACTTTTTGACTTTTCTACTATGGACATTGAGAACAGAAGATTTTACATACATTAAGGTGGTTATCATGTCTTCAGTTTTCTCTTCAGGCTACAACAGCTTCTCTTATGAAAACTCTCTTACTTAGCCATAGGAGTTAGAGCTCTGTCACTGTTATAGGTTTTTTTCCTGGATTTTATCAAAATGTACCACATCTTTTGGTTCTGCAAATATCATGACCATTTATCATTACAATAGTGGATATGTATTTTGAGAATAGCAAGCACATTTCTAAAAGGTTAAATGGCTAAATGAAAACCAAGTGAAAAAAAAAATTATGGATTTTCACATGGGAAATCATCATAAAACATGTGGATAGAAATAGTTTTAATTTTGTGGGTTCTGCCAAATCCAGCTTTGATTTTTATTCACCATGGCAGAAGTTCAGGGAACATCATCCTGTAGTCACAGATTGAGCAAAATTACGTAATCATGTACATCAAAAGTAACATGGGAAAGTTTCTATTTCATTAAGCAAGTGGACTGAAGAACTAAGGTTCATAAAAAAGTAGGCCAAGGGCTCCTGGGTACAATATACCAAATGGATCCCATGCTCACTGTTTTCGTATCTTGGCCACCCTTGCCAGTGCAAAACTTGCACATCACTTCTGATCACTTTCCCACAGCCAGTTTCTGGCTGTGCTTCGTGATTTAGAATTGAAGTCTGAAAGGAAGGAAAGCTAGACAAAAAGATTTTCATTGACCCCCCTTCCTGCTCAATTTCTCCCCATTGTTTGGGATCACGAAAGCAGCAGCACCTTGCACAATGATATCAGGCATAGAGTTTGTTGCATTAAACTCTTACTAAATATTTCTTCTTCAACTAGAGACATTCAATTTATACTTGCCCTGTGTCATATATTTTTTAATCTGCATATCTGCAACTGACCGAAGAATGATTTTTTGCTCTGATCCACTACTATGCTTCTCTACTGTTATTTTATGTATATATTTAATGGTGATTAATTTTGTATCATTGATTTTTCCATAGCAAAAGTCAGAATCTATAGCTATAGCGTTTCTTAACATCTTAATGGTTTCCCTTCTGTCACTAAATCCCTTTTCTCAATCTTGGTTATTTTTTTGTCTTTTCTCTATCAACTGATCATATTTTGCAGTTTCCCTTTCTTCCATTGCCTCTTCTCTGTTTTGTTTCACAGATAAAATAAAATAAAGACAAAGACACAGAAAAGTGTTTCCACTTTTTGCTTGGGCTGTTATGTTTATGTTGCTGTCCTTATTCTTCATCTGTCTTTCTCATGTGTTTTAGGACTGTGTTCTTTCTTTGCTGATGCTGCTAATGTTTATAACAAAACTCCTGAAGTTTTACTTCCCTTATTGCAGTTCCTGTATTAGAAAAAACCACACTAATAAAAATCCCACATTTGTACTGCCCCTTTCATCTGCTATGCCACGGAGATTCTACTCAGATGACACTTAGGAAAAGCAATGTCACAATGCATAAAATTCAGAAGGAACCATAAATAATTTGGTTAATATTGTTTATTCCTCTGATTACAGTACTTTTCTTGTCAGGCTGTCAGTGTTGGGATAACTTCTTGTTCATGTTTTCAGACTCTCTGCAAACGTGTCTTAGAGCAACAGAAAGAATATTTTGTGAATATATACAATTAGAAGGCAACATGTGCTCTTTATGGCTTTTGGTAATTAGCCACAGACACTGTGTCCTTCATTTTACCTAAAAGTTTGTCCTTGAGCAAATTCTAGGCCTCTTCTGTTCTCATTGTGCTTTGTGATGATCTTTGCCTTTTCATTGATTCAGCACTTACCTTTGAGCCTTACTTTTCAAATATGTTGAATTTGCCTTTTATCAGCTTAAAAATGTGAATCTCATGCATATTTACATTGCAAGCTGTGACAGCTCTGGAAGAGGTCAGTTGTGTCAACTGCTCTATACATCCACAAGAAACTCTATTATCTCTTGAACAGACACAGCTTTACAATGTGTAAAACTAAGCATATTTTTCTGATAACACTACCTTTTTATTTTGAAACTCATAGTTTGGGGGTTTAGTTTTAAAGTTTTAAAGTTTTAAATAATAATGGTCTTAAATTAATACTGTAAAAAAAGAAAAGTTTGAATGAAAAAAATCTATCTTTTGTTGTAGCTTTTTGGCTGTGACCAAGGAACAGTGTTAGCTTTAAAATTATAGCTGTGACTTCCTTTTCATTGTAATGTCAATTTTTCTAATTATGGGATGATAATGCCAGGGAATCTTAACTGAAAAAAAAAAACCAAAAAAAGCCAACAAACAAAAAACAAACAAAAAACAAACGAAAAATATGTTGAATAAGATATTTAATTGGCTAGAACCTGATTCAAAACTTGTCTTTGCAGTAAAAGAACACAAAATATTTGCATTTCATTGCTTTTTATCTCCTCTTTTTGTAGCTGGACTTGGTCTGTTAACTCATTTTTAAAATATTCATCTCTTGATGATGATCAAACTGGGGTAAATTATTGGTGAAATTGAATTTTGTCTTGAATTGGATTAGAGTCAGGACAAAGGAAAAATTACACAAGTACAGTAGGTGAACTCTACCCTGACTTTCAACATTTCAGAGTAGGAGTTGCATAAACGACAAAAGATGAGGCTAGGACACCTGTAACCTAAGAAAAGAAGAAAAAAGGCTAGGGTTTACAAAAATGCATAATAAAAGTAAGCTTTAGTGGGAACTGTTTTATTTGTTTTAGAGAAATCCTAACCTATCTATACATATGTTCTTAATTGAAATTGCAAAGTACTGCCTGAACAGTTTCCTTTGCTGCCATTTGGCTGGTTCCTATGATCACTCTGAGTGATATTGGTCACTTACTCTGATATAAACACTTTTATCTCTTTTACAGTTCCAAGATACTCTTTTTACAGTATTTATTATGTTACAAAAGAAGTTATACAACAATATTTTTGTAGCCTTATGTTACTCTGATAATGACAGGCTGAATTTATCCAGAAGGAGACTCTAACATCTAATGAAAAAAATAAAAACAGCTCTTCCCAATGCTGAAAAAAATATTTAGAAAGTAGAACTAATGGTAATTTATCATTTATGACAGCATCTGGCAAACATTTTAAACCCTGTTGTATAGCTTTAAATTCTATACATAAGTTAGCATGAAAAACTGAAGCTACTATCTTCAGAAATGATTAAGGGAGATATTTCAGTACAAAAATATGGAAAAGGAAAGAAGGCAGCACATGACATTTTTACATTGAGTTAGAACAGGCTTTTGACAACTTCATGAAATATTTTGATAGAAAGAAGAACCCTTTCGTCAAAAATGTTTCATTTCTTGAGTTCTTATTAATACATGCCTCAGTCTCTTGTTAGAGTATGAAACTATATATTCCATAGTCCCGTAAAACAGAATTCAGTCAGGATTTCTGTGAAATGCTACATGTAATGTCAATTATTTTATATAAGATTCATGTTTGGGGAATTGACTTTCATTTAAATATTAGAAGTTAGTCACTACTATAGGAAGGAAATTATTCTTCTTCAAAAAGAGATGTTTGAAAGGACAGCATAGGAATATCAGCAGATATTGTTTCTCGTGTCACAGAACATATATATTTCCACTGTTATGTCTTTCATTTCTTCAGCCAAGAAAAAAGAGAGAGGAAAAAAGAAATTTTACCCAAGTTTTTGACTAAAAAGCTACTGTGTTTTGAAATGCATTTTTTCAGATTTCCTTTGGGACCTTTTTATTGCAGGAGATGCTAGGAAACAAGTTAACTAGGGATGAATGTAAGCAACAAGGAAACATTCAAACTGATAAAAGAAAAGCCAGGAAGAAATACATCAGCATACTGTTCCTCTTACACATCTGCCCAAGGTATCATCTTGTCACAATCTGATCTTTTTTGGCTTGCTGTAATTAACAAAAGATAACCAGACCTGGTTTTAGTTTCATTGCTATTAAACCATAGGGTGTATGATTTAGTATGCATAGCAAGAAAACTGATGTACTTGCAACAAACCAAGAAAAAGTGTTTTTTCAAATATCCTTCAGATTTTTGTATATTTTTAGAGAAAAAGTATTTTAACGCATCTACAGGCTCATTTGAACAACTTCAAACTCATTTGAACAACTTTTAACACTTTTCCATACTGAGTAGCATTGCTGTTGGTGAACGGTGTCAGTGAAAAAACCACTGAAGTAAAGGTGGCTTTCATTATCAATACTTATAAAAATATGGTCCTTACACATCTGTCATTTGTTCCTAAATTACTTGGTATCCTTAATCAGTATAAAAAAATTTAACTTTGTTTTGTAGTCTTCATTTTTAAGGAAGTAATTCTAAATGGTCAGAAAGCAGGCTGTCGTTGCCGATCACATGCACACTGCACCATAAAAATAACAGAAACATGAGCCAGCTGCATATTAAGAAATGCAGCTACTTGAAAGCCACTTCTTTACTTCTTTAACCTTTATACACACTTCCACTAAACTATATGCTGTCGAGGAAAAAAAGAAAAAGTAATTGTTTTGTTTTGTTTTTGTGTTAGGAAGAAAGTGCAAATGATATTGAAAACTGTAGATATCCAGTAGGGGCTCCATTTGGCCACTGTATCTTTTCTCTTGGTTTCTTTCTATAGTTTTCATTTGTATTTTTCAATTTGCAGAGCACTTTGAAAAGAATAATTCAATGTGAATTATTCCACTGTTGGAGTTTTCGCACTAAGACTGCAATGAATGTTGCTCTTTGTAGCCCAGGCTCTATCACAAGGCAGAGGAGTTTTATTTCTTTGTGTGTGTGTCAATTGAAACAATTTATTTGAAGACTTTGAGAGTGAAAGAATAAGCTAAAAAGAGGCTAATAAAAGTCAATATCTTCCCTTTGAGCAGTGTCAATCAATTTAAGTGAAGCAGATGCCCTGCTTGTTCAATAAGAAAATTACTTCGTGTCACAAATGACCTGGAGAATTCTTGGGTGTCCTCATTATCAAGAAATACCTGGTGTTTTGGTCTAGCATTACCTATTTAATTGGCAGCAGCTTATTTGTAGTAAGTTATCCGTTTTAGACAATTTAGAAGAAAACATCATTTTATTAAATTATGGCAAACTGAAAGACAAGTAGCAGTTCCCATAAAAAAAGTGCTATAGTAAGTTTGGAATTATTTGTCATTAAAACACCTTGGTAAATTGATAGTGTGTAGTGGATGTTTAATCAAATCAGCAAAGACATAGGTTTGAAATTTTCGTAATACTTTTTTAATACTTTTTGTAATAGTCTTATCCAAAGAGAAGTTCCGTTATATACCTAATTTCTCTTATCTGACTCATATTTTAGTAGTAGTTGTAGTAGTGAAAAATAAATAGGAAAATGTAAATTTACTTAAAAGGTCTTTTTCATTTAAGTGGTGAAAACATTCTGCTTGTACATTGAATGCAGCTTTCTTGATGATATTAATCAAGTCACAGTGACACCTTAAGACAGTAGAAATATTTTTTAAAATAAATGTATTATTTTTATAAAAAAATCCTAATGAATTATTTGTGTTTAGATAACTAGTTTGCATCTAGGTACCTAGGAAAATTATTTTTTTAATGCAACATAGGTTCATTATATACTTACACCATGCTACAGTGGGATTCAATTGGGGAATGCTAAGGACAATTTGTCTAATCTTTCATAACAGGCTTGTTTTATCTGGCTTCTGATTTAAATTTTTTGGGGAGGGGTTCTAACTTCCAGTCTTTAGGCTTATTTTTTCATTCTATACTTTACAGATCAATAAAAAATATTCAATCTCTACGTTAAACAGTGTTAGTTCTTCAGTTCCTCTGAGGCATATAATGAGTTTTTTGCTTGTTTTCGATGCTAATTTAAATGCTTCTTAGTCCTTGTTCACACCAATCTTTTTAAGGGAGACATGTTAAACACCCACACATTCTTTTCTATCCCTACCATAAATGTTGCGCAACACGCACATTAAAATACACAGCTTGACTGTAATTTGGACTCTGGCTGATTGAAAGCTCCAAAGGTCTTGTTTCTGCCTACAAGCTTTTGAAAAATTATCCTCTTCCACCATAGACAACTTCTCTGCTAGATACTGTCTTATTAATACTCAGATGGAGGTAGAGGGCAATAAATGTCTGGCAAAAATTCCTTATGGAAAGTTGCTGTAGGATAGCATGCCTGCTTTCAGGAATTAATGAATTTTATATATGGACAATTGCAGATAAGATCTGAATTGTCAGAAATACTTGTGCCTGTTTGTGAAGTACTAAAAATGTATTCTAAGATGACTTACCATTTTTTCTTCCCTTCTGTGGTGCTGCATGAAGGATGTTTTATTCTGGTCTATGTAATTACTGATGTCCTTCTGCTATGTTTTGCCTACACATTAAAGACGGGGAAAGGCAAATGACCTACTCAAACGTTTTTTTCTACAAGCCAAAAGTAGGTTAAATATCTCCAACTTCAAAGCATAGCTGAAAAGCATGGCATTCTTTACTTGCAAGGCTTCAGCTGGTCTTCTTATGGCCACGTCTATAAATAGTAGAAATAGATTAATTAGAAATACCTATTTTCTCAATCACTCCTCATTTAAGGAAAATTCCAAGGTGATGTTTCTAACTCATTTTTCTTTCTACTGTTTACAGTGTCTCAAAAAGCACTCCTTTCATTATCTTCTTCACTGAGAAACATGGATGCAGTTTGCCACACAGGCGTTATAAATATGCTTCTCCATAGGTGATAACTGAAGATGAGGGTTGGTCCCCCCATAAGTTAAATGAACTTTCCAGAAGTTCAATTTTTCTGATTCAGCTGAAATATCCTATAGTGGGTTCAACATCTGTAGAAAATGTGTCCAACCACTCATTAATTAATTTAGTGGCTCTTGTGATAACATTACTCATGATGAGTTAATTTCCCATTGCTGCAATTGTTTTAAATGTTTTGGTAAGATTTTCAGTGTAATTCAGTATTTATTCGGTACTAATTAAGTGGATCCATGTTGCTGAGAATCCCCTGATATGCTGAGTATTTCAGTGTATCAGAAAACTTTGATGTCCTCATCAGAGTGAACAAATGCCTTACTGTTCAGAAAAATAACCATGGAAAAGAAAATAAAGAAGTTACTGCAGAGTAACCTTTGCTGCTTTCTATGTTTTATTTCAGATTCTCAGTTCTTAGAGTTGGCATCATGTTTCTTACCTGTGGTGACAATAAGGTGGCCTTCATGGCTGAGTTAGAGAAAGAGAATGTAGTTCAGTGCTGTTGCCATAAGGAGTGTAAACAGCACTACTAGGGCTTGCTGAAATATAAGGGACCTTTCAGTGAAAATGGCAATGGCAAGATTGGCTCTTTTATTCAGTAAATGGCACAAGTGACTTTTTTTTTTTTTTGCCATGTTTAGATGCAAAACAGAGGAAATATATTTTTGTTTTCACGTTGTTGAGTTATATGATAATGCACCCCATGCTCTTCTCAACCAGGACAGAAGTTTACTGTCAGTCTAGAAAAAAAAAAACAAACAATCAAGACAGAATTAAACTTGAAATAATTCAACTCTTGTTTATAAAATGGTGACCTAAGTCTGAGTAGATAGCTAAAATGGGGAGGGATGGGGAAGGAATCCTTTTGCACAGTTATTGTGTGTTATATAAGTCTTTCAGGGAGCTATTAGTATGCAAAACAAGAACTCTTAATTCTGGTTTTCTTTAGGGATAAGAAACAAAATCAAACCAATAAAACAAAATACTGTCACTCTGTGCAGAGCTGTAAAGAAGAGAGAAAGTGCTTTTGCAATATGCTCAAAGAATTGAGACATGCTTTAAAAGAAAAATCACTTTAAGAAGCTTTTTGTGGCTGTTGTACTAGTATGTCTCATACATTCTTCCAAAGCAAGCCCCAAAGTATGGCACACCACTAAACCTAAGTATCTATTTTAGTACTTATTATTGGATTTTTCAACTGTATGCTTTCCTTCAGTTCTTTAAATTAAGTTTTTTAACAAGGGAATAATAACGTGTTGCTCTTTTACATTGATTCCATTTCACAACATAAAATCATGAGAAATTGAATATATAAAATTGTCTCCATTAGTGTTAGAAATTGAAGGGTGACTCTGAAACCTGCCACAAAAAATAAGGTAACTTTGTTCATTCTTTTGTTAAGGTGCTTAACATGCCTTTTGAAAGGATGAACTGCAGGATATACTTACTGAAGTTTGTGAATAAAATAGGAATTATGTTTTTAAAACATCTGAGTGTATTATTACTCTCTGCTTAAAGAAAATAAAAAAATTACTTGACAAAGGAGAGATGGTATCATGCAAAATGGTGAGGTCAGAAGACATGAAAATTCCAGGAACTAGAAATTAAGAAATTGATGGGAAATCAAGAAAAGGTTCCAAGAGTAAAATCACAAAAATCTGAATGTATCTGAGATTGCATGCCAAACAACTGTTTGATTTTGGTTTGGTTGGGTTTGTTGGTTGATTGGTTGGTTGGATTTCTTTCTTAAAGGGACATTTGTGCAGTCACAAAATTACAAAATAGTAATGAATGTTGTCAAGGAGTTGCTTGCTGCAACTTCTTCTTTAAATAGGGAGTCTAAAAAAGACTTCTTCATTTGATTGAGTTTAAATCCTCCGTTTTGCAATTATTATACTGTATTTTTCTTCTACATATCTTTTTGAAACCATTCCATGATGCTGGGTGGTGTATGAGAGTGTTGTAAATCATGGAGGTGAATAAGGACTATATCATACAGTATGATCTAAAAAATTATCAGTTAACAGGTTTAAAATAAACAACTGTAATAGTTTTTCCACTCAGCAGAAGACTTTCTAAAAAGTTTTATAATGGTTCCAACCAGTTCATGGAGAAATGCTTTGTCTATGGCCATCAAACATCACATTTCAAGTAGGTGTTCCAGCTGTAAAAGGCACATGCTGTAGTTTTCTGGAAGAAGAACAAGGCAAGCCCTGTGCACATCCTGTCTTGCTCTTCCATACACAAAAGTTATGGCCTGCAATCAGTGGTGCTGTCCTTTGCTCTTCCTGCACTTATGGTAATATATGTATGATGGTATATGCGTTTCACTCGGTAAATTTAGTTAGCTCAGAATCTGAGAAATAATTTAGTTTGGAAATACCCAATTGTGATTTCCACATAATATTTTTCGGGTGCAACTCTTTTTGTTTTTGTTTTTCCTACTATAGGAAGTTTTTCTCATTAATTTCTGATTTTATTCTTTTTTTTTTTTAATTAACTCTCTTTTAACAATGACTGATCTCATGTTTAAATGGTTTTTATTAATACCTTTGTTTGTTTTTCTGGAATGTCTCTGAATACATGAGTTTAGGAAGGAAAAGCCTAATGTTTTTCACTAGTAATATCTGAACTCTCTAATAGAAGAGCTAAATCAGGTCAAGCTATAAAATACAGGTAGAAGCATGTTTCCTTAGGTAATATTCATAGTTCAAGTATTAGAGGAATTTGTAGGACAGATTCATTCTATCATTCCTAGGAAGATTAAATGCATATTTGCAAATATTCCATGGACAATGAAATACTTTGCAACAAAACAGACAACAGACATTATTCCTGTTCTATGAGTTACCATGCAGTAATACAAATTTATAAAGAAGTGTTTATGAAGGAATAATGTTAAGAGTTTTTATCCGGATTGCTTGCATAAATTTAGATGAATGGCTTTCTTAAAATAACAGCAACAACAACAAAACAAAAACACACCCATATTTTCTGGGTTTGGCTTTTCTTTATGTGGTTTTCCTCAGTATCAAAGAACAAATTTACATACTCTAAAACTGAATCAAGTGTGTGGTGCCTCTGGAAACACATTTAAGAATTGAAAAAAATACCTGTACTCTATAGCCCAAAAAATAAATTAAAATTATATCAAGCTCTGCAATGTTTCTCACACGAAACTCATGGTCTTGCAAAGCTGAAGTGAACAGAGCAAAAAAGCTGTCTAACTGAGCATTTCATTTTATAATTGCATTGCTAAAGTGGCACAGAGAGAGAATATTTTCTTTCTAAAATAATACCTCATTAGTTTAGCTCATCCTTTCATTATCTCATAGAAAGATCAATTTCAACATAAATTTTGACAGGTAGATAAGGAACATGACTGTACATGTTCAAATTATTATAAAAGAACTAGATGTACTCAAGAAACATCTATTTCCCTAACTTTTTACATTAAACATTCATCTTTCATTATGCCAAAAAGATGAACAGTTATCTTAATAATATTTCAAGCACCAAAACAAATATACAATCTCTTTCTATGAAAGGTGAAGGAAAATGATAACAGATGTGATTTGGACTGATATTGTAATGTATGCAGATATAAACTTACAAATTTTTTATATGATGAATTTTACTTCTTTTCCTACATTGTCCTTGAGAGATAAAAGGCAGCTTTTTATTTTATTGTGATGTTATGTTTGTAAACGTCTTGGGAGATAACATATTTCAAGTTATTTTCTGAATTTAAAAGAGCTTTAGATTTATGAACAAAGAAGAAAGGTGTTTAGGCAGGGAAGAGATGTAAAACTTGCATTAACTTTCTTTTTGCAATCACGTGATGAGGACTATTACAAGCTTCTTGCTGAATTATATTCATACTGCTTTTCCTTCGTAATAATAACCAATAGGATACAAAATCCCTACTACTCCCTAGTATGACTATTGAATAGAGAGACTCTGGTATCTCTATTTGAGGAGTTGAATATAAAGAGTTCAGGAATGTTTTTAGGTCCTGGTGCATTATGCTATTGAGAAATATGGGGTGAAGTTCTGTCTATAGGTGTCTTTCAGTATTCCAGTCCTTACTTTTCAGGAAAAAATGCACATACAGGTGCATTTCCAGTACTTAAAGAAATAGTGCTGGCAACACCGCAACTGTCAGTGTTTGCCTTCCTTGCAACTCTGTCCATCCATATGTAAGGCAGGATCAGGAATGTGTATTCTGAGGAACAGGGCTCTGAGAAGTCAATAGACCTTGAAACACTCTGGTATCCTTTTAAAGCAATGGACTTCACAAGGTGACTTCTCTGACCTGTAGAGGGTAATCTTAAAGACAATAAAACTGATTTGAAGAGAGCTTTAAAACAGATGCTTGGTCAGAAGCTTGGACTGGTTACGTGATGTTGTACAGCTTTTTATTGAGTGTGGGTGGCAAGGTTTTAGCAGCAAGTGGGCTATGGAGTAATCTCTCTGAGACCAGGGGCTACCCCATACAAGACACGGCTGTTTCCAGCTGGCTCCACAAAACACCCACTGCAGGACACAGCTAAGCCCATCAGCCAAGTGTATGGTGCCTCTGGAAACACATTTAAGAAAGGGAAAAAAATTCCAGACAAAAACAGTGTGATGGGGATAAAAAAAGGGAGAAACAACAGTGAAAATGTCAAGGTCAGAGGAGGAGCTGAGGAGAGGGTGCTCCAGGCACCAGAGAAGAGATTCCCCTGCAGAGAGTGTGGGAGAACACAATGAAGAAGAACTATGCAGATATCTACAGTGTGACTACTGGACAACCCTATGGCAGAACACATGGACATTTCCTGAAGCCCCTGGAAATACCCCTTATAAGAAGGGAAAGGTGGGAGGAAGAAGGATGGGCAGAGAGGTGCTGCTGTCTGGTCATGGTGCCCCATTTCCCATCTCCCTGTGCCACACGAAGAAGGGATAGGTATAGGAGGTGGGACTGAACAAGTGCAGTTGGACCTGGGAAATGGATGGGGGGGAAAGTATTTTAAAATTTGCCTTTACTTTTCACTATCTAAATATATTTTAATTGCTAATAAATTCCATTAATTGCAAAAATAGGCTGAGAATTCAACTTCGGCAATATAGCCAGTCCCACTCAACAGGCCTTTTGGAGACTGTAATATGACATCTTGAATTGCTGTGCTCCATCTTTTTCCAGATTAGCACAAAGCAAGTGTGCCTAGATCATAGATCACAGAATGGTTTGGGTTAGAACAGACCTTTAAAGATCATGTAGTCTGACCTGTCTGCCATGGGCAGGGATAGATTCTACTAGTTCAGGTTAGTCAAATCCTCATTCAACCTGATTGTGAGCACATCCATTGATAGGGCACCCACCGGTTCCAATGTTCTACCACTCTAATTACAAAAAACATCTTCCTTGTGTCCTATCTAAGTTTACTCTCTTCTAATTTAAAATCACTGAGTCTTGTCCTGTCAATACAGGCCCTGGTGTAAAATCTCTCTTTATCTTTCCCCTAAGCCCTGTTTTAAGTGCTGGAAATTGCTATAAGGTCACGACAAAGCCTTCTCTTCTCCAGCCTAAACAACCCTGACTTTCTCAGTCTTCCTTCAAAGCAGAAGTGTTCCAGCCTTCTGATAATTTTCATGGACTCTTCCTTTAGTGAAGTCGATTTTGGTCATTGGTAAGTGATAGTCATTTGTTTATCTTACATAATATTTTGCCCCCATCTCCCACTGAGAGAGCATCTGACTTGTTTCTATGTATCAGGATATTACAGCTAGCAAACTTCCTATGCTTTGTCCTCCCACACATTTCCATTTATTACATTTGGATAGTATTGTTTATAAGTTTAACTGATTAATCATTTTAGTAATTTCATTTTCAGTTTCAAATACAAGAGGAAATCATTAAGAAAAAAAACAACAAAACAACAACAACAATAAGAATGTTAAAGTTTCCATTTTAAGATAAATTGTAAACAGTGTTCCCTATGGATGAGATCTATGTATATTCTAAAAGAGGTTTTTTCAGATCCTTTTACCACGACTTCTGCAGTTAATACAGATTGGCATTACAGTTACATCAGTAAAGGATTATCTTGATAAATCAGCATGTTTTATTCAAAAGCATTTTATATCTGTCTCAGTTGTCCATTTCAGCCAATTGGACACTAGTAGGTACATTCATTGACATGCTATTTGAATTGTTATTCCTAGGCAGCATCTAATATTATGAAGAAAAGCCAGATCAGAGGTGAGATTTACTAGTTGCTGTGTGAAAAGCAACCACTTAAAATCAGATGGCTATTTTTGGCTACAGCTCAGTCCTTGTTATTGCATGCTTTCTTTCAAATGTGGCAAAATTACTACCCCTGGAATCTACAGTAATGAGCAAATTGTTGTGAAAAGCAGATTTTTTACATTATTAATCTCATCTAGCAGCTCTGTAGCACATTAATCTTTGAATAACCTTCAATTCATAATATAACACGGATGTTAATGGTAGAAATTAAAGCTGAAAATAGCTATTTGGTTTTCTACTTCATGTAGCCACCAGATTGTTCCCTAAAGAATATTTTCCAGTGCTTTGTCTCATCTAGACTTAAGTGTACTGAGCAATAAAGCTTCTACTACTTTCCTTTAGAGACTGTGTCACCATGTTATAGATTTCACTATTGGGATTCTTTACCCTATTCAATTGCAGTAAAATATTTCACCTTCTCTGAAATGGGAAAGAGGAAAAACATAACAAAAACAAAAGTATTTATTGGCTAGAAGCTAGCAGTAGGACTCTCTAAAAACCAGGGATGTTATATGTCTTAAAATCTCATTCATTCTATGACACTATTTTGATTTCCTGTGATATGAAACCTGCTGTTGCATTTTTAATCACATTTTCCTAAGATAAAGGCAAATCCTACATGTTCCCTTTGGCTGTATCGGTTAGCTTTCATTTTGCATTTCTTATTTGTAGTTGCAAGATTGTCTTGCCCTTGAAAATGAAGTGCTGAAATAGCCACATAATCATGAAATTTCTTTAAGTCAGATTTACTTAAAAGAGTGAAAATGGATTTAAGACAAATAAGTGTATTACCTTTATGAGGAGGCATTATCTTCCTATCCCCCAAGGAGGGAAAAACTTCCATAAGCAAGGGAACAAGTTGTTATTTTTCAAATTAATGGATCACTGGCAAGTATGAGGACAGTAGTTACACAAATTACTGGGCCACTGGCTGGAAAATACCACTGTGTATTGGTGTACGTGCCATACATTGGTCATACCAGACAGTCATCCATTCCTAACATGTTCCTGGCACAAAGCATGTAGAATATTTTGATGAGTGCTTGGATTCAAGAAAATATATTCTGGGTTGTAAAATAGTCTAGGCACTGTCAAACAATATTATATGAGGCTACATGGAGAGAACAGAGTAAGGTAAAGGGCAGCTGAGGAAACACTAGAACTGTTTATGTGTAATAAGTCTTAACTAGCAAGTCAGAGTGTTATGGGGGGAAAATACATAGAAATTGCAAGGAAAAACAAACACACCCACACATGAATGCACATGCACGCCCTTGCACACACAGTCCTGGACAACTGCAGGTCAAAAGAATGAAAAGCTTCTGCAACAGGCAGAAAGAGTGAGAGTTGCTGCTCTTGGAGCAGGCAGCAAAAGAATGCAGCTCCCTCAGTACTCCAGTGATCTCACCAATTCTGCTGAAACAATTCCTGTCATAAATACTTCTTCCCCCATACCCCCATTCCAAATCCTGTCATTTTACACAGTGTTTGTGCTTCTTGGCAGTTTCAGCCTTTGGCCTCTGCTGACAAGACTGCACTGAGGGTATTACTCTCACAGGCAGGTGCCTTATCCTATTGCTCAGCTATTTTTTTATTTTTGCTTACCTGCTTCTTTTCTTTAATATGCTGAAAGGAGTCTTTTCCCCGTCATCAGTGTTGTACCTCTTCAGTGACCAGTAATTAATTGACCATCTGGGGATTGTTTGCAGGTCTAGGTCCTTTGTTTTCCAATACATTTTTCAAGGCACTTGCTATTATCCCATGCTTAAATTTGACATCATAACAAGAGACACCTGGTACCAAGCTCAAATTCACACAGACACTTCTCATAACAAGTTGGTAACATGCTTCAAAGGTCAGGACACTGTCCTTGCACAGTTGGCATAAGCTTTTGTTTGCATTTTTACTGGGCCACTATACAGTGTCCCTGTTCTGTAAACTAGAATTTCTTCTTTTTGTTGGCTATGTAGATGGTAAGAAGTGTGAGGAAGATAGAGAAATAAGAAATCAAGTCACCTTCACTGCTAGTGAGTGCATCCCTTGCAAATTTAAATATATAAAATTAAATGTCTTTTCAACCTGTTTAATCAGGTCAAAACATTGTGGTTAAAAAATCTTAAGCTCTGTTCTTGGAGAAGACAGTTTCTTCAGGCTGAAGTTTTCTATGGTATGTGAGTTTTGTACCTTGTTTAAGAAATTAAGAAAGAGAAACTGGTGTTTCAAAAAACCATACAATTTCCATTTTCAGCTTTCAAAGAATTGAGACTTTTGGTTTAGGATAATTTAGCATTTAAGTGCAGATCAGACAATGGAATAGAAGCCTTCTGTGCCTTATGTATTTACATAAGACACATTTACATTTACATTTACAGTCTTGTCTGATGGTTAAGTAGAAAAACACATAGTATCCCAAATAATTGTCTTTCAGCCTAGATATTTTGTAGCTATCAATCAGAATTCCTTGACATAATACTATATGCTTCAGTGAAGTTACAGCTAAGGTAACTTAGCTGTGGTTTATTTTCTACTTAACAATTATGTGGTCATGAGTAGATGCAAAATATATATCTATGGAATATAATTCCAAATTTATCACTTCCTTTATTTTACAATCTATTTATTAAAAGTTTCCTCTAGAAATCTGGTTATAGCTAGTTCTAGTAACTTTGACTCTTTCAGTGCGCTGCTAAATGCTGGTATGGATATATTTCCCTTGACTTTTAGAGGACTTCTTTAAAAAAAATTAGCCTCCTGTAAAAGGAAACAAGGATTTGTCAATGAGGTGGGATATGACTTATCTCTTTAATCTGAAGAAGGGAGTTATAATCTATACATTACAAAACAGTGTGGATAGTGACAGTTTAGTTGTGGTCTTGAATGCCTAACATTGCTCTCAAATCAAAAGAATTGTTTAACATGTTAACCTCGTAGTCGTGCAGGACTGCTGTAAGATATAGTCTGAGCAAACCAGGCATACCATATTTTAATGGTATTAGATGTGTTTAGGACATGGTTCTGTGGGAATGAGATTGGCCATGCTTTTTAGCAGAGTGAAATGATATGCTATGCCTGCAGAGACACAATCTCTAGGATTTATGATTAGCATAAGCTGCCATTATGATTGTTCAATTCTAGACTGTTCTGACAAAATTTGATGTGTTGCATCACTAGGTCCCTAGAAGAATCTTTGGTGTAGAACTGCTAATTTTCTCACTGATTCAAAGCACCAAAACAGTTTGAGGATATTTTGTTCCTGAGAATATTTTACAGTAAGAAGAGTTGAGTCAGCACTGACTGATGTCCTCTGGCTTTCAAAAAATACCTCTAGGCCTGCAGAATACATGGTATGTTCTCATGCCATATCTCCAGTGTTTCCTTCATATCCCCTGTTTCACACAGCAAAACCTAGATTGGCAAGCTTCATCACACTGCTCCCAAAGCAACACAAGACTTGGAGAAGTACACAGAAATACTATTATATTTGAGGGCTGCAAGAGACCCAGGAGAAGTGCTGGGTGATAGAGAAGTACCTAGTCCTGAGCAGGATGCTAAGATACTTTCTGCAAGGTTAAGATTGTGAACTGTCTATTACTTGTAGCATAGAAGAGGTGCAGGAGCTGTAACCATTCAGAGTGCTCTAGTGAGTGGCTCTGCATATTGTGATCCTGCTCAGTCTTGCTTCTTCAACTTCTAAAGAAGGTCTTAAGAGCAGCAGCTCTCCAGAACTTAAAGTATATGTTTCATAATGTAGCAGGAAACCTTGAAGCAATTTCTATTAGAACTCCTATCAGATTTTCTCACTTCACAGGATCTCCTTTTTCTGTGTTCCAGCCGGAATCTCTTCCTCTGGTTTCTCTGAGTATTCTTGAGTGTCCTCATTTGTAGGGTTAGGTAGAAAATATCTCATTGATGATTAGTCTGATTAAATTGCATTCTTTTCCTAGTTTGCTGTCACTGTTGTCTACTTGTTCTGGACATTCCAGGACATGTCTGCACATGACGATCAACAGGTTACTTTTATATTTTTGTTATCTATCTAATTGAACTGACAAAACAAATATTCTGTTGTTGGATTGTTATAGCAGATGGATTGTTATATTTTGCTTACTTCTACTACATAAAAGAGTTGGTACACTGTTTTATACTACTTGTTAGGCTAACTAGACTATTTCATGAAACCTACCTTGGTGGAAGGGGAGAAGAGAGATTGTTTCCATATGAAAAATTTTGAAGATCTTTTTTTTTCCTGAAGCAAATATATGTGATGTTCCCACTCTATCTTCTGACCATAGCACATAGACAGTCCTCTCAGTAAATGGAAAGATTTGCTGTAAAATGTATCTGTCCATTAAAAAGTCACAGGATGTGAAGTTTTTTGACATTCAGAGGTCTTTCTATTTTGGAATGTATTACTGGAGATACCGCTGCATATTGCAGTGAGACATGTTCTCAGTTATATAACAGTACAGCTATTAATGTACTTTATGATCAAATGTCAATAAAATTTGAAATTGAAAAGCTTTTCTTTTAATGTTTAAAAAATTAGGTTTTATAACCCATGCTTCTTCACTAGTTCCACAACACTTGAAATGTACTTCTTACCAGAAACTTAATTAGGCAAGACATTGCTTTGGACATTTTTCCACTTCCCTGTATAGCACATCTAGCATGGAGGACTCACATCTTAGTGTCAAAAAGCTGGTATGCAGTAACATTAAAAAAAGACAACATTTTATAAAATGGTAAAAAAAATACATCTTTCTCAGTGACTTAAATAATTATCAAAATTAAGAAGAGTGTGCTGATATAAACTCATACATATTAGATTTGAAATATAAAATTTCTCACAGAGCTAGTGTTGGTAATTTGCTAATTTTGAACAACAGTTATCTAATACATTTTCTTTTAATCACAAGAAATTGAATTTAGTTATGCAGGGATGCCAAAATCTTTTTTGCACTCTCTGATACAACTTTATGATATAAACTGTGACACTTGGATGGGAAATGTTCTCATTGTGCCATTATAATAGACCCAAAATCATTTTCATCAAACTGTAAACAAACCTTTGGACAGTTAGTACAGAATTTTGATGGTATCTCTTTTTTTTTTTTTAATCTCACTTAAACACATGATGCTGATGTCTTCTTTTTAGAGTTCAAGAGATGGAAATTTTATGGAAAAATATTTGTGGGAAAAAAATCAGTATGGTCTGTGTGTGATTTGTGAAAAATGTAGTGCCTACCAATCCCAAGCAGAAAAAAATTCTGCAAAAAGACTTAATGTTTGATTTCATCCCTCTGGTATGAGATATCCCATCTGGACTATTGGGAGTTCAGAAGTCATAGCTCTTAGCATGAAATAGGTAGAACTAAAAACCAGTCCAAGCAGAGTTATGATTTAATCGTCCTGAAAGCTAGAAGATTTTTGTTCTTCATTTCTATACTTATATGAAATTTGACAGCTTTTCTTGCAAAATCAATGGGAATTGCAGTACCAGGGCAAAAGTGAAATAGCTACACTGAGCAGTAAATATTTTGTTGCCTCAATTTTTGTGAAAGTCCCGTTATTGATTCTAAAAAATAAAACAACAAAGCATTTTTGCTTCCCCAAGTGTTAGTTCTAATGCATTTCCATGTTATTTCTATTCACACACTGATTTCCAGTCACCTAAGCTTTAATATAAATACTAAATGAACTTTTCTTTCCTGATTGCATAAATCTGGATTTCTCTCATTTAGAATAGACTTCAACATTACTCTTTTTAAAGAATGAATCTACTGAACAGGTTTTGAATGCCTGAAGAGGAGCAGAAGGGAAAAGTAAAGAATGTTCTCTCTCTCTAAAATAAAATTTAAAAAACAATGAAGGCAAATTTTTTATCACAACAGTAGACCTCATATATAAAATAAATGCCATCAAGGAGGACCTGGACAGACTTGAGATGTGGGCTAGTTTAAACCTCATGGGGTTCAATAAGGCCAAGTGCAAGTTCTGCGCCTGGCTTAGAGATTCACAAACATGAATAAAGGCTGAGTGATGCTGGCATTGACAGCAGCCCTGAAGAGAAGGACTTGGGGGTGTTGATGCATTAAAAACTGAGTATGAGCCAGAAATGTGTGCTCACAGCCCAAAAGGCAAATCATATCCTGGGCTGCATCAAAAGAAAAGTAGCCATCAGGTCAAGGAAGGGGATTCTCCCCTTCTGCTCTGCTCTTGTGATGATCCACCTGCAGTACTGCATCCAGCTCTAGGGCCCTCAGGATAAGAAAGGCAAGGACCTGCTCCACTGGGTTCAGAGAAGGATAAAAAAGGCGATCAGGGGTTGGAACATCTGCTCTGTAAAGAGTGACTGAGGGATTTTAGTTTGTTCAGCCTAGAGAAGAGACAGTGCTGAGGAGACCTGACCACAACATCCCAGTACATTAAGGAGTCCCATGGGTAAGAGGGGGAAGGACTCTGTGTGATGGAGCATAGTGATGGGAAAAAGGGCAGTGGTTTTAAACCGAATGAGGGCATGTTTAGAATGACAAAAGGCAGATGTTATTTTACTACAAGGATGGTGGCACCCTGGAACAGGTGAATGCCCTATCACTGGAAGTGTTTGGAATCAGGTTGCACTTCATTAACCTAAACTAGTGGAAGATTTCCCTGCCTGTGACAAGACAGTTGAAACCAGATGATCATTAAGGTCCCTTCCAGCCCAATTATTCCATGGTTTTGTGATCTAGACATACTTCCATTGTAAAATGGCCCACACTCTGGAAGCAGATGTATCTTGGCAGTTTAGGTTGTCTCTTACAGTCTCAAACAGGGATATCAGGCAGCACTGGATAAGTTACAAGAGGTGAATTCTCAGCTGTCATTTTTCAAAAGCTCTGGGGTCGGTGTCTCTAACTGGCCATGTTTGGAAGCATGTCTGAACTTTAAATGAGTTTGAACCATTTCTGACATAAATACCATCAAGGATGCCATTACCCACAAAGTCCACCATTTTTCAGGTAAAACAGAGGAATAATATTAGATATTGAGCTCTTGGAGAACCAGTGAAATATCTCTATAATTTCAACATTGATCAATACTGACACCATCTCTCCTCACAAAGGTAATGCTGCAAGTGGCAATCATGCCTCAAGATAGGATGATCTGTGCTATATTATACCTACCTCATCTTTTTTTTTCTTCTGTCATCTCTCCATCTATAAAAACTGTAATATACTTCCAAAACAGAATCAGAAATAGAAGAAAACTCATTGCATCTGTACAAATTTACCATCACTTTGTTACAATGTTTACTGTAAATTTAGAATACTCAGTAAGAGTAAAGAATATATCGTAATACAGATGAGGATATATATTCTCTGTATTCATTCAAAGACCAACAAATCTTTTAAAACTCTGAATGTTTTATCATTTAGTTCCTCATAAAATAATATCTAAGGAAAATGGGAGAATGATTATTTTAGAACAATCATGAGAAAATGTATATATTTTTTTGATGTTCTTGTTTCATGAGTTGGGATTTTTTTTCCCCAAAAATTAAATATTTAACTCCATAAAGTCACATTCTATAGTGTAATTCAGATGTTCATTTTTCTTCTTGGTAAATATTTTTTGTTCCTTTTTTATATTTCTAGGGTCTGAAAATTTTGAAACTTTCTTTTATGAAATGTTGTACTGTGAAGAGTTCAATAGCATTCATATGCAAAACTGGAACATGACAAATAAAATTGGAATAAGTGTTTTCTCAGTATGTAATTTCATAGAATGTATCATTACTGTTGCTATTCCAAAGTGATGCCCTGCTCTGTTGGCAGCTAAAACTCCCTTTAAACCCAACAGGCAGGAATGTCCTTTGAGCATGTAGTCTTTATCATTTCTCTTAGCTAAACATTTAGATAAAGATTTTAAGCAATTACAGTTCACTTCTTTCTGTAGTTTAGGACCCCTGGTGATTTCTTGGCAATTTTTGTGTGTGCTCTCTGAAGTTTCTTCCCCAGATCCTTCATTAGCTTCAGAAATCATAATGTAGGCTTTACTTTAAATTGTATGGCATCTAATTTATTGTAGACACATTGAATATGGTGCATAAATGTAGATTTTATAACCTTGAAATGCAAGTACGTGTCATGCTAGGTTTTTCACTTGTCTTCTCCAACAGGTTTTATAATTTGCGTGCAATTTGGGGATTTTAGTATAAACTTCAAACAACTTCCTGATAAACTTTGTATTGATAATGTCTACCTGATAGGGTCTAAATTATTATTGTGTAATCCTTCTGCTGAGTTTAGGATTGACACTAAGTTTCATATTGTATTTATTTTATACCCCTGTTGATTCCATAAATATCATTAGAACCCCTGCAGCCATGCAAGATGTGAGTTTTAGTTTTGTTAAAAATGTGATAAATTTTACTTATCTCATAGTGTAGAGAAATAAGATTAAGGACCAAATGCATTTTCATAATAGTAGATCGGTATGTTTGTGTACAAAAGTACACAATGAGAAGAAACTCAATACACTTTAAAACTTGCAGAAAATTGAGACTATAAAGAAATTCAAGACACAAAATCTCTTCAACTTTCATGTTTTTCCCTAGGATCTGTTTAAAGGAAATTCAATCCCATTGTGCTGCTGCTCACGCACCATTCAGGAGGCATATGTTTTAAAAACACTTCTGTGTCTTCTTGGTGACGAAAACAGTTTATTCTGATTCTTGTAAAAAAGGTATTACCTACTGGATTGTGTTAATTTATCTGCAGACATGTCAGACACTGAATATTTATAATGGATTTCAACACAGTTCCCTGAGGAAAAACTGCCTGGCATCATGCATCAGACTAAATATGCATGTAAGGTAGATTTTCTATTCTTTCAAAAGTCTACTCTGATACATAAAAATTCTGTGAAAAATATGTCACAGGTTTATCAACAAGGGAGTTTGTTTCCTCATCTTTAGGCTTACTCAGTAGGTAATTCTAAGGTTTCAGTATTACTTTAATTCCCCAGGTGGCTAATTAAGGTCATCAGCAAATTAGTTGAAATACATTAAGTTTAGCCTTGTGCACCTTTTGAGAAAAAGTTTGGTCAAAATCTATTTTTCAGTATACTCAGGGACAGTCTAGGCTACCACAATGGGTTTTGGGGTTTTTTTTCCCATTAAGTTGGGAAAGTCTTCATCCAGCTGTTTGAATGAATCACCAAGAGAATGGTGATCAGATATATAATTCTTGTCTGTGTTTAATTTGTACAGGGAATAAGCTGCAACTCAACTGAGATGTGTTTTGAAATAGTTCTCTAAATATAAAACACTTCTGAAGCCAGCCAGCAATTTTCTGTGTGGATAAAGGACAAAGGAAAAAGGTTGGAGGGTAAGTAGGGAGATCTGGCTGTGGTAGGGTCCCTGATATAGGAAAACTAGGGTGACCAAGAAGTACACAATGGGGCAGAAGTCACTGAGGCGTGTTAACACCAATGAGCTGCTTTCCAGACTTCCTCCTTTGTCCTCACCTGTACTTTGAGCTATACCTCTCTGAAGGGGCATTTGCTCCTCTGGGAAAAGACCACTTGGTCTTGAAAATGTCCACATCACTCTCTTGTTTTCTGGAGACTACAGGAATGCTGTCATTTACAGGCCAATGGGTTTTGGGCAGACCTTTGGCCTTAAAAACCTTTAATCACAATGCTGCAGTATTTTGTGGCCAGGAAATATTTCCACATCTAGCTCCTGTTTTCCTGGCACTAGAGGAGGAGGGTGCTAAACGGAGGCATTATATGTCATCTTCTCTACCTTGTTCACCAAGGGGAACAACCTTCCTAATCCTGCCTGTTAACATCCTGATAGCTCCAAAAGCGCTCCGGTCACATGGTAAAAAGTAATCATCCTAGGACTCGGTCCTGGGAGTTTCTGGTAGAGCAAATATGCCATTTTGCTAATTAGCAAAATACACAGTGATTAAATTTGTAGGTGTCTTTAACAATGAAAAAGTACAGTTTAGAGACTCATTGAATTCTAGGATGTATTAAAGGTTTTTTGAGTTTGAAATTATTTTTGCTCAAGTGAATCTCAAGACTACATGCACAGAATGAACTAAATTCACAGTGAGACTAAGAGCAACAATAGAACTCCCATGTGGATATCTAAATTATTGAACACAAAGAAGAATGTTTTGCAGCTTTGATTAGGGAATTGTTAATCAGACCCATAATAGAATGTAGGTCAAAAACCAAGTAAAAGAGTCTGACTAGAATTTATGATTAGGCACCATTAAAAACACTGAGCATTAAAAAAATTAAAAGATAGCATAGATCCATAAATATGATTTTTTTTTGAGCTCTGGATACAATGTGACAGTTTGAGCATCAATAAAGCAGTTAAGTTAGCGATCAATTACTAACTTCAGGATCAGAGAAATTGTTTGGCTGATAAAAAGCGTATTCAGCCTTTGACAAATACTTGGCTGTCACTATCATTTATTTGAAATACCACTACAGCAACCCTAGCTCTGGCTTTTATTTTTTATCTCTTCCAAACAAATAAACTGTGTATGGTGTTTTTAGTCAGGCTTTGAAGTTCAATCTGTTCTGGCAAGGAAATAGTAAATTTAAAAATTTTAAATTTTTTGTAAATTTACAAATAGTAAAAATACAGTCCTGCTGTTACTCACCCTGCAGAATCATTCTCTTATCAGAAAGTCTCACAAAACAAATGAGCAGTTAGATCTCTGGTAAAGTTTTGTAAAACTGCAACAATGTGACAATAAAAGAACATAGCAGCAACCCCAGCACTTTGAAGTGCACAAAAATTCCAAAGAAGAAGTATGTATTTATCTGATTTTTGATCAAAAACAAAAAAGTGATTGACATACTTCTTCATCCTGTCTTTGCTTATATCTCCAATAGTAATAAGTTCACTGTGTAAGGACCTTGTTTCAAATAATATTTTGCCAGTCAAACCTGACTGTGTATACATAAAGCACTTAAAATTCTGTCTTTAAAATTTAGCAAACACCATCTATTTCACTTAAAAATAACAAACCAAAACCTTATTTTTTATTTATTCAAAGGGTTTTTTTGAAAAAAAAAAAAAGACAAAAGTATTAAGATATTAAGAGAAGACTATTAAAGTGGGAAATTCTTTTAAAATATGAACTGAAATTAAATTTCAGATTAATCCAGATTTAGAAATCTCAAATGGAAGTGAGACAATGGAGAGATTTTCATGCATGAACCATACTCAGTTTAACAGGATTACTGATATTGATATGTTCATGTTCTGAAGAGCAGATTTCAGAGGAAACTAAGGGAATAAAGTTGGTGTTGGAAGAATTTCAGGGCTTAATGTATGCCTTGCCTCTTTCTATGTAGTATGTTTATTCTTTCATAAAAACCCAATATGGAAGGTTGATAGTGTTTTCCTCTCAAAGATATATTTTGGCAGTAAATGTGTGAAACTTCAAAAATGGTTCTGTGTTTTAAAGAAATAAATATGCTAATAGGAAAAGAGATATTTTGAAGGCAAAAGGGGAAGAAGTACATGTCTGTTTATCTTTTAAAAATAGTTTTGATGATAAGATATAGTATTACTATTACTTATTTTTAATAGATACCTGTATACATTTATTCTCCAAATAGAAACCTGAGATATTATGAATATACATGTTCTTCAGTGAAATAGTTCAGGGACCAAATCAAACCTTCTGGAGAAGGTAGCTTCAAATGAACTTTTTGGGAAGAATTGATAGCAGTAATTTTGGACATGGCCCTACAAACACCTTCACAAGGTCTGAAATCAGTGCTGCACAGGTGTTTTAATTTGCATTATAAACAAGGAGAACAAGCATAATATAAATGATCTGCTTTATCAATAACAGAGTAGCCTGGAAGCTAAAGGAGAGGATTAATAGCATTTGAGCATTCTGCTGATGGAGAAAGCACGAGCTTTTTTTTCTGGCCTTGAAGACGGAGAAAAAAAGTATTTGCTGTGTTCTTTGTTCATAGCATCTAGCTCTGGACTGCCTCTGACTCAAGAAATAACAATTATCTTTCATGTGTACTGTTTTTAATAAGGTAATATAAATATTGTCTTGTAGCTCACCACAATGAGATTTTTCACAACATGAAACTGAGGGCAGAGTAGGCATGTGAAGGATGTTGTGGGCATAGCATGAGACATTGGTACAGCAGAAGTTGCAAAGACTCCTATAATAGTGCTGGAAGACTGGCAGTCGTGACAGGATACCAGTTTTGACCAAAACTGCCCATAGATGGTAATTTCTGCCAAATAGGTTCCCTTGAACTGTGCCTGAGCATTGCCCAGAAGCATGATCAGAAGGACCAGGACAAAGCCAGGAACTTTGGCTTGATGTTCCTCCTTCCTCTTTTATATATGAGTATATATATAAACATGAACATGACTAAAGGGGCTAGGGCTAATCTCACGGAGCTGATCTTTCAGGCTCCCCTTTTGATTAATGAAGAAAGAGTTAGTAACTTTTACAACAGTTTTCTATTCTTAGTCTCTAGAATTGTCTTTCTTCATTGACTGTAAGGAATAGTATTTGCATATATTTTTCGACCTCTCTGGAGTGTCCTCAAGATGTATGTAAATTATAAATGAAAAAAACATTATGATATTGACAAACAATTTAAATTTTTCATAAAAACCAGATGGGAATAAGTAGATCTTATAATATACCCTATTTTACCTCAGGGGAAGCAGGACCATATTTACATTTTTGGCTAATTCAACTGTTACAAGTAGCAGGCTAAATTTCAAGGAAGCTGTTTATTTTTATATCATGTTTCATACCTCTAACCTATATTGTCAATACAGCTATGATGTCTAGGACAATTCTGACTAGGAGACGCCCAAGTTACTAGACATGGTCTTGAGTTTGGGCATAATTCCAGAAATTTATGTAAATCAATGTATGGCATGTAGAAAGAGAATATGCTCCACACAATATAAGATAAAAGATGTTTATGTGTATCTAAGAATCTCCTGGTGTTTGATTTCTTTTTCATAAACATTAAATAGGGCTAAAGATGCTTGAAAATAGCTAGTTTCTATTTCAGTTTTCCCCTGTGGAGACTATGAACATTCTTTTATATTCCTCCAGAGACACAGCTGGGAGCCATGTGGACACCCTTGAACCTCTAAAATTGCATTTAAAACATATTCTTAGGCAACTGAACTCACTATTGGATTAATTTGAGTTACAATTAGAATTTTATAGGAGTTGCCTAACAGACCACAGCAAGCACCACCTCAGAAATTCTCCATTGATCTTTCTTCACATACATGAGTTATCCAAGTGAAATGCTTTGGTTAAAACCTCCTGGCCATATATGTAAATTTTCAAATGAGATTTTGGCTGCCTTTGCCTTTATAATAAAATTAAAGCTGTCGAGTCACACAGAACTCTATTGTTTTTCATTTTAATATATTAACACAGAATCACATAATTGTTAGGACTGGAAGAGACCTCTGGATATCATCCAGTCCAAAACCTCTGCCAAGGCAGGGTCACCTAGAGCAGGATACACAGGAATGCATCCGGGTGGGTTTTGAATATCTCCAGAGAGGGACACTCGGTGACCCACAGAGGCTTGGCAGCCTGTTCCAGTGCTCTTCCACCCCCAATCTAAAGAAATTTTTCCTCATTTGAGGTGACATTTCTTGTGTTTTAGTTTACAGCCATTGCTCCTCATCCTGTTGCTGGGCATCACTGGAAACAGTCTGGCATCATCCTCTTGGCACACACCTTTGAGATATTTGTGCACATTGATGAGATGCCCTCTCAGTTTTCTCTTCTCTAGACTAAGCAGGCCCAGCTCCCTCAGTCTCTCCTCAAAAGAGATGCTCTGATGGATCCTTTATCATCTTTGTGGCCTTCAGTGGACCCTCTCCAGCACCTACTTGTCTCTCTTGAGAACTGGACACAGCACTCCAGCTGTGGCCTCACTAGGGCTGAGTAGAGGGGCAGGATCTTCACCCCAGACTTGCTGGCCACACCCTTCCCAATGTACCCCAGGTTACCACTGGCCTTCCTGGCCAGAAGACCACCCTGGAAACTAATTGCAAACTTGTCCTTCGCGAAGACTCCCAGGTCCTTCTTGGCAGAGCTGCTCTCTACGAGGTCAGCCCCCAGCCTCTACTGGCACTTGGAGTTATTCTTCCTCAGGGGTAGGACCCCATTCTTGCCCAGTATTTATCCCTGGGGAATTTAAATGACTACAAGACTTTAACTGGATCTTACTCCACTGATCACAACCCTCTGAGCTCTGCCATTTAGCCAGTTCTCAGTCCCCCTCACTGTCCATCCATCTAACCCACAACTCCTGAGCTTACCTATGAGAATGTTATGGGAGACAGTGTCAAAAGCCTTGCTGAAATCAAGGCAGACAACATCCACTGCTTTGTCCTCATCAACCCATCCTACCATGTCCCCATAAAGGGCTGTAAGATTGGTCAGTGTGATTTCCCCTGGATGAATCCATGCTGGCTACTCCTGATGACCTTTTCTTCTACATGCCTGGTGGTAACCTCCAGAATGAACTGTCACAGTGTGCCTAGGCTAAAGAGAAGCTTGCAGGGAATAGATCACCTGATTCAGTGGGACTGCATTTTTTAATTCTCAGTAGAGATACATAGATCTGTTGATTCACTGAATTATTATGCAGAAAAAAATACAAAGCCAAGGCACAAGTAATTCAAATTCATTTGTCTTCAGTAAAGAAAGCAATGAGAAAATTTCTGATTCCTGACCACACACTTATTCTTAAAAAAAAACCCAAACCCATCCAATTATAACTTAACCTTGAAAAATCATTAAGTATAATGTATTTTATATTAAAATATAATATATAATACCTACAACATTTCTGTTGCAATAAATTAGATGCAGAAAATTTTGATGTAAGATTTGCTTATCAATAGCTATTTCTGCTTTAATTTTCAGAGATTGATGTTGCTATAGACACACAACCCCTCTTTTAAAGCAATTTAATTTGCAGATCATATACATATCTCTTCTGAGGTCTCTTTAGCGAGACTTCACGCTCAGTCAGCTCCATCAGATGGTGCACATTGAATCTGCCTTATCCTGCTTGCTTCCTCACCTGCAAACAGGGTAAGAGAGGGTAAGAGAGGGGCCCTTGCACTTCTTAGGCCGATATGCATGGTGGTATCCACATTTGCTAATGTAGAAAGGAGGGAACTAAGCCAGAAAGTTTCTCTGGTGCCTATGAGTGAACCCAGAGAAATATTGCCAATTACTCTTGCCTCATGTGTATGCTTAGAAAAATTAGTATTTTTTGGATGTAATATATGCACATGAATAAACACAAAAGGTCAAGTATACATCTGGCAAATGGAAGTAATGTAAATTTAGCAGCTTGGATCCATCTAAATAATATGTAACTTGGGGATACTTTGTTAAAAAAAATCCTTTCTCCTCAGTGTTATGGAAACTCCCAAGTCACAGGGTGGTACTATTCTATGGACTCTTAAGTTTTCCATTTTCTAAGTTAGAAAAGCAGACAGACACCTCTAAGGCTTGAAATAATTGCAGAGGTATTAAATCAAAATTTATTTGCAGTGAAGTATACGTAAGAAAAAAGAATGCTACCTATCTGCTTTAATGTCACTATTCATACCTATCCTGCTTGTCTTACTGTACTTAAAAGCAACATGCTGTAAAAATAATGATTCTGATTCTGGTTGATGTGTGGTATGCTCTACATGTGCTTTAATAATGTACATGCTGTAGTAAGCTATAGTGCTACAAACATGCTGTGAACAGTTATGATCCTTGTCTGAAGTTAGTAAGGCCTGACACAAATACCAGCTGTAGGCAGCCCAAGTAGAACCAGGATTTTAATCATTTGAACAGGAGTAAGAATTGCATCCTATTTGTAGCATTGCAGAGCTAATGCTAATAATATGCAATTACCTGTTACCTGAGTATGCTCACATCTTCATCAGTATGGAGTCACTCCCCTTCTGTGTTTTGTTCTGGCACAGAAGTGCAAATACTTGCAGCATTGTTATGCTACCCCCACCTGAACATACACATATTTATACTTTTCCCCCGTGAAAATTTAAATGGCTGTACATAACATCATGCACACCAACATGTGCCTGTGAGCCATGGCACATGCATTTGCAAGGCAGAAATGGAAAAGCTATTAAGAATCCACATAGCCTTAGAAAAATTTTTGTGTAAGATTGGAGATTAAAAAAAAAAAGTGTAAGCTGTTTTGTAGATGCAATTTTTCACATTATCCCAGAGATTGCTTAACTAATAATTTTTCACATCATCCCAGAGATTGCTTAACTAATAATTTTTACTTTTCAGTATATATAAAAAATCTGATAGTTATTATAAAAATATTATCGTAATGCTTATGATAAATAGTTAGAAGCTTTCAGTTGTTTAAGTACTGAAGATGTGATAACATTATTCTTGTACTCTGATTCTTGCTTCGTTTGTTTTTGTTTTTTTTTTCTCAAGGAAGTTGCCAGCACTTGCATGTAATAACCATAGAATTTTATTTCTGTCTCCCATACATTGTTTAAACTCATTCTTTTTTTAGAGTGAGCAGGGTGTGTCCCTGTCATAAAACCAGTTTTGGGCAGATATTTTGAGTACTATGGGGTTGCCTATCTATGTTTAGATGCATGAATCCCACTATGTCATCAAAACTCTTGCCCTGTTGAGCCAGAAAATAAAAAAGCCTGTGTCCAAAGAATCTCATAGGAGCCAGCTATACAGTCTAACAATTTGCTAATTTGAACAAAAGCAGTTTTTATTCAAAAGGAATTGATATTATGACCCTGAGCTTGTAGGTATATTTTATTTACTTTTAAGTGTTCTTCAATGAAATATCTTTTTGACTTGAAAGGTTTTGTCTGGCAAATTAGTCTTTTGCTATTTCTGAAAGATTCTCTTATAAAGTTTTGTGGCTTTCATGGAAAACACAAAGGAAAAATATTTCAGGGCATCTTTATGCATATTAGACTGACACCTTTGCTTTAAATACACCTTTACTAGCTCGAGGCTGCTCGATGTCCAACTCTTATGTAGCCACATCTCATCTGATTGTGCTTTCAAGGGACCCACTGATAGTACCCACTGACAGTAAGATCAGAATCCCACACTGGTGTTCTTCAGAAGCTGAGGAGCGATAGCATATTGTTGAGAAAAACAAAGTATTATTGAGTGCAGAAGATTTCACAAAGTCTGCTGATGCACCCCCCTAAGACAGCTAAATGCTTTCCTGAAAGAGCACTCCTGGACATCCAGCCACTCCTTCCTTTTGCTGAAAATTTAAGCTTGAACAACCATATCTTAAGAGATCATGATCATATCTTTTTAAGCAAAAACATATTTAGTTTTCAGTAGAGGGAAACATCTTGTCATTTCATCTGGTATGACAGAAGACCAGTCCACTTACTTGCTTAAAAATCACAGAAACAGAATCACAGAATGGTTGGAATGGATCTCTGGAGCTCATCTGGACCAACCCTCCTGCTCAAGCAGGGTCATTTAGAGATGCTTGCCTAGGACCCTGTACAGACAGATTCTAAATATCTCCACAACCTCTCTGGGAAGTCTATGCCAGTTCTCAGTCACTCTCACAACCAAAAAGAATTTCCCAATGTTCAGAAGGAACCTCCTGTCTTTCCATTTGGGTCCATTGCCTCTGGTCCTGTCACTGGAACCACTGAAAACATTAACCAGATCCACCCA
>JANRMJ010000054.1:70698715-70724579 GCA_025584955.1 Alethe diademata
CATTGCCTCTGGTCCTGTCACTGGAACCACTGAAAACATTAACCAGATCCACCCACAGGCCTTCTATATAGTCTCATCTCTCTCAGCCTTTATTCATAGAAAAATACTCCAGCCTCTTTGTCATCATCTTCATGGCCCTTTGCTGGACTGCCTTTGTTTCGTCCATGTCTCTCTTGTACTGGGAGCCCCAGAACTGAAAACAGGACTTCAGATGTGGCTGCACAGTGTTGAGCATAAGGGCAGGATCACCTTCCTTAAACTGCTGACCTTACTCATCCTAAGGCAGCCCAGGATACCACTGGCCTTCTTGGTCACAGGAACACTTTCAATGTTTAGGCTAATGGGCAGAAGGACACCTCGGTCCTTTTCTGCCAAGCTGCTTTCTGGCTGTTGCAGCACGTACCAGTGCCTGGAGCTGTTCTTCCCCAGGTGCAGCACTTTGTGCTTCCCCTTGTTGAGGTCTATGAGGTGCCTATTGGCCCATTTCTCTGCCCTGTCAAAGTCCCTCTGGCTGGCAGCATGTCTCTCTGACAAATTAGCCCCTTCTCCCAGTCTGATGTTGTTAGCAAACTTGCTGAGCATACACTCTCACACATCTTCTGGATCATTAAGGATGTCAAACAGGACTGGATCCAGTGTTGTCCCCTGGTGAACACCACTATAACTGGTGTCCAGCTCGACTTTGTACTGCCATTCACCACTGTTTAGTCCCAGCCACGAGGCTACTTCTCAGTCCATCTCACAGTCTGCTTGCCCAGCCAGTACATGAGCAGCCTCTTCGTGCACTTCTCCTGGTGGACAATGTCAAAGATCTAACTGAAGTCCAAATAGTCTCCACCACTCTCCCCTCAGCCACCAGGCCAATTGCTTCATCATATAAGTTTAATAAGTTGGTAAAGCATAACTTCAACTTGGTGAATCCATGCTGACTACTCCTGATGATTTTCCTTTTGTTAATGTGCCTGGAAATTATTTCCAGAATTAGCTACTCCATCATCTTCCCTGGGAACAAGGTGAGGCTTACCAATTGGAGTTCCTTGAGTCCTCCTGCAATTCTTGAAGACAGGGGGTGATATTTACTTTCCTCCAATCTTTGGGCAAAATACATTTTTGGATCTGGACCTAAATAAATGTACTCTGTATGGTCTTAATAGAATATAATTGTGAGTGCAGTATGCTCAGACACTGAAATAACACAAAGGTTAATATTTTGTTGGCATCATTTCATCATAAGTGAATTTTTTGTTTGGTGTGTTAATTTGCATTTCAATACTTATCTTGTTACTATGTTTCCAAATTATTATCTGCATATGGTTCTGTGTGTCACTCAATGCATTATAAGAAATTCTGAAAATAAATACATTTAGACAGTGCTGTAATGTGTTGTTACCCATAAAAACTACACTTTATTTATTTATTTTTGTAATTAAAGCTGTTTAAAGAACAAAGCTAATATACGATCCTTGTAAGATTTACGTAAGATATACGATCCTTTGCAAGATTTATTCTTGCAAATGTCTAGATGCATGTTTAGTAATACTTGCATGAGAATAAATATTTATCAAGTACTCTGGATTATATTTAAGAATAAATTAAAATTTGTCTTTCTGAAAAAGTGGGTTCTGAAACAGCCTCTCATAAAATTAGTAGAAACAACAAAGGCAGTTGGTTTAAAAAGAGTCTAAATGCCTTTCAGATTGACTAACATAATTGCAGGCATATAAAGTACAGAACTCAATTACTCAGGACATGTCTTTTGCTCCTATTTACTAGACTTGTGCATATATATGTAAATAGATTTATCTTAGTTTGTCAGTGTTTGTGGGATCAGAGATTTAATACTTGTTGGATAGTTAATTTTTAGGAAGCCTGCTGTCTTAACTTAAAAACTAAATTTAAAAATTTGTCCTTCCTTATGTATTTAGATATTCTCGCTCATTGCATCTTGTAAAACACTTTTCAAACTACTTCAGAAAAGAAACTATGTAAAAAGTTAACAGAATACTTATTTTTAGCTTCACATTCTTATGAAAAAATGACAATTTGACTGTATTCATTGTGATTTGAAACCAGATAAATAATGAATAGTTCAAGTGATAATTACCTTATTTCAATATTTACAGAAAACTGGCACTTCATCATCATCAAAACACACTGAGAATTGTCTTATTATCTACAGAAGTGCCTGGTTTCTATAAATATTGAAATTGGGTAATTATCTCTAGCTCTATTTCTTCTTTATCTACTTTTCAGAATTGAGCAAATAGAAATATCATTTAGTTATTAACATTTTCCAAATACGTATCTGGTTTCTTTTTAATGAGAGTGCATATGTAAAGAAAGCTAATTGCAAAATAAGGTCGATGAAATAGAATGGAGTATCTTTGTATCAGAGGCATCCAAAAGAATGAGTCAAGACCTTGTTGTTCAAATAGTTAGATTTAGCCTGAGCCATTTCTAAAAGGCAAGACCTCTTCACTGAGAGACCTAACTGACAAAAAGGAGCTATTGATATATATGCATCGTGAAATTAAACCTTTGTTTTTTTCTCTCTAGCACATGTTGAGCCAGGTTGAGCCATTCAGCATGCTTTGCTGAGTCAAGAAAAAAGATGGCATTTCCCCAGGTTGTTATGCCTTGTAAGTCCCTTTGGGACAGGGCAGACAGGATCTAACTGAACCTATCTATATGTTGAAATTGTGTTTTTCCCCTATGTTGCATTATGATCACACTGCTCTCTACCTCAGATTATCAAGAAGAATTAATCTGTAACAGAAATGTATAGAAATCTGTAAAACTCTCATCCTTCGTAACAAAAACTCAAGCAATGGAATGTTGTGAAAGAATTGTTGTGTGGTCTTAAGGGAACCATTCATAACCTGAAAATGGGACACAGGTTACTCCACGTCATTATTAGATGTGATTTCTTACAGATCTTCTCAGTGTCTTAACTTCAAAATGTCTTTTTTTTTGGTCAATGTCTTTGGGCACACTCTGGAGCCTAGCTCTCATCTGGAAGGGTCTTTAGACATGTCTGTACTGTATACAAATCAGGGCCTGTGAGCAGGCTCAAACACTGATTGTTCATTGCAGCTTAATTATTTGCCTGCTCCTCATCAGGTTTGGCTCAGGTTTGCACCATCCAACACATACTGGGACAAAACATGTAGAGAATGCTCCTCAGAGTAATTTAGATTTTTTTTTATTTACAGTACTTATTATCCATATTAATTTCTGTTTCTCTTAAACTAGATGCAGTGACCACTAAAATTTTTAATGAGACTGATTGGATTGGACTCATATTATCTAACCTGAGATGTCAAGTGACTTTATCATAGCATAACTGAACTGTAACCTGGAGTCCCTTTTTCAAAGAATATAGATATAATGAAAACAATTAATTCCTATGTAGATGTCATTGACATTTAATATGTATTTTAAGGGTGTACAAGATTAATCTCACCCATTCCTGTGTTCTTAGCTTTTTCTTTTACATTTTAATCTCATTATGATATATACAGTTGTTACAGATGGAAACTCTTTACATCCTTCGGAAAAATTCTTGATCATTTGTGTTATAGACCGGTTCAGTTCATCTGTACTTCTCAAATTCTTCCACTCCTAAAAAATAATCACTTTAAATAAAAGAAGTATCTGATCTTTTTTACCACCTTTCACCACACAGATACCATAAAAGAACTATCATGTTGTCACAGTGGTGCTGATGTTATGGCAGTTCACCATTAAATTATTCCATAATTAAGACCACACAAAATAACACTAATTCCCTTCCTTCTTTAATATTCAAGTACCTACAGACCTAGATAAGAAAGATGTGTATTTTTGGCATTTATTGTATCTTTCAGTTGGAAAGAGCAATGTAGGTAAAAACTCCATAATCCATAACTTAGCGATACATAGCCAGTCCAAGCTGTCTAAAGAGATAAAAAATTGTGGAATTATTTTCCCAAATCGCTGTCATAGTGAAAATAAATTCTAAGTCCTTATGCAAATATTGTAGTGGTGAAACTTGTAACAAAATTGTTCGGGTATCCCTTTGCTGTCATTTAATTTTAAGTCTTCTACTGAGGGAAGGCTGAGAGGAAAGTTACTTCTCTGATTGTTCAATATATTACAGAAGATAAATACTAATGTCAGCCCCTGTGCACTTTTCAGCAACAAGAAAGCTATGAAATCCCTGCATTTTCTTCGGTGGCCTTTGAGGCAGGAAGAATGAAATTAGGAAGACATAATTTTGACTTATTACATGATGAGAAAATCAGAGGTGAAGAACACAAAGGGTGCTCTTTCTATAAGCAATCCTGCTATTAAAAATTACTTAAATATATAAAACCAGTAATATGTCAAGTCTAGGATAGTTTAACAAGTAATAGGGCTGAAAATATCAGCACTATGAAAAAAGAATACATTTTACATTTTTGCAATACCTCTTTTTTATAAATAAATCTGTGATTTTTATTCTATAAAACAGCAACACCTTTCTCAAATTATATGTAAAGCAATGAAGCCTTCCTTTTCTTCTTTGCCTTGTTGTGCCTTTTATCCCTCAGTACAAGAGACATGCATAAAACAGGCTCTAGACAGGAAGTAGAAAATGGAAAATAACATGAAAATCCACTCACTTGGTAATGTTATGTCTTGCATACAACATAGTAGCATATAGAATTATAGAATAGCATTTGCCCCTCTCTGTACTCCTACAAGTTCCTCGCTCTTAATTCAGACATGGTCTTGTCAAGCAGTGGCAAAAGCTGCCCTGTCAGACAAGCATCTCTGCAGAGCCTTCTAAGTGGGGACTCACAAACAGCATCTCAATACTTCAAGGGCTTGAGCAGAACAAAGATCTATCTATCTACCGTGACAGGCAATCCTATCACAGAAATAGTCCTATAGCATTTTCACAGCATCCTGTTCCTGAAATTCTGCATCCACCTTAATCCACAAAAGACTTTTCCAGTCCCACTAATACACAATATCTATAGCAAAGTGTAAAAGCCATAAATTATAATGTGCCATAAAAAGAGACATGAATTTGCGGGTATATTCAGCAAAGTCACCTAATAAAAAGTGACGTATTCCAGATTTCTATATAATTTTCCAAGGTTCTCAAGGCAGCTTTATAAATGTTGTGGTTTTATTACTTTGGCAAGTGAAGACTGTATGTTCAAATAAAGAACATTTGCAAACATTATGTATTTTTATAAAGAATTAGAAGGAAGTATGCCAGAGCATCTTGACATCAGGATCTCAAAATTTAACAACATTATATGTATCCTTCAGAAATGGAAAATTGGACTCATACCATAAAAATTATGACAAAAAAATACTTGTTTTCAAAGTACAACTACCCTATCTTCCTTGTTACAGATAATTAAAAAATATGGTCTAAGTTTCATATTTAATAGTTGGAGAGACAAAAGGTCTTGCAGAGTGATCTGCATACATTGGAGCATTGGGATGAAATTTAACAAGTCCATATGCTAGATTCTATACCTAGGACAGAGTAAAGCTGGGCACCAGTAAAAATTGGGACAACAGAGGCTTGAGAGGAGCCTTGCAGAAGGGATCTGGATGTGCTGGTGAGCAGCAGGATCAGTGTGAATCAGTTGTGTGTGCTGGCAGCCAGGAGGGCAAATACCACCCTGAGGTGCATCGAAGGCAGCATCACCAGCCTGTCAAGAGAAGGGATTGTGCCTCTGTATTCAGCACTGGTGTGGCCTCACCCAGTGCTGTGTGCAGTGCTGGGCCCCACAACTTAAGAAAGATATTGAAGTCCTTCAGTGCATCAAGAGGAGGGCAACAGTCGTGCTGAAAGCAGTGGAAGCCGTGTCCTGTGAGGAGTGGCTGAGGGTTTTGGGCTAGTCTAGTTTGGAGAAAAGGAGGCTGAGGGGCCATCTGTTTGCTCTCTACAGCTTCTTGGGAAGGTGCAATGGAGAGGGAAGAGCTGATCCTCCTCCCTGGGATGTGATGATAGGATGTGTCAGAATGTCAAAACCCTGGAACAGGTATCGTCTGGAACAGGCATCCTAGACAGGTGGGCAATGCCACAGTGTTTAAGAGACATTTGGCAAATGCCCTTAATAGCATTCTTTAACTGAGCCCTGAAATGGTCAGGTGGTTGAACTAAAAGGTTGTTGTAATTCCATTTAAAATTGGAACTATTTAATTTATTCTATTATATGCTATGCTATGCTATTCTAAATGAATGAAAATATAGTTGATACTGCTGACAAAGTGTAGAGACTGACCACATCATCATCAGGGAGACACACAGGATGTGCTTAAGTTGCTTAAACATTTGAGGTGCTTTCACATGTGCTGCCAAGCCTCCAGCCATGAGTCCAGAAGAATACAGTTCTGTTGTAGGTCTAGCATAATATCTGTTGTATCTGAGAAAATGCTTCTGGATACTTAAAACAGCATGATATTCTTTGGCCTATGTATCTGAACATCTCACTCACTGAATCATTCCCTTACTCATCATGGAGGTATTCCCTGAGTCTCTGTTGAATGTAGTGGCAATTTAAACACATACAGCTCACATGTAAACATCTGCACTTTCAATTGTAGGGCAGGTTGAACCTCATGCCCTGTGCTTGCTGCTGAGTCATTTTCCTATGATTGCACTCTCATGTCACCTAGAGTTGAAGTCAGAAGACATTTGATTTCTTTGTCCCAAGAATGCGAGGTTATCATTAATTTCTCATGCCTACAAATCTGACTGAAAATTTAGCTGGAACACAGTGATTACCAATATTAGACTACAAAATTTTATCCTTAAAGCAATCCTATAGGTATAAAGTGATTTGAAGATAACTTTAGGTGAAACAGTTCACTCAAGACAGTTCAAAAGGGAGAGGGAAATAAGTTTTATTATTTTGTTTTCAATAAACGCCTCCATTGTCTTCATTCTTTGTTTGTAGCCGTCTTGTTAGGTTTTGCAGATTTTAGCATCAAAGTGGCAATTGATACTAGGACATCAAAAAAGATTAACCAAATATTAAGTTGGCATAAGTTTTTTTTCTGACATGTACTAAAAGTAAATGCCTAGATAAAAAACCCAACAGCATATGGTAATATTTCAAGCCTACAAGATTTCCTGAGGCAGAAAAGGTTTGTATGGATTTTTCTGACATGAATTTGTCTAGTCTTCCTACAAGACCATTTACATTTTTATCATCCACAATACTCTGTGTCAAGGTGATACACACTCTATCTGTAACCATGTTTTGAACCTGACAGCTGACAGCTTCATTTGATGCCTACTAGTGCCTTTGCTGTCAAGGGGCAGAGAACAATAGATAGTTCTCTACATGCTCTGTCATTTCTCCCTCAATCTTTTCTTCTTCAAGCAGAAGAGTCCCAGACTACTTATTTATTCCTTGTAAAGACACTGTTTCATACATCTCATATTCCTTGTTGTCCTTCTCTTAACCTTATCCATTTTGTTTTCTGGGTACTTAGAGTACAGACAGTAAGCAAAATGCTTTATGTGGCTTTATAAAAACATTGTCCATTTTATTCTGTTTCAGTTCTAAAAACTCAGTAGTTATTGTTACTGAAACTCACCTAATATCTTAACGATTTTCTCTGTTATAACTTCAAGATAATTTCTTTGACTGTTAGAAATTGACTAAAAATTCAAAAGGGAAAGCGATCCTTTGCCATGAACATCACCTTATATTTACCTATACTGGCTGTATTTTGCTAGCTATTTTCTTCCTTAATCCTCTAAGATGCTTTGTTGGATCCTTCATATGTATCCCTGGTCTTCGCTATCACAAATGGTTTAGTATTATCAGCAAAATTTTCACTTCCCTTTTCACCTCTTTTCTAGATCGTTTATGCATATCTTGAATGATATAGGGCACAACACAAAGTCTTTTGGAATATCACTAATGTTCTCCAATCCAACTTTAAATATTTACCAAGACTTGCTAGTCTGTAGTTTACCTAATAAACTTTTATGATACACGCAGTGAGTCAGATCTCTTTCAGCACTTGCTTGTTATAACCCCAGAAAGTTAGTTGTGACAACACAGGGGTAAAACTTTGTGTATATACCTCTAAGAAGTGAGACTAAGTGATAAAATATCTTCCTTGGCCCATAACTCTGTGAAACTCTGAAGATAGCTGCCGTCTGTGAATGTTAAGAGCATGAACATAGGGGATTCTGTGACTGTGGCCAGATTGTATTTATAAACTAACAAGCTCATAAAAGTATTATAACTACTATATTTTAATATTAAAATGCAATAAAGTCATACTGAATCCTCACATTCTCCCCACATGTCCCAGAAGCCTTTCTACAGAATGAATACAGGAACAGCTATGAATCAAGTGTAATTCTGGCTACAATAAATAAGATCAACAAGCAGCCCTAAGGGTACCTCCAGCACAGTAGTTTCCCATCTTTTTTATTAGTTATATAAACAGCCTCAAGATATTTTGTCATGTGATATCCCCCTGGCATCTTTAAAAAACCCAAAACCTTTTAATCTGCCTGTAAACGCTTGTAATGTGTAGCTCAGTCTTGCAGCCCTGTGCCTTATCTCCATGTACAGCAAAGGCTAATTTGTCCCCTTTAAGCCTTTCACTGCAACCTGATGCTCCCTTAATCACCCCCTGAAACTCTGCTCTGTTTATCCTCTTTTACAGAGACAGGTGCAAAGGATTTTATTAATGCAATACCTTCTTAAGTGGTTTAGTTTATCCCTTACTATTGATCCAATGGTTTAAATCCATTAAGAGGGTGTGAACGGACACTTTTATTCTTTGCTTAATAGAATCCATTCTAGAAAAAATAGGACATAGCATTCTGTCCTCTTCTACACCTGTTTTTTTCTGTAAAACCTGAGACCAAAAGCAGATTACAGAAAATCTAGCTGCTATGCATTTTCGTTGACATTTGTTTTTCTGTCTGTTAATCTCCAAGTAATTTATTCAGATTTTAAAAATTTATATATAACATTTTTGTAATAATATTAATGTTCTAAATGTGACTACGTACTAAAAACCTGAACTTTTCATACAGGCTATATATTACACAAGACATGGACATACTGGAGAGACTGCAGTGAAGAGCTGCAAAGGTGATTAAAGGTCAGGAGCATCTGATTTGTGAGGAAAGTTGGAGACAACTAGACTGCTCACACTGGAGAAGAGAAGGCTTAGGGAAAATGTCGTCAATGTGTACAAAAACCTGAAGGGACGGTCTGAAAAGAACAGAGACAGACTTTTTCAATGGTGCCCAGCGACAGGACCAGAGCCAATGGGCAGGAACAGAAACACAGGAGATTCCCTCTGAACATCAGGAACAATTCTGGTCATGAGGGTGGTTGATGGATCGCTTGCACAGCTTGCCTACATAGATTGGGCATTCTCCATTCTTGGAGATCTTCAAAAGCATCCTGGGCATGGTCCTGGGTAACCATCACTTAGTGGCCCAGCTTGAGAAAAGGATAGGTACAGACGACTTGCAGAGGTCCCCTCCAACTTTAACCCTTTTTTAATTTTTTAATTCTGTGAAAGAGTTAATGAAAATTGAGTCTTTTATAATCTCGGCTTGTAAATTTTTTTTTTTTTGAGAGATCCCATTCATTCATTCAAGATAATGCTAATTTTTATCAGTCTGGAGAAGCCTTTGTGATTCCACAGCAGAGTCAATCCAAACTTTTAGTGTGCTCTGCCCTAGAAAGAAATGCATTGATAGCTTTCTGCCATGAGCATTTTAGCAGCTAAAGTAAACAAGCATAGTAAGAGATGACATTAAACAAGACAGGTGTAATTTTTCTTTCACATTTTAGTACCAATAAATAACAGTAATGAGATTTTGAGTAGTAGCTAATCCCTTTCATGCTTAGCCATGGAAAACACCGAGTCTTTATGACAATGGCAGAACTAGAAAAGCACACTGTCTCCATTAACAAGACCTCAGGGATGCAGGCTGGTTCACCACCTTTCTTGATGACTTTTTAAGCAGTTGTTCCAGCATGAGTGTCAAAGAATGAGGCATCTATATGAGTAAAGAAAGAGTGTTTAGAACAGTTCAGGCTATTCTAATGAAAAGCTATATTCAATTAGCAGCCAAGAAAAATGCTAGTGTCCTACTTACACATCCAGTGGAGATGTATGGGCTGTGTGCTTGTTTGCATAACAAAAATACATCTATTAAAGTAAAACAATTCACATACATGGCAGTAGGGAAATAATTCTACCATAAAATATCTGTACTTTGAAAGCTATCTATTTTTTGATATGCAAATTTGCTCTTTAGAGGAGAAAATCTTGTTCTTTACCCAAGTTTTGTACTTATCTAAGTTTTCTGTGAGTTTTAAAATTTTGCTTGTTCTGTAAGGAATTTAACAACCTCCAGATTACATTACTCAGGAAAAAAACAAAACAAAACAAAACAAAAAGACTATTTCCACTTAAAGAGTAGTACTCCCTTCCTGTAAGAAGAGGAAGTTTGCAGTCTCTTGCACTTTAGCACATGCTCTCAATGAGGTTATTATGCTGCTATTGGCTCTGCAACAGACTGAAACCTGGATAAGTATGAAATAGTTCACTTTTGCTTGTGTAGTGGACCTAGACTTCTGAAAGACAATGTGGTGGTATTTTACATTCCTGTTGTCTTCAGGAGCTCTGTTATTTAAAACCATCTTAACATGCAGTTTTACAGATGAAATAATCATATATTTATACAAGTGTTCTCTATTCCAGAGAATAGAGAACAGTATGAACAGAAATATGAACAGAAGAAGCTGAATAAGATGGCAGATTAAAATTTTGTGGATATATTCTTCTTTCCCCTCACCCCTTGTATCTTCTCACCTTGCAGTCTGGTTAATGTCAGTGTGAGCTGACAACAAACAAGTGACACATACCTGCTGCCACGCAGTCACCGTGTGCCAGCTGACTGCAGCTGGTGCCAGCTCTCACTGAAGGCAGAAGGAAGAATCCTTCCAGCCTATTTCTCCTTAAAGTATGGGGTTTCTGTCCTGTGAGGATTCAAGTACTTTAAGCAAAGTCCAAAAAGTTTCAAAAGAATATTTTACAAAGGCATTGCAAATCTGTCATTCATACTCACAGAATAAAACGTGTAGAGGCTTATGCATGAAGGAGCTAGTGAAAAGGATTAGGGAGGAGGCACAGGTTGTTTTTCTTTCTCTCTTAATATCCTTCTTCTCAGGTTTCTGCTTTTAACTCCTGCAGGATTTTTTTTTAGGGTGCTGACAAGGCAGTGCTGGTGCAACTATATGAAATCTTTTTTCACTAATGCAGGAACCAAATATTGTATCAGCTATTTTTTTTTCACCAAATGTCAAGGGTGTTTGGTTATGCTCCCAACTACTAGAATTGGAGGGTTTACTGTCTAGTGTAATTGCCGCCTTCCTCCATTCTGTTATTGCTGCCAGTTTCTATTGAGCCAAATCTGTCCTGACAGCTGGCCAGATGCTTCTTGTGCCAGTCAGCAGGACTCTGGTCTCAAAAGAGCATCTGGTTATAAGGAAATTTTGCAGCAAACTATACAGTCAATCCTGTTTTCTAAAAATATCAACATAAACACTGAGGATAAAGTATTTAGTAGCTTCACTAATACACTGTGTTTTTTAAACGTGGGACTGAGCACTTGACTTTTTCACAACAGATTCTATTTATATTGAATTTTTGGAAACTAGTAAAAAGCTTTTGGTTTTGGGTGAATAAGCTATGTATATCATATCTTTATTGCAGTTTGTGCAGAGCACAGACTCAAGAGCAGCTGCCTAAAGTGTAAAGCCAACAACACAGAACACATTTATCCTAGTATTTTTTTCATGAGGTCACAAGTTATTTTGATTTGGAAGGTATTAGGGACATGGACTCTTCAGATGCCTTAAACCTTTTTTTCCTACTACCATATAATTATGGTAGTCCAGACAAACCTGGACTCGTTTTCTTACAGCTTATTTTCACTTTGCTCACAAAACCCTTTTAAGGGAATAATGAAGAATGCATTATTTCCATATTGCCTTCACTGCTTCTGCTTGACAAGGTAGAGTGTTTCTATATTTCTTAACACAGAAAAAATGCTAAGTACGGATAGGCTATCTGGTTTTCCATTTAATAATTTTCTTTCCTCAATGGAAGCAGTTGGCATTATGATTTAAAAATATATCTGTTCATCCAAGGAGTGAAGAAGAGGGGATAAAAGCTCCATACAGGGCAAAGGCTATTTGCTGTTCCTAGTGTGTTGGTCCATATGTAAGAGAGTATGCTTTGGATGCCTCTGCATATGCTGAAACATACTCACAACCGTTTCTTGCTAAACTAGAAAGCAGGTACAGCTGGTGAAACCCTCCTAAGCCCTCAAAGAGGCCTCCCACTGCCACTTGCATTCAATTGTTCTCACAATACCACATATAATGGCTTGTTCTGCTTTCATTTTCTGTCATGAAAACAAGCTGATATTGTCTATATATAAATTCCAGCATCTGAAGTCCACATGCTGAATGTAGTTGTTTCTTCTTTGCTGAGGATATTACTGATGGAGAAAAAAAGGATGCCACAAAGTCAGAGCACTTCTGGAGCAATTTGTTTACTGAATTAACATGATACTTCTTTCAATGAAGATATTTACAAATTGCAGCCTCCTTTCTCCTTCCTGGGAGCCTCAGGTTTTCAGCTTTTCCCTCTTTTGGACTTATTTTGACATTATAAAACATCTTTTAGAGTCATTATACTAAATTATACCTTCAGTAAAGAAACTTATAGAATTCACATATATGGTGCACTTAAGCTAAAAGTAGTGGCAAGAGAAAATGGGTAAAACAAGTAATTAAAACTCCTGGCTTCTCCTGGAACTTGTCACCATCTCAGTCCTGAGTTATTTCAGCTTATTTTACCATATTCAAAAGGCAGTTAACATATGCCCCCATTTTTTTCCCTTTAGTCACACGGCTTACATTCAAAACATATGTTAAGTGATTTTTTAAACTTTTTTTTGGTGCTGTAAGTGCTGTCTGGTACTAACTTTTATATCACTATATAATGGATTCCTCACAGTCAGTGTTTTTTCCAGTTAATGGATTGTCCTGATTTGAAAAGTTTAAATATATCTTGCATTTACATCATTTCAGAAATAAGGGCACAGAAGTTAATATACCCTGTTCACTTAACTTCATCTTTATTTCCCCATTTTCATTTTACAACTGAAAGCCTGGAAATTTTACATCTGTTTACCAATGACCATACATCATTTACCATGATAATACCTGCCAAATGAATCTCTCTTAAGTGTAATGCTGTTACATATGTCAAAATTGAGCAGCAGTTATTATTACCCTTAGTTTAAAGGCAGTGAATTAGCTCCTGGGGATAAATTCCTTTAAAGCACCAATTAGTATTTTCTTTGCCATTGCTAGTGCAATCCACTGTGACCAGTGAACAGCAATTCAGAAAACCTAAACATTGGCCCAACCTTTGTACCTATTGTGCTGAGAGACAGTAATTAAACTCTTTGCATTTTCTCTCCTTTTTGGCAAAATGAATTGAGCTTGTATTTAAAAAAAAAAAAAAATCCATGTGAGCTGTGAATCCTCATTCTGAAGTTAGCAGGAGATATTTCTAGTTAAACATTTTGCTTGCAACCCTTGTTCTTTCTTTTTTCTTCAATGCCTCACCTCTGTGCTACCCTTTCTGTGGGTTTCCTGCCCAGGATTAATCTATTTACATGTTTTAGATGAGGGCCAGCAGCATCCAGAGCTGCAGCAGCAGATTGAAAAGCCTGGTATTACTGCTATGGAGGAAAAAATACTAATTTTTTAATGCCACTCAGAATTGGATGAAGATCTGTGTGAACAGACTAAAAGGTAAACCAACACAGGAAAAGAAGAGAACCTGTGACTTGATCCTGCACTTGAGGAAGTTGGGAAGTATGGACTTATTTCTAGGAATGCTGTGCCAGTACCTGAGAAAGAAAAGTGTTTGAGAGGACAGCTTGTAGTCCTTAGTTTCTTAACCATTTTCCAACCTCTACTCATGACCTCAACTAATTTTTCGTTTTGCACAGTGTGATCACTGAGGTGGCTGGGCTTTCTGCATGTGTTTTTGGCTCTCTTTTCCCCTGTCTGTCTGATTCTGGTAGAGCATCACACTTTCTCCTTCCCTTGTTCAGGCACCTGGCCTGAGCATGGAGGCAGGTTTCTCTGCTGCTATCACAAATGTTTTGGACAGCAGCAGACAAGCCTGCTAACTTTCTTTCTGCTTGTGCCTTTACCTGCTTTCTAGAAGTTCAGTAATGATCTCTGCTCCAAGTAGCTTTGTCAACATGCATGAACAGAGCGTTGCTGAGGACTATAACATCTGTAACAGCTGTGCCCTTTTAGCATTTGCATAAAGCTTCCTGCCTATGGATATCATGTATATTTTGGATGAGTGTGAAGTGACTTACAGAAAGAACTAGAAAAATCTGAAAAATCACAAAAAACACCACCTTTTTTCTGGGCAAAAGGCTTTCCTGGATAGCATAAATTAAAGTGTAATGCATTCTCTCTTGACCAAAGTCACTATTTATAATGCAAAGCTTAACTTTCGCATCTTGATGCTCATTTCCTTAAAAGTGAGTCTCACTTAGAAAATCAGATTATTTCAACTCAACTACGAGTTGAAAGATAGGCAAAAATATAGAAATGTTGAAACAAACATGTTTGAAAACTGTAAGTTTTATTTTCATTTTTTTTCAAAGGTCAATTCAAATTCTACTAAGTGCTCAGTGTGATATCATGATCTTTATTTGTGTACTCTTGTTACTACTCATAAGAGAATTTAAAATGACAGAACAATAAAGGTATATTTGTTGGTAGATATTTAAAAGCAGCTGTCTATTCAATTTTCAAGTGAAATATTTCTGAAATGAATGGTTTATTACAGAAAAAGTCTTTGTTTATATGTGTTAAATGATTTTTACATTCACTCCTTATATGATTTCATGAGCCTTAAGCTATATATGCAGTCATTAATTAACTCCTAATATTGATTTTATTTTTGCCTGAAGATGAAAGAAATCTTGGAAAAAGGTTGAAAGTATAGCTAAAACATAGATGACTAGGCAGGAGTTAAATGAGTATAAAATTTCTTAACATAAATTAACTGCTTTTCATCAGTTTCTGTGCTTAATAAACTTATAAAATTTAACCATGTGGTATATAGAATTAATTCATTACTGTCCTACTTAACTTCATTTTGCATTAACATAAAATCTTTGGGTTTTTTAATCTCAAAATTAAATTCCACTTTAAAATGAATTAAGATTTTTTTTAGCCAAAGAAAAAGCTATAAGAAAATGAAAGTGCAAGACTCATGGTCTCACCTCTAATGTACACAAAATATTCCATTGAATTTAATTTTGATTGACTGCTGCAGATAAGGAGGTTTGGCTTTCTTGCTTTTGCTAAGTGAGGGAAAGATAATGCCAGGCAGAGAGGTTTGCTGAAGAGCATCCTAATTCTTGGTATTGTACCTCTCTTCTCTGTGTCTTGCATGTTTATGACTATCTCTCATCTTTTCTTTTTTTTTTTCTATTTTTTTTAAATTGAAGACTCGTGCAATGTGGCTTCTCAGGAACATATTCCATTGGAGAACTGAAATAAAAAATTAAACACTGAAGCTGTCAACACAATCATAATCTGTAATTATGATTATGTAGTCAGATGGCTGGAGTGACTTGTTCAGAACCATAATCTCCATAAATAGGAGAATCTAGCAGAGCGCAAAGACGTAAAGCTGCTCTTGTTAAATGATTAACACAGAGAAATAGGCACCTCCAAAAAGTGATTCACTTGTGTATGGCCACCACAAGTCTACTAATAGCAGAGTTAAGAACAGGAGCACATCTGACATGGGGCTGACCCAGGCTCTTCACCAGAGCTGCAGCCACCCATCTAAGGAGCTGGTGACAGGGCTTCAGCTTCTCTGATGGGGACAGAAGTCACAAACCTCTCCTAACGCCAAATTGATGTGGCAACAGCATTGGTTTGGGAAGACGAAGCTGGATGCTTGAGTTTCCAGAGGGATGCTTCAACCACTAGCTGGTCAGCAGCTAGCTGTGAACAGTAAAGTATTTAAAAGGTATGGAGGTAAAAATGGACAATAAGAGCAGTGGTCATACAGTATTTACTCCACAGCACTTATAGGCCAAGCTGTGTGTCTTCCTATGATACTATGTATATTCTGGACCAGAGCTTATTTCTATTTTTGATACTTTTTTGTAAGGTGTGTAAGGAAAAATAGCATAAGCATAGCTCATTAAAACAAATTCAAAAGCAGGAGTGCTTTGATTTTCTGTCTATTTTAACAAATGATTTCAGACATGCTTTCTGTCAATTACCACTTTCATATAAATCAAGCAAGAATTGCATTTCCAATTCATATTCAGATATCTTAATGCATCAGATTCATCTCATCAGAGAACAGAAATATTCCATGAGACCCACCTAACCTATACAAAATAGGTTGTTCAGAAGTTCAGAAACTAGCTGAAACTCCCTCAAATTATAGAAAGAATCATATTCTATTTTTTGTGTATGTAATGATTTCTGATAATTTATATCTTTAAAAGGTTACAAATTATTCATATTGTGAAATGGTGACACTTGTTGAGTATATTTTGTGAGTTACTCATCTGTACTAACTTATGCCATTTGATTAAAGTTGTATATTCACAGATTTTTAAAACAAGAATTTTATTGTTAGGAAAAAGAAATGTAACAAGATATTCATTATTTATACAATGTCATGCTATTTTTTTCTGTATGTAATTTTGCTTTGAAGAACCAAATTTTACAGTTTTCCAGAGACTGTTGATTTTGGTATGATTAATTTCATCTAACTTTAGATGTCTATATTGCCTAAGCTTCTACAGCTAACAGAAAGGGCAATTCCAAAGCATCTAAGGTATTTAACATATTTTATGGATACTTCTCAAGATGATCTAGATTGCCTTGTGCTTTTCTCTACACCTCAGTGAAATTTGATTTTTAGATGCAGTTTAAGTGGATTCCTGTGAAATTAATGAAAGACTTTTTTTCCCTCTGTTCTGCAGAAAGGCTTAATGTAGTCTCAGTTGTTTGAAGCTGCGAGAGTGGGATATGTAATATCCGTGGCATGTTTGACTCTGATTCTCTGTTCCTAAACCCACAATAGATAAGATAAACTTCTTTTTCTTGCACACTCTTCTAGGGGAGTTCATCTATATTCAAATTTAAGTTCAGTTTTCATGCTGCTCCAATAAATAAAGCTCCTTTAGTATGGCTTTCATAAAACTTATAGAGAAGCTGGGTCATTCAGGAGTGCCACGTGGGAGGACAAATGTATATTCCAAAGGCTACATATATTCATCCCTAAATCATAGAAGAGAGAGAACTTCAGCAAATTATGTGAGAGAAAAAAAGTCTTTCATTCCTTAATGTAGGCTTGATCTAAAGCCTTATGATGCTATATTGAGTCTTTTAATATGAGTTTAATGACAATCCAGGCATAATTGAAGAAAACTCATTGAACTGGAACTCAGTTTCTATTTTCCTGCACAGCAAGAGCTTACAAAGAAGATGAAAGGCCTCAAGTAGAAATTTATCTTAACTAAAAGCATTGTTTTCCCTTATTAGGGTTTAGTCTTCGTTTTATTTGTTGTAGCCTTTTCTACTATAATTGAAAAACTAATGAACATTAAGAAATAAATTTAAGTGATTGACTCATTTTCTCACGGAAAAGGGATGGAGCTTTTCTTTAAGGATCTCTGTCTTTGAAAACTGAGTGCTGTAACTACTGAGCTTCTTACAGTTATTGAAACAACCCTGATCTTTGAATTGTTACAAATCAGCCTCCAAGCAATTGGAACTCCTTGTTAATACAATATCTATTTACTGTGAGTTCAGTTAAGAGATAAAATTAGAGGAGACTAAAGCCAATTTCCTGTTTTTCAAAAGTTTAATATATTTCAACACCATAAGAGTAACTGGCAACCTATAATTCCAGAGCATGTTTTCCAATGGTTTTGCTGCTGCACACCAACTGTAGACAGATTTATGTTCCAATTTGATATAGTGACAGAGGTTTATTTTTTTATAGACATAATTAAATAAAGTGTTCACTAAGGTTTGTAAATTCATAGACACTTCACAGTATATAAATTTATTTTGTCAACAGTAGCTAACCCAAATTATCCAACAATATTTTATAGAACTGGGTCTGTTGACCCACACCAGACTTTGATTTTATGAAAAGTGCAGCAATGACTGTCATGAGATTTTACAAGGCAGTCATTATGCTTTGTAACTTCAAATAATCTTTCTGGATACGATTTTTCCATTGTTATGTATTCTACAAGTGAACCAGTGGCTGTATGCATATCCACATCCATTGCTAGTTAAAGGAATAACAAAATAGTGCATTATTCTAGGTTTATGCAGACCTATCATTGGTGCCATAAATGAAGTTAAATCAGTATAAAATCTAGTTTATCACCACCAGTTGAAAATGAATTCTCTCCTATTAATGATGAGCTTCTGTGTATATGTATTGAACTGATTTTAGTTTTATCTAACAATACTTAACAGTCTCTGAGTACTCTTTAAAATTCTGATTATCTGCTTGTTTTAAATTTTAATATTTCACATCACTAGACTTATTTTATATACTCATTATATTGGGATAGTAATTGTTCGTGCTGAGAAGTATATGAAAAGATTAATGGGTTGTGACTCAGTACCTGCTGAGGCTTCAAGCAAAATAATTTATGCATTCTTAACACACTTAACTTTGAATTTACTCCCCAGCAAAAACTATTATCTAAGGTGAAAGCATTCATTGACTTGTAATGGTAATAATGCTATCTAGATGTACGGGTAATAATATGCATATTATTGGTATTGAGGATAAGATAAAGGCAGCAAAAAATCAAAGTGTGTTGAGGCTAACCATAAAGGTCAATGGGAAAGAGACAGTTTTGTACAAATACATCGGTGAAAATTACTGAGGAGCAAGTAGATCTATTAAAAGAATAAAGTAGTATAGGCAATTAAATAAATGGCAAAAATTGCTGCCATGTAACTTTTTATTCAAAAATTTTCTTCAGAAAAGAAGTAATATGAGTAATTAGTAAGGAAAAATTGCCTGCAAAGGTAAGGGTGAACATGTGCAAATTAGTCATCTGAGATGCTGTGCTGCCCAAGATATTAATTTTTCTGTTTAAAAGATGGAAGAGATTTTCAAAGCTGTGAAGGACAAATGGTGTCCTATTCTCTGCAAGTCAGTGACAGTCAAGAGCCTTGTGACTGCATGTTTTGCTATGGTCACTAAATGCAACACCAGTTGTCTTTTCAACCTAGAGAGGAAGAGATCCAGGAAGGTCTTATCATAGTTTCACGTACTTAAAGAGCTGCTACAAAGATGACAGGGGCTCTGTCTTCACAAGAAGCCATGGGGAGTAGTCAAGGATCATGGCTACCAGTTGCATTAAGAGAGGTTTCATCTTGATGTAATATGGAAATTTTTAACACTGGTAACTGGAACGACTTCGCTAGGGATGTGGTGAAGTCCTTATCACTGGAGATTTTCAATACATGACTAGACACCATGCTACATAATTCCAGCTAAGCCCCCTTTTCCATGGAAGGCTGGACCAGACGGTTTTCCAAGGTCTCTTCAGAGACAGGGCTATTCTGTGGTTTTATGATTTTATTTCTGAGGAATCATGGACAATGAAGAGCAGTAGCAAAAACCTAAAGGTACAGGTAGGTAGTCTCCTTCTTCCTTTTCGGTATAAAAATAGAAATAAGTGAATGGCATGGACATATGAGTCCCACACATGTAACTTCCATTTCTGCAATACTGGAACCAATGCTCTAGGATTAGAACCACAAACAACTTGAAGACAGTAAGGTTCTGGCAAGCAAGCAGCAAAAAATGGAATTTTAGAGTAATTTTATTTTGCAAACTGCGTTCATTTCTTACACAGTATTTGTGAGTAAAGTCTTCTTATTTTATAAAATTATGCTGACCAGCGAAGTTCATATCTGAAAAAAAATATTTCAGTCACAGAGGATGGAAGAGTTATGACGTGAGAAATAAGTCTTCTTTCATTATGCTATACTATTTTAAAGAGCTTATTTTAAGGTATCTCTCAGTAAATTAGTTTTTGTCATTTGAATATGTGTTTCCAACATCTTACCACTGATTGCAGTGCCTGCGGTGGGTACCCACATCTTCGTCTCAAAGGAACATTTACCTGTCTCTCCCATGCCTTTTGGTAGCCATATGTATGCACTATATTTACAGCCCTGCTCTGGATGTGAGTCTAGCTGGGAGTCTCTCTGAGGGGAGAAGAAGAATTGTTACATAAATCAACTCCAATCACACCCAAAGGTTTCATTCTGAATCGATCCAGAAACTAACACAACCCTCTAGATACATTAATGATGTATTGTCTTCTTATTCTCAGGCCTTTCACAATTGCACCACCAAAAGAGTTGCCCCAGTAGTCAGAGGCTGCAGCCAAATGACTCTGCTGAGAACAAGACAGCAGACTGTTCTGAAAAACAGGATCTCATTCCATGGCAATTCACCTTCCTGCAGCTCTTTGGAATGTGAGCTTTCAGAATGAATGTGTAAAAAGTTTTAGAAAGATACAAAGAATTCTGGGGGAGAAAATATTGAAGTCGTTTTGACTATTTAACTTAGGAGAAGTAAAAAAAACAAAGCTGGATAGACATATATATTACACAGAAGGTACATTTTGGGTCATACACCATTATTTGATGTTTGCCCCTTCTCATGGTGGTAAAACAATAACTGGTAAGGAGCAATCTAATTGAGGCAGGGGGATTGTAACACAAGCGTTCCATGACATGCATTTCTGCTTTCTGAGTGTTGCTTTCTGAAACTTGGGAGTATGTTATGTACAAGGCACAAACAGCTAGCCTGACACATTGGAATTCACTTGAGCAACTGCCTGTGAGCTGCACAGATGGCCAGAATACATACAGTATGCTTTACGTGTTCTGGATGCATTGCACTGTTTGCATATGCTCGGCAGTCTGTTACTCAAAACATTTAAACACTTGGCCACTGACCAAAGCTGCAGCTACTGCTTAGGCCAGGTCAGTCGCATTCTATAGTCCTGGAGAAGTTCATCTCACTGGTCTTAAAGGAAAGGTTGAGCCAACTTGCCTCCTTTTCCCTCACAGTGGCACGGTTGAGAGCAATAGGAACCTGTGGATTCCACTGCTTCAAGTCAAAATGGGCTGGGGGAGGGGAGGCAAGTGCATCTGAAAAGTCAAAACAAATTTGTATGTGAAGAAAACAAAGTTGCATGTATATGCATTGTCACAGGGACTCACAGAACCAAGGAAATCTGGAAACACAGAATAGGTCAGATTGGAAGTGACCATATTGGATGAAATGGTCCAACCTTCCTGCTCAAGCAGAGTCATCCTAGAGCACATGGCACAGGACTGCATCCAAACAGTAGTTGAATAAGTCCACTGAGGGAGACTCCACAATCTCTCTGGACAGTCTGTTCCAGTTTGTGGTCACTCACACAGTAAAGAAGTTCTTCCTTATGTTCAGGTGGAACTTCCTGTGTATCGGTTTCTGCCTGTTGCCTCTTGTCCTATTGCTTGGCACCACCAGGAAGAGCCTGGCTCCATCCTCTTCACACCCACGTTTTTGACATTAAGAGAAAGGTCAGAGATCACTCTGAGTAGCCTGGATGACAGGCCCAGCTCCCTCAGCCTTTCCTTGTAAGAGACATTCTCCAGACCCTTGACCAATGTGTTAGCCCTCTGCTGGACCTGCTCCAGGAACGCCATATCTCCCTTGTGCTTTGGAGCCCAGAACTCTTTCTCACTTTATTTTATGTACTAGACACTGACATTACTATGTCTGTATCTATACAGGAAAATGCAAGAGGACACTCAAAGTGACTTTCTAGAGGCTGGTACCTCTCTCAGCAACCACAAGAATACTCTAAGACAACTTTAGACCTCAAACATAATTCCCTTAGCTAAGTACTGGAAGCAATGAGGGTGAATCTGATAAGATATGAATTAAAAAAACCTTTGTAGTTAAAGTAGAAAAGATTTAATTTTTACAAAGGAAATATGAAACAAAGAAAGGGTCCTTTATTCTCTGTGTATAGGAATAAACAGAGAATACTCCATGTGCAAATATGGATGCCTTTTTATGATGCTCTGAAGCTCTTAGAAATGGCCTCAGCTGGGCATGACTTATTGAGGTGAATCATTGCTACCCTGAAAAACTTTGGGGGTTAATGTAGTGTAAAACATTGAATGCTATTCATCAGTTGACTTGATAAATTTGGTTCTGATTTATTTATAGCAAATAAAGAATGAGGATTAAAGTACCTAACACTGTAATTGAACTCAAGTCCTTTACAAAATCCCTGTGAGAAATACACCACTGTACCTTTTATCTATTGTGATATAATCTTTTATTGTATCTGTGCTGCACTTCACAGTTCTTTAGTAGCTCCCTGTACAACTATTTACTGTTCAGAATTACTTCAGGTTCCTTTCTGAATAAAAGTATCCTGGCTCTAGTGAAAAGAGGAAAAAAAAATTAAGAGAAGGTTGTCACATATGTAAGGCACTTTAAAGAAAGATAGTAAGACAACCAACACATTGAACATATTGTTATGGATATCATTCAAATCAAGTATTTAAATGATCCTAAATTTATAATGAATGCAACTCCTAAAACTAGAAATTAAGGTAATTAATATTGCAAAATCACTTTTATTACCTGTGATTGTCCTCACTTTGAGTTCCTTAGCATTTTAATAATAAACCTGTATTTCAATAATTATTTTTTTCCTTCTTAATTCTAAAGAACACTTGATTTTGAAGACTGGTGATTAAAGGAATTATGACTTTTATCTTAAGGGCTAATTCTTCAACTGTTCCTGTAATTACAAGAATGAGGGCTTGGCCGTGGCAATTTTTGTAAAGGTCAGACTAATTCTCATCCTAAGAGCACTGCTTTACTGGATACCTTCATTTATGTTTTTTGAAAGAAGCGTTGTTCAAAAAGTCACTGCTTGTCTCTCCCTCTCTGACATGTTACGCAAAATGCTTAAAAAGGGCAAATTAAAGAACTGCTTTAAAAAAGCTACATCTACAATAGAAGTGGATTTTTATTCTGCCTTGTTCTGAGGAAAATATGATGCATCCCCTAACAATTATCTGAAAGGTGGCCAACTGTCCAAATGAGATACAGGATTCTCATTGTCTATGCTAGACATCATATTTAATACTTTACAGTTATCCATCTGTATTTTAAGAAAAAAATAATTTGGAGTTTTGAGCATCTTCATTTGCTGAATCACTTATCCTGAGCTAGCTTGGTCAGATACAGTTTTTATCAGTTCTCTCCTGCTAATCAAATCCCTGGATGAGAACATTCCAGGACTGAATTTTCATGAGGTTACCAGCAGTTCTAGCTTTTGCCCACGTGTAGAGGAACAATAAAATTACCTACATCTTTGCTTTCTTTGTATGATGACAATTACAATTTGAAATTTAAGACTATTCATCACATCTGGGATTCAATCCTGCATAAAGCTGTGCATGTCTTAAAAACTGGTTTTTCCTTCAATGCCTATTGGCCATGGTTCTTTGACATCTGATAGGAAACACTTAGCTTTATACAGATGGGAAAAGAAGGCTGCATATGACAATATCCCATAGGACGGTTGTTAATTGCCATCCATACTTTGATGTCATTACTGAATATATATAAATCCCTTTGCATAGGTAAATCTATTGGAAGGTGACCTGCTAAGTTTTTAATTAAAAAAATTAAGTTCTGCAGTCCCCCACTTTCCCCTTTTTATGATCTTCAGGTAAGGGAAAATAATGCATCAGGGATTCATAATATCATAATTACCTTTTAAATTAAAAATTAACACCTGAATTGTCTGAAAACCAAAGAGTTCTTATAAAAGATAAATGAACAACTACATAAATGACTCAATTTAAGACCAGCACAAGGAAAAAGGACATAAAATCCTATCTTTATATATTTAAACACCAAAATTGTCAATTTATCTATCTATACAGCAGTATATTTTGAAATGGACACTTGGAACATCTAAGATGAAAAAATTCACGAAATAAAAATCCTTTTGTGGGGTCTTGCTCAAAATCTCAGAAAACAGTGGGAAAAGGATTTATTGATATCATTAAACTTCTGATCTGTCTTTACAATATATTTTTTATTCTTTACATGCTGTTCTGTACTGCAAATATTGTTTATGGATTTATTATTCTTTAACAAATAGAGCTTGTGGAGCATAGAACAGAAAACAGATTTTTTTCGACTGGGATGTAGAGGCAAATCTGCACTTTTTCATTATATGCCTGGATTTGTGCATATAGTGTTTATTTTTGTACAGTCTTTCAGCTGAAGTGAAAGGCTTAAAAAGAATCTCATTTTAATCTTCATCATACCAAAGAGAAGGGTACTTGAACCTGCTTAAGAGAAGAAACACCTGGAGCACAGGTTTTGCCACTTGTAGACCTTCTATAAACATGCCCATTCTTCATTTCTAATCCTACTGGGACACATTGATGATGCCTCTATAATACCTGATGAAACATCTTAGAGACCTGTCTCTAGTGACCTGGACTAGTCAGGCCAGTTGGAACACAGGTATTGTTGAGAGCAATTGGCTGCATTGAAGCAGATGCTGAAAACTGGTTTGAAGTGCTTTTCCTTATTTGTCGTGTAGACAACTCATAGCTCAGATTGCTACCAGTAGAAAAGGGAACACTTTGGTATTTAATACTCTAGTCTTTATTTTCCTTATGGCTCCCTGTATTTTGGCTCTTTGCCTGTGAAACATTAAAATCTCTTTCTCCGACCTTTTTTTTCCCCCCGTGCACGCTGCATGAAACCAACCTTATCTCTAGCCAAATAAGTCAAGACAGAGTTTCAAGATAACAGAATTTGGGTGGAATTTTCCAATTTATTTGGCAAATAAATTATGCTATATTGGAAGTTGGGGTGACAGAGAGCTGCTGGCTCTGTATGTGCATACATTTTACAAGAGAGGAAAGGGAGGTGATGAGTAGCAGGAGCCTGGCTTGCTTCCATGGTAAAGCAGGAGGTAAATCTGGTACTGTCCAATTGATTTGCTCAAAGCATTTGCTGGAAATGGCTGCTGTCTTACCTGTATGTTGCATAGCATGAACCTTGTGTATTTGTCAGAAAGATTATTCTGGGTTTTCACAGTGCAGCAGGAGTTCTTTCCAAAAAACACTGTCCTAGGTCTCCAAAGCAGATGGTGTCACCAAACTTTTGACTGTGGGCTCTCACTAATTTTGTTTTGCTTTAAGTAATAAAGATTATTTCAAAACAGATGTTTGAATAAGGATGATTAAAAATAAAAAAGTTTAAAAATTGTAAGTGTGTAACTAAAATCCTTTTTGTCAGGAAAGTGATCTGATAAAAAATCAGGAGTAATATAGGCATAATATGAGTCTTTTTGGTGGAGACCAAATTCAATTAATGTTCTCATTCTCTCTTTTGCTTTCTTAACATTTTTCAAAGAATTCACCCGAAACACACAAGAGATGAGGAGACCTGTTTTGAATGTTTGAATATTTTTAATGGAAGCAATGACTGCTGGAAAAAAGCAAAATGGAATTTCAAGAACATCCATGACTTGGTTAAGGATTTGAAAGAAATGAATGCAGAAGAAGTAATAAAATAAAGAAAGAATGAAAGAATGAAAGGAAGGAAGGAAGGAAGGAAGGAAGGAAGGAAGGAAGGAAGGAAGGAAGGA
>JANRMJ010000054.1:70724650-70738815 GCA_025584955.1 Alethe diademata
GAAGGAAGGAAGGAAGGAAGGAAAGAAGGAAAGAAGGAAAGAAGGAAAGAAGGAAGGAAGAAAATGGCTTTCTGTGTCTTGCTTGTCCAGATGCCAATTAAAAATGCATATAAAATACATATAATACAGTTATTTGTAACAACTGAAAGTACAGTTCTAGAAAAGTTTAAGATTATTTAAAGTGGTGTGCCTGAAATTGCTTCTTCTTTCTTGTACTTGTTCTTGCATTTCTGACCCTGCTTTGCAGTCTTTTTTATCCTTAGTTGTGGTTATTTCAGAGAAATAAATCAGAAAAAAAGCCAATCTCTGGGTGGCCTGTCAAAGGCCAGAATGATAAACATAGTGTTGGGAAGGAGGAAGATGATCTTGGAATAATCTAATGAATTAAATTATGGTTTAGTTTTATTGAAACACCTAGGATTAATTACTGACACATGTTGTCTTTAGGAAGCCTCATCATCCAGGATGCATTTAACTTTAAAAAGCAAATGTAAACATGATGTGGGGAAAAATCCCACACGTTCGTGAAAAAATATGCTTTTTCACCACTTTTATTAACTTTTATTGATAAAAAAGATGAAAAATAGTAAGCAAGATTTAGATATTTCCCACCACGAGAAAACTGGTGGAGGAATTGAAATACGGAAGAATAATTAAGTTCTAAAACTGTCATTAACTCTATTTTCTATATTTTTGATAAAGACATTTTTTAAAATAAAACATCGTGGAAAAAACCTTTAAAAAACCTACACTGCAGAGACCATTGCATTGTTTATTAGCTATTATAACTGTTCTTATTTGCTTTCATTTAGAGATTTGTTTAAATAACATAAGTCTTCCCAGTCCTGTGCATTAACATATTTATATTATGTGAACAGCCTGCACCCATTTCTTCTTAGTAGAAATGTAGTACAGTATTGAGTATTTAAAACATTCCATGAAAACTAGTCATGGAGTTGAATTAAGTTATTCTGAATATATACTGATATAATGGATTGCCAATGAACACAAAGAGCTTGGAATTCAGCCACTAAAATCCATCTGCAGAGCATTAATTTAGTTCCTAAAGGGGAAACCTGGGAACTCCTACCAAGAGGGAGTCAGATGATTCTGTGTGAAGAAGGGCAACTGAGAAATGATTGATTGTGCTGTCCTTGAAAGGAAGGACTTACAACTCTATTATACATCTTTGAGATGGCAAGAATAAAGAGCATTTCTTGTGAAAAAAAATATGAATATTTCTCTAGTTGCACTTGCATGCAGGGAACCACTGGCAAACTCAGATAATTTAGATGTTTGTAAGCAAAAGACTTGCCATTTCTATCTGTTCTTTTTCTTTGGTTATCTGAGTACTTCAGGACTGCTCCTTTTTCTGACTTTTCCCTGCTGCTGTGCTCAAGGCACCTTGAAGGCTACCTCAGGCAGGAGTTCAATGCCAGCTGCCTGGTAGATTCCCAGCAGGAGTTACTTGGGATGGTGATGTGCATACTAGAAAGTAGAGCTAGAGGAGAACCCTAATTAATTTCTCTTAAGACTACAAAAATTGCCATGTATTAAGCCATTAACTTAGTAGAAGTCAATAATTTCATTTTATTTTAATCTCCAGGCACCATTTGTTTTATTCCAGATACAGTCATTTGCTTATTGTTTGCATGGCAATGAAAAGTGTCTATGCTTTAATTTTACCTCTCTCCTTTGGTCTCTAAGATTTAGTGTTTCATCTAGGCTCCATCAACAGCCTCAGAAAATGATCCAGTGAAAAACAAAGTAAATCATATGCTGAGTAAATATTTTGTTCAATAGACTTCAGGCAGGCCTGTCAAGACAACATGCTTAACTCCTCTGACACAGAGTTTTAGCTACCTAAAAACTCATCAGCAGAAGAGCAGTTACAACTTCTCATCAAATATGTTCTGATGCAATCAAATTCAGATTTGCAGTTGAATATTTCACTTTGCTGCCACTGGAAGTATGAAGCATTAGTCATCAAGACTGATGCAGAGAAAAGGTAATAGATTCTGTAAGTCAGAATATTCACAGATTTTCCACATTATCATATGCATTTTGAGAGAGTGACTAGGTTTTATTAACAATAAATTATCTTGAGATGTTATTAAGTAGTTCTTGGGCACAACACTGATAATGCCATATGTTACTTTTTTGTGTTTCTCATCCTTAGGTTTTTTAATTAAGGGTGCCTAAGTGAAAGGAGTGAAGTCTCATTAATTTAATTAATGGATTGAAAGGCCACATGACCATGAATTAACATTAATTCCTCTATGGAGACAACATTATTTTCTGAAGGAAAGAAACATTGCACTGACCTCTAGTCACCTAAGTAAAATGAGCAGAGATAATCAACAACTTGGACTCACTCATGAAGAGATCAGGAAAATTTTTAAAAAAACTTTAAAACAATTCTGACACATGAATTTCTTTTTAAGTTTCTACTTCAGTGTACTGAAGTTCGAAAAAATCTGCTAATTCATTTTGGTTATCATTTATTACTCACCAAGGCACTTAAAAAGGAGAAAAAATTGGTTTTTATTTGGGCTAAGATGGCAGAATTTAAGATATATGGGAGAATTTTTATTTTACTTTTTCTGCCAATGAAATGGGACACTTGATGAAAGATTTTTCTGCTCTTTAAGTTTCTCATCTGAAAAATTAGGATGTTCACTCATAAGCAGGTTCTTTAAGTACATACAAATGAAGAATGCGATATATGGAAAAATGAGTACTATTTAGCATGCTAAGGAATTCTAGAGGAACAGGTTTAATTTTTAAGGTATGCACTTGAAGAATATTCAGAAACTCTAAGACTCTTCTTTCTAATGCACAAGTTGATACGAGCATTTGATCTCCAAAACTAGAGCTAGTTTTATTTAGAGGGTTTTTTTCTAAGATTTAGACATTTTGTCAAAATGTATCTGCAGGAAAAAATTGTAACAGATGAATATATACTAAGCAGTAAAGTCGATATTTAAAATACTCAATTAAAAATAAATTTCTACAGCTAATCAGCAGTAAGTTATAATGATATTTAAGATGTAAAGGGTTCTGAAGGACAAGTTATATATTTGTCTTCTCTTTGCTTGATTTCTTAAGTAAATAGTTCCCGGGGATTTAAAATATTTTGGTTTTTTATGTGTGACATTTATCATGGATTTTCAGAGGGGTGAATGAATACACTGTTATCTAAATATTTGGACATCAGTTTTTTATGCATCTGGTCCCTTATTACAGCATGATAACATGTCTGCAGTAATACAAATGAAACAGACATGAGATTTATATAGATGTAATAAAAATACCTTGGTCTTGTCCTAGAAACAGAGAAGTCATATATCTAATTGCAAAAGAACATGAAAGAATAATTGACTTGAAGTACCTCCAATCTTTGGATCACCTTCTATCAGAATGCTTTTGCAAGTTGCTTGTTGCAAGTACATGTTGGAGATTTTTTATTTACAAATGTTGCCAGAGTCACCAGTCACTTACAGATGTGTACAACTGAAGTGAAATCTGCATCTGAAAACCACTCAGAAAGTGTATTTATGAAAGAATACGTGTGCTCCGCTACTGGCAGTGTTTTATGGCAAAGAACTATTGCACCAGTCAGATAACATTTTCTGTTTTCTGATATTTTTTTCTAAGTACCGTTCAAGGTACAGAATTTTGTCCATAAAACCTTTTACCTTTTGACTCCTAAGTATCTCAAAGACCTGCTCTGTCTTCTTCACTTTATATCAGTAGTTGAGACCAACTGAGACATTTAATGTGACAGCCTCTATATTTAGTTTAAATGTCATGAGGCGGGTGACACATTCTCCTTAGAGCAAAGCCTTAGATTTCTACAATTCACTTCTCCTGTTGTTACATCAGAATTAATTTTAGGCAGACTTCATTCACAAGCTGTATTCGGATAGAGCAGGTTGCTTAGGAAGACTTATAATTGACTGGGGAATTCTTTTCAGTCATTTGCCATTTTCGCTGTCAATCTCTATGGTTATGAGACATGCCTTCAAGAAGTCTTGCTGTATTTGTGCCTACACCTTTTTTTTTCCCATCCTTTGGGAAAAAGAGGATCTATACCGGGAAGTTGCCAGGACATCAAGAATAGCCTCCTGTGTGGGTACACAGAGCACAATTTGAGGCCTCTCTGAATGGAAAAAAAAACCAAAAAAAAAGCAGTAAAAAGCATTTTGTAATTTTAAATGTATAGAATAACTCAAAATGTTCTCTGCAGTAGGAACAGAGAATGCCTCACAAAAATGAACCCATAGCTTCTATTTTGATCAGACTTCCTTATCTATAATACATTTTCACCTCTCTTACACCTTCCATTAGGCTCTGGAATATGTGAAGCTCACCAGCATGTGAAATATTCTTCATGATACCCACTGAGCTGTTTTAGTTACACTGTTTAACTTTCAGCTGAAATACAGGAAGCAGGCAGGTTACAAAGGAGAAATTCTCAGCATCCCATCTCTTACCACTGCCTGCAGTGTCTGTTGGGTTGACAGTCCAAGTCCTACTAAAGTAAATGAGGATGATGAGATCAAAGCCTCACTGATTTAAAAGTTTATCTCTGACTGAGTTACTGACCTGCAGTTGAGGAGCAGCATGACTATATGCTTTGTGAGTAATTTCAACAAGGAGCAGCTATCTTCTCTCTCCACTTGTGTAAGTTAGCTTAGTTTCACTTGATGTGATTTAACATAATGAATCCCAACAGAAACTCTGGTCAAATTTATTAATATTAATTCACCCCAAGTAATTTCTACCCTGCACTTAGAAGACTTTGTCACTGTAGCTCCTCATCAGTTAAATGAGAACAAAGTTGAGCAGGGCCAAAACTGAAATTTATAAATCTGTCTGAAGTTCTAGCCAGTCATTGGAAATACATAATATTAGAGAGTGCTCAAGAACTTTAATAGCTATTTTGGCTGGTTAACGTTTTAGTTATTTCTTTTGCTTTTGTTATAATTCATTTTATCCCTTCATTTTAACTTGTTATCTACATTTTAAACAAATTCCTGTGGATTCAAAAAAGAAAATAAAATTAGAATTTCTTCAAAATTCCTTGCAAGTTGACTTGGATCTTCCTTCTTAAGTATCTTCTGCACCCCAATAATCAGTTTCTTTTTGTTTTTTTCCAGTGGTTCTAGTGTAGCTTATGCAGCATAAAAGGGGAACAGCAAGGAAAGAAACTATGATAATTTTTCTTGTGCTAGTGAGCTAAAATTATGGAAACTAAAATCAGGAAGATTGAAGGACTCTAAAAAATAAGCTTATATATCTGTATGTCTGTATACATACATATGTGTATATGCTGTCAAAAGAATCCAGAAAATATGTTTTCCAACATTTTTAAAAATAGGTATATATACTATATTAAAAGTACATTTTAATGGTGTAATTTTAAAATTAATTATTATGTATCATACACATAATATAAACTGCAGCTGATAAAAGATACAGTTATATTGCCTAATGACTACATTTTGAATCACAAATCAGTTTGCCAGTGGAAAAAAAATGATTAGTTTTTTTTTAATACCCAGCATAACACAAAGTTATAGATTTTTGGATTATAGGGCAGATAGTACTGAAACTGTGCCACAATAATGCATATGAGCTTCAAACACAGTTACAGGAATATCTGCCTGTATTTCTCTTTTGAAAGACAATAGAAGGTTTACTGGAAAATTGTAACACAATCACAGTACTCCAGTTGTTAAAAAGTTTTTTCTGATTTCCACTTCGAATATACCTTATGCAAGTCTGGTTTTCCTTATGTTCTTCAACTAAAGTAAGTCTTCTCTGAAGTTTTTGCTTCTTTTGATTTCCAAAACATCTATAGACAGCAAATATAGCTCATGGGGGTTTTTGTTAGACTAGATAAACTAAATTATTTTAGTTCTCATCCAGACATCCAGTGTTCTGGATCATCCAAATTGTCTTTCTTTGTATCTGTAACAACCTAAAGATGTATTTGTCTACAATACAAGTAGTTTTCTCTGTATTAGTGTAGCTGCAATGTGTATATAAGCACAACCTACAGCACTAAGCTTTTCACTTGATGTAATAACATTTCATTCTGCAGCCAATAGAGAGAAATAATCCAAATAAGTTCTAAATCACTCAAAATACCTGTGTCTCTACTGTGACGAGAGAGAATGCTAAAACAAATCAATTAATAAATTAGGCATGTAGTGATCTTTATAAATACAGGAAATTTAGTAGATGAGTACTTTGAGCACTGTCTCTCTCAGGCCTAACCAGGCAAGGTTTCTCAAAACAGAGGTTTTAGCACAAAAAGCATCTTGCTTCTATGTTAGGATACAAATAGCATCTTCTATGCAAAACCATGTCAAAAAATGCATCTTTTAAGGTTAATTTTGCTGTTTCCCTCCCAGCCTTGTGTTGGTTCAATTAAAAAAAAAAAAAAAAGATTCATGCAACATTTTAAATATATCCTTATTCTCAGCAGTAAGGTAGGATAAGGACTTTCTCAAAATGAAGGAAATAAAACATTAATGAATAATGTAAAACCCAACCTAACCTCTTCCTATATCAGCATTTATGTTTATTTTTTCTTCGGATAAGAAAGTGTTGAATGAAACTGGCTCTATATCAAGCTTGGTGCTAGAAGTTATGATTCCCTAGATAACATAATTTCATTTATTTTCTAAACTGCAATAATATTTATAAGCTGTTGTCTTCTTAGAATACATTCTAATATAAATTATTTTATTCTAATTAGCCCAGCCAGAAAAGTAAGAAGTGTGGTATTTCACTATTTTGCTTGAGAGTAGAATAGAGACTGCAGTATTTGTCACAAAATAAATTCTGGGATTCCATAGTTTATAATAGTGTAGCTCAACTTACAAAGAAATTATTTTGGAAACCTCCAAAGCAGTTCCAGCTCTAAATCATCAAACCACATTTCATTCATCATATTTTGTAAAACAAAAGGTTATCCAAGCTAACCTTAGTGCTAGCTCAGCAGCATTCTGATGACAGTTGCTAATGGGTTGATTCCAGCTCAGAAACTTGTTGCCTCCTGGAAGATAAATGAGTCTTCAGAAAGAAAAAAATGAGCATCAGTGACGCTCCCTAAACCAATATGGTTGTCTGACCTATGCAACACAACAGGTATTGTTCTTCAAATTTATTGTCCACTGCCAACTCCCATAGCAGAAAGCTTCAGGGAATGATAATGAAGTGTCTTTTAGGGCACAATTCTTAGCTCTGCCAGTGGGAGTCATTAGCAGCAACATGAAAATCAGATAACTGCAATGGGTTTAAAACTGTGGGAGTAAAGCTGTCATTGAATCTCAAGGTTGTCAGAATTTGCTGATGATAACAATTCTGCAAGACCTTTAATCTGTTATTTCCAAGTATCTACTGCAAAGTCTGTCCTAAGTATTCTGGAAAAGAAACACCAAAAACAAACACAAATGCAAAAACAAAAACCAAAATAAAACAAACAAACAAAAAAAACCAAAATAAAAACAAAACAAAAACATCACTCAACAACAACAAAAACCCAAAACCAAACCAAAGCAACAACAAAAAGAAAAAAAACGTTATTTCATATTTGGCAAAAGTGGCAATACAGCCCGGTTGACATATATTTGGTGTCATAAAAGCACTGGGCCATCTGAAGGAGCTACCACCCAAGCGGCTCATAGACATGCACTTGGTGTGTCCTTGCAGCAGGGACAACCAACCTGCAGATGAAAACAGAATCTCACAGCAGGTTATGCAAAGCTGCATCAGGTTTTGTCCCTGTTACAGGCTTTTCTGCTTCCCAGAAAGAAGAGGTACCATCATACTTTCTGATTCCCCAATTCAATCTGATGACAACAGATGTTAAACATCCAAGGTCTCTTGCCTTCTGGGGTAGAAGGAATTATAAACATTTCACTCAAGAGAAACAGACACAATAGGCACATGCCTACGGATTCAATATGGAAAGATTGACCTCAAGCTGCTTTCTTAAATCTGAGTATAAAATCTATGGCAGAATCTAAAAAATAGGATTAAAATCTTGACACATTTTTAAACAATGGCAAAGATCAGTCATCTTTAATAACATTACTATTAGTATTTCATAGTAGATCTTCTCAGCTCAGTCTCGGGTCTTGGTTTTAGATTGTGTATGACATAGTATCTAAAATCATTATGCAAAAAGGAAAAGGCAATGTACATAGATATAAAGTGAATTACAGGTCTGGAAGTCTTCCCAAAGCCAATGTGGAAATGCCAAGGTTGTCAAAACCTGATGATGGGATATTAAGAAATCTTTCATCTTATATTTCCATGCTAGCATTAGTGAGTGCATTCTAAATATCTGGGGAAGTTATAAACACATGCAGTACAATTTTGTATGTCGTAAGAGTGACAAAGAGTAGCTACTGTGTTAAATTAATTGTGAAAGCATGTTTTTTGTACATTTTCTAGGTGTTACCAAGCACAACCTTGAATGTCAGCATCTTAGAAATCATTAATTGCACCCTATGCTAAATTATCATCTAATGTCAAGGAAAAAAAAGTTAAATCAGATTTTTTGAATTATTCATCACCTCCAATTCAATATGAACACTGTTCCAGCTGAGTGTTAAGCACTTTTGAATAGTATCGTAGAAGGTGAACATTCTTCTGGTAAGAGAATACCAGAAACTGACCTGCCCTATATAAAATACAGGTCCCAAAGAATCAAGAATACATACTTCAGGAGAAAAAAACAAAATACTAAAGATATTAACTTTGTTAATAGGGTCTCATACGTATTTCCATAATGTTTCAGATCAAATCCACTCACATAAGATTAAGACTCTCAAAAATAATCTTAGAAATCTCTTAATCTATGTCTCTCCAGTAACCAAACAAATTATTCAATTTTGTTTTTCAGTTAAAGTACAGAGCCTGCTTGCCATATGCCCATTAGTAGACTAACCTCTTGCTTCTGGGGATATTCCTAGGGTAATTGTTCCTACTGCCCTGGTTTGGTAGGATTTTGCCTCTGCTGAAGGTGCTTATGTTGGAGGAGAATGGTGAATTGGGCTGATGATTTTTATATCTGTACATTCTTGCAATAGCTATAATTCCCCAGAGTTAAATGCTTGGTGTCAATTAATGAAGGTGCTATTTAGATAAAATCTTATTATCATGTGACTACTCTATAAGCTTCCACGTTTCATACTACACACTTCAGAAGCTCCTTTGCCTATTCAAATAAACTTGGGTCTCACAAATCTTACTATCTGGACTGATCATTTGGGTCTGGGAAAGGAAGGAAAAGTTAAATAAGCAACCACAACACAAAAGAAAAAAAGAAAACACACAGCAAGAGACAGTTGTAAAAATCCAGTTACTGTGTAAAAAGTAGAATTTAAAAATCCCATGACTTGATGACCTGAGAAGCCTATGGTGACCTGATGACCTGAAATTTGAAATTTGCTATCCAAACTAAGATTATGAAACTTGCTTTCTTGAACATATGTTAATATTTTTTTTAAACTTATATTAGTTGATGCATAGTATTAGTGTGTAGAAAAAGCATCAGATGTCCTTAATTCACCACAGTAAACACTGCTCCACAGATGCTGCCTTATGTACTGTTTAGAAAGTGACTAAGCTCCAGCTGGCCTGTGAGTCTGCCAGCTAGGAGGAAAAACTGTAGAGAAGTAGAAGGATGCAGCAACAACTTTGTGAAGTACAGCAAGAATCTTCAGTCCAGGAGAAACTGTCCCACTAACACTTGTGTTCTCTCTGTATCATTCTACAGATTACTCTTGCTCCGAAGCTTTTTTCCTAGTAGTTGCTAGCTATCTGTTAATTCTAAATTAGTTTATTAAAATGTTGATTGCAAATATTAGTGATAGAGTTCTTCCTTTGCATTTCCAGATACCATGTCCAGCACATGATATTTGCTTAATACAAAATAATGAAACTCGCTTGAGGACCTGAAATTTAAAATGAGTGAAATTGAGGATTGGATGCTTGATTGAACTTGCTGCTTAACTGATAGCTTCCTCTATATTTACTGTAGAACACTCTGACCTAGATCTCAGGAAAAAAAAACCAAACAACTGGTTTAGAAGATAGTAGGTCTAAGTAGATTAGGTAGAAGATAATAGTATAGATGTGTCAAGCCTTTTGCATTTGCCTCCAAGCTTAAGGACTCATATCTGCCCCCTTTCCTATTTAGTGGGACAGACAGAATCTATCCAGATTCCTAAGTATGGGTGTATCTTGCAAACAGCAGTCTGAAGCCTAGGTGATCTCAGTCACCTATTCATCTCACAAGCAGAACTTACTGAGGAGCCTTGCCTGAAGAAGGATCTGTGGTCAAAAGATGTCTATCTCTAATTTAGTGTCTAAAACAAGATGGAAAATATTTAATTCCAAAAAAGATGTGGTACAACCATACAGTATATGTATTTATACTCAAAATTTAGAACTAGTGCTAGAGCTTCAGTGAAGCTCAGTTGGCAAGGGAGAGAGGAAAAGAGTCAAATTGGATAGTTCTTTAAAATCAAATAAAAAAATAATGAAAATAATAAAAAATGAAGTAATACAAAATTATGATAATGGAATTTCACTTGCTTCTATTTTATATTTTTTTCATTGTCTGCTTAATAGAATTCTAGTTTGTGAAATGCTTCCTTAGGATTTTTTAATGAATCAAACAGACACATAAAATGAAGGAATGCCAGTCAGACAATAACTGGGCATTGCATGATGTATTCTGGCAAGTTACTGACTCTGTTTTAGGCAATTGTGTAAGACCAGGGTTATGCAGCATAAACTGATAGCCCATCTGCTATGGTTTATAGCTATATAGATAAATATTTTTCTACAGTCAATTCTGGCACAGTCTGAAACTTGAACATTGTGGAAGTAAGAGTCTATGCTAAAAGGAAAGTTCCAGAAAATACATTAATTGGTGAATTTATAGCTTTTTTTTTTTTTTTTTTTTTTGCTTTAAAAGGTCAAGGGCTCAAAACAGCAGGCATATATGAAACAAAAATATTATGGTATTTCATATATCCTGAAAATAGAAACATCATGTACACTGGTCTTTACATGATCATACAGCAGTTCTGACTGTCCTGGTAAATTTTTTGGTACAAAAGAGTAATAAAAGCACTCAGTTAAAAAGGATCTGAAAGTTCCAGAATCATGGAAATTGAGTGCAGGACCTGGCACCTATTGTTATGCAAGAATCTTTCAGTATGGTAGAGAGTAATTGTGCAATATTAAAAAAAAATTTCTGCTATCTTCATAATGTGTTTTTTCTTTATGGACAACTTACAGATAGAAGTACACAGAGATGTGAAGCAGCTGTCTGTATGAAAGTATCTGGTAAAATCTGAGATGCTCCAGAAGGTGAGACAGGTTTACCAGCTGTGACACAGGATCTGTATGAGAACCTACCTATGAGAGGATCATCTAAAGCTGAGCACATTATTGCTGTGAATCACACCTTTAACCATCACCTCTACATGGCGACCCGAGTTGAGCCCAGGGTTAAGAAATTAAATAGCAATGCAATAAGAAAAAGCAAAACTTACTGGAGTGAAAGTTATTTTCCTGAATATAACTGTCTTGTGCCTTTTTATGTGTTGAGAGCTGTCCCATCTAGTTTCAGTTTCTAGAAAACTGCAGGTCTCCTATGTCTCCCAACTCAGGATTTAGTAGATATTTAGTAGATGTCCCCAAGACAGATATATAAACAGCTTCCTCAGATGTCCCAAGCTGGTGGACTCCTATGCCTGCACAACTGAATACAGTCCCTAAAATCATTGTCATAGTATAATTTTATGCCAAATCATCTCTGATAGATCTTATTTCCAGTCCTGTTTTTTCAGGTGGTCAACTATTTATCTGTGTTTGTGAACTCTTTTCTGAACTGAGACATCTCTCCTAGAAGTGATGCATAAGTATCCCAACCACTACAAAGGTGTTAAATCTTTCTGTGATTCAAGAATAAAAATAGTTGCACCAGAGACAATAAGAGTTGGAAAAGTGAAAAAAAACAAAAGCACCAAAATTACCTAGAGAGCTTTTCTATTTCATTATCCAAAGGATTTCTCATCAGTATGCTGATAAGAAAAAGACATATATGTGTGTTTCCCATATCAAATAGTGCTTGTTATTCTGTTCTTGAGGCTGCCCCAGCAACCAGTGACCTGTGTGAGAACCTGTGCTGACAAGCTCCACAGGTATCCAAGCTTAATGTAGCTCCGGAGTGCTTTTAATAGATAAGCATAGTCTATCTGTTCTGGCAAAGAAAAATAGGGCAAGCAATCAGACAACCATCTTCCATAACCTGAGTGGAATATTTAACACAAGTCAAGGGTAAAGAAAACAATCTTCCCAGAACAATGCCTTGAAATGCCATTGAAAAAGGAGCATCTGTGTTTATATACATTTCTGTGCATACATATACATATATATACACACACATATATATGTGTGTGTGTGTGTGTGTGTGTGTGTGTGTATGTACGTATGTATGCACTTATAATAGGAATGAGAGATTGCTCCTTTGTTTGCTTAAGTATATTATTTGACAAAACAGAAACCCTTTCTCCATAATAGTCTAGATATTCCACCTAGTAAAATGGCTAGGAGATATTATATAAAACCAGAACAACATAATGACAAAAAAGTGTTGACCCACAAGAAAATGAATTTTTCTTTACTTATTCTAGTTGACTAGAAATGAAAATCCTTATGCTACTGCATAAGATGGAACACAGAAAAAAAACCATAAGGTTTTATTTTTTTAACACATTTTCCTTTTTATTGAGTTTTATTCCCTTCTTATTGCCAATAAAATCTACAGTAAAATGATGCTGGCGTAATACTGTGTATTGCAAAATCCTTCCTACTGAATTGCCTTTTTCTTTTTGTTGATTTATACAACTCAGACAACTGAAAATAGAGTACAACAGATTTTTAAAAAATTTTTAGATGGCATTTTTTTTTTTAAGTACTAAATTTTAAAGACTTACCTATTAATCTTCATTTGCTATGTACATTTTAAGCGTGTTTCTATGGGGAATAATGTCTGTGATCATTAATTTAAAAGAACAGAAAACAGCTTATTAGCTTATTGGTTAGAGTAGCTCTAATCACATTTGAAGTACAAGACATCCTGAAAATTAGAAAAAAATATCTCCTTTGAGCAGTGGAGCTGAGTACCAATATGCTGATAAGATGGCAAGAGACGGAGTTTGGATATTTCCATTCTCTCCAAATAGTAATCTCATGTGACATGATCCATATCTTGCCAACATCACTATGAATGTAAGATGAATAATTCTGTAGAAGTAGATACTGACACCTCATCAAGTTTTTGAAATGTTACTAAAGGAAAATGGTATAGGGAGAAAAAAAAATAAAAGAATGAATAAGCAGAGTAAAAAAGGCATACAGGAATGAAGAATTAAATCAGAGTCTGACTGAAACAGGGGAAGACTTATGATATAGGGGAAGACTACCTAAAGGTTTGTATTTCCTGATCTCAAATGTCTAAAAATCATGATATTTGAAAGCTAGCAAAAGGCTCTAATGCTTCCTTATAAGGTGGGGCCTACTTAGGTCTTCCGAACTGTAAAGATTAGACACTAGACATGCTTTTAAAATCTGAAATTATTTACATAATCATTACTTTCTAGAGGTAGCTACTTCTGTAAAACATTAGCTATTAAATTTGTAACAATATCATGAACCCTGACAACACTGTGCAAGATTGTTAAAAGGAAAGAACAAAGGAAATTTGTGTTGTGTGAGTTGGTAACATCCCTTTGCTACTGTACTATGAAAATCAAGTGGCATAGGAGAGTATTTGTGCCTGTTTACTGCCACTTAGGAAGCTATTACAAAATATACACAGTTTGTTATGATCAGAGACATAAGGAAAAAAAAGAGGGGAATAAAACTTTGTTTAAAAAAATAGGTATTTTTCAAATTCAAATATTACTTTTCTATCACATTTTATGCTCCACACAATATTTTAGGCTCCTTTTCAGTACTGCCATCAGTGAAACATGTCCTAAGACAGTAAAACAAGGATAGGTTAAACATTGATGTGTAAAAGTCTGCAGCCTGCATTTGTTAAAAATAAAAAAGATACATTTCAT
>JANRMJ010000054.1:70738915-70773873 GCA_025584955.1 Alethe diademata
GATGTGTAAAAGTCTGCAGCCTGCATTTGTTAAAAATAAAAAAGATACATTTCATGTAATTCTCTTTACTTGTCTCATTAAAGTGGTGGTGAAATTCCACTCTCCTGAAATCAGTTAGAGTTTTGCCATTCTTTTCCATGGTGCCAGCATTTTATTTACAGATTCAACATCCACTCTATTTCAGACAGTGTTGGCTCAACCTTTCCCTTACTCTCTGTCCCATCTCCCAGAAATTGCTGTTCTTGTAAAAGAAGAGGAAGATGATCCTGAACTACTGTAGTCTATAATATTTCATACAATGGTCATAAATTCAGATTATCCTTGTCTACTTTCAGGTTTTTGAAAGATAGAAGCTTAAGAACTTTATCCATTTCCAAAGACATTCTATCAAAACAAAAATTCCACACCATATGAGATAGAAAAAAAAATGAAACAGTGACTATAGCTTGCTAAAAATTGAGGTGCATGTAATCCAGGAATAAAAAATACCAAAAATAGAACATTAAGGTTTTTTTTTTTTAAACCAGATAATATTTTTTTCTGTTTTTCTTTATGAACTTTACTTAATGTTCCTTTTGAGCATCAAAAAGAAAAGAAAAAGAAGACATAGAGAAGAAAAAGGAGAGTAGGAGTCTAGGAGGGAAAAAAAGGGAGTGAAAGTATTCAAAATAAAAAGATAAGTAAAAAAATAATTCAGACATTGAAAAAACCGATTTTTTAAAGGAAAAGTAAAAACCCAGACCACAAGCATAGTCTCGTACTTGTCTTAAGCTATAATTGTGAGGGGCATCTAGACAGTCAGACACCACTCTGCGTTCTCCAAAACATGCTGGGACACAAATTTTTATAAGCTAAAATCCAACAGTAAAAACATTCCCATTTTTCTTTCTGTGATATATTTTTCAAGCACAGAGGTTCTGAAACGTAATCATTGTTCTCTGGTGAACCTTTCAAGGACTTGTCCTTTCTTCTTACTCACTCATCAGTGGAAGCAAGCTAGCAAGTTCTGGAGCTAACCCCATGATGGTTTTGTGCTGTTTTCCAGGAGAGCATTTTAAACAGAGTGCGTATTCTCTGGGTAAATATTCTAAGAAATTTCCGTCAGTGCAAAGCCTGAAACGTTTCAAGAGCTCATTTGCTTACAAGCACAGCGCCCGCAGGAGTGATGGGAAGTTTATGTGGTTGGCTGCAAGGAGAGGGAAGGGTGCCATCAGTTTGCTCCATGGAAGGTTTATTCAGCCAGCTTATTTCCACTGCTCATGCAACCAGCCTCTCTATCTCCCTGCCTGGAGCACACTTAGCTTTAAGCTGCCCCTTGTTACTCTATTTTTTTTCCTGTAACAGTTTAATCTTAGGTCATCCAGAGGTCAATCCTGAGACTGTATGTTCCTGAGATAGGGCTGTAAGCCATGTGGAAGAAACAATACGCTGGTTCATGATTATGAAAAAGCACAGGGTACTTTCTTCCACTTTTTCTTCCTTTCAGCTTTAATGACAGTGAGGGAGCTAGATTGTAAAAGCTACACATTAGGCTTTTCCTTGGGGAAAGAAGTGGAAAAGTGAGATTTTATGCACGAACAATGGGATTCAACTAAAATGAACTAACAGATTTTTTTCCCTGACTTAAATGGAAGTCATGAACTTTTTATGATATGTGGTCTTAAGGATTTAAGATTCTCAATCTAAAAAATCTGTGTAATTAGTAAACCCTATAATATATGAAAAAGGTGTGCTTTTGCTAGATGATTCTGTAGATTATATGTAAAACAAAGAGTTTATCGCATATTATCACTCCATATGAGTTTCAAGTTTGTATGGGGCAGAACTGTTCCTGGATTTACATCCTCTTTTGTCATATCTTTCCTTAGCAAACAGGCAACTTTTTTCTGACACAATGAAAAAAAGATGTCTCACCACAAATCTGTCTTTCAACTACATTGTATAACACCTTCAAATTAGTTTTTGAAGTTTTTTCTATGCTAGGTCACACTTGAACAAATATTGTCGTTCTTGCCGACATTGGTGTTCTTTTTCATAAAACACAACTCATCCTGCTTTTGGTTGTGAAACCAACATAAAGCATATTTTGCTACCATTGCATCTCAAAATTTAAAATTACACATTTGAAGTCAGATTTTATAAGCTCATTATGATCAGAAACAGGAAAATCTATTTGTTTTTCCTTAAAGGAGCTATCCAGAAACAGGTAAATTACATGCATTGCCCAATTACTTCATTCTCAACCATAACAGCAACTTTTTCTTTCTTTTTAATAAACTCCTTGCAAAAAATCAAGTCATTCACTTGGAATAAATGATTGGTTGACTTGTGATAGCTGTGGAAAACAAATGAATCAACGCAAAGATATCACTTATGCTTCAGGGAGTCTCTGCAGTGCAGATTGTTTAAAGCTGGGAAAATAGCATGAAAAAAAAACCTGTCACACTTTAAATTTTTTCCTATATGTCATCTATAAACCATTATCAGATGAATGATAATGATCTTTAGTTCATGAAACACACTATATAAACTTTGGTCTGACCTATGTAATTAATATTTTTTGTTGATTGATTTGTTCTGTTTCCAAGCTTCTGTTCTTTTTTTATTTAATCCTTAGTGTAGAACCAGTTGAAGGGAAGAGGGGATGGAGAAAAGAATTAAGAACTAGTCAAGAAGCAATAAATTCAAGTTTTGTATGGTATCATAAAAAGACTAGGAAATACAAACTGAAAAATCACACGTGTTAAAATGTACTCTGAACAATGAAGGTGTCAATTGACCACACAGAGGAATCCGGTGCTATTTAACATAACTTAAGGCATCCTGGACACCACACATGTGTGGCAGACATGATACAGGGTTGGCTTGTGTCCTTCTGGAGTTGCAAACAAGGGTCTAGGAGTATTGCCCAGGGTGGCCCAAACAGCTCTAGGTATCTTTGGTTAGAAAAGCAATTGAATCTGTACAGTACCTCCATTTGCTCCTTTATCTCTATGAACTTGGAGCTTTGCTCTATAATCTGTCACTAAGTAGTTTCTACCTGAGCCACATCTTGCAAATTTAAATGTTTTTCTTTAGTTTTTAAAGCTTCATTGATTTACTGTAAGTCTATCTGCAAACCTTGCCTCACTTGTATATTTCTATTATCACATCCACAGGTTACTTCAGTAAGAGCACTGTATGTTACTACTTTATTCTTCATGACAAGTGCAATATCTGGCAGTCCTGAGAACAGATTCATGTAGGCATTTCAAACAAGGACCATCTTTGCTGAAGTTGTGACATTTTGTTTGAGGAGGCTGCACTGATCATGGAATCAATAATAAATTTTCATTGACTATTTTTGTATCCATTAATAGATGATAACAGAAATTATGCTGCCAAAGCTAAGCACAGTTTTACAGACTTCTGATAGCTTCAGATATCTCTGTACTGAGTAAGACATTTGCAATTCATATATCTTTACAGAAAGGAACTTCAGAATATTGTGAATTTTTTTATATAACTAACTTTATTCCCCTGAAGAGAGAGAACTACATTACAAATCTGATATTCAGGATTCTGAATCGCCTTTTACTTTCATGTTAAATTTCCCCATGGTTTCTTTTACTACTTTATTTGGTTTAATTGTCCTTTTGCTCAGCTCAAAACACCACGAGCTTTACGACAGACAGCATCTTTTAGTGACAGTGTTGTTTTGTTTTGCTTGAGTAAAAGGTGGCATTTATGTCCTATTAAAGGAAGAAGAGTGGAGGATAAAAAGAGGTTTTGTTTGCTTGTTTGCTTTGCTTCCATTTGCCAGCGTCCATTCCAGCATGCAAAATACAGAACACAGTGATAGAGACTGCACTAACTCCATGTGGTACATTATGAAAAACCTTTTATCACATTGGGAAATAAAGGCAGGAAATTGTGTCAGTTTATTGGACATAAAACAGTCAGCCATCTCACTGTGATTGAAGGAATACAGTTTATAATCCCAGGTCCTTCCAGGTCTGTGTGCCATGATCTCTGCTGGAATGCCTTGTGCAGTGGGAAGGCTGACACCCTTTTGCATCTCTCCTGTGGACTAAAGGAATATATTGTGGACTAAAGGAAAAAAGCCAATTGCCTTTTCCTTTTACCTCCTTTTGTAGAATGTTCTTTTCTTTCAGCAAACAAGCAATAATACCTTGCACTAAGACACTGCCATTTGAAATGTTTGCTGCCCAAGAAAGCAGAGTGCAGTACATACACTTTACTCACCCTCTGCTGCTCATTTATATGTAAGGTCAGTGACGAATCAGACTTGGACATAGATCTGTTTAAATCCTGTTTTTTAATGCCAGCTTACTTAATTCTTGGTTGAAAGACAAGCCAAATTTCAGGACTTACCAGAGCATTACATTAAGTTAACCTCCAGTGCTATTCCCCATAAAACTCTGATAAGAACATTTTAATAGTTCACTGTTAGCTAGAGTATGATAGTCACAGAGAGTTTTTCTCAAGATATTAATGTTCCCTGTAAATCAATAGCATTGAAGATACCAAAGATGAGTATATGGAATTCACTGGTTGTGCTCCAAGAGTAGGTATAGTCCACTTTGAGAAAGGATTGGCTACAAAGTTTATTGTTGTTTTTATTCACACTCCACTGCTTTTACTGGTCAAATAGAGCAACATTGCATGCTGCCAAGTGTTTAAAGATGGAATAGCTCTATAGATTTACATCTTGCTCAAGAAATCTGCCTTTCTTATTGTTGTCTAAAAATTCTACTTGCCAGCTACCATTATTCTGAGAAAAAGGGATGGCTCGTCTTTCACAAAAATTTGACAAGTCATAGATGCAACTGCCTACTCCATATTTGATTCAAAATAATGTTAAAAAACAGCAAGCTCATTGTCTGAATTTTAGTGCCTTTTTGATGGAGAATGTACATGAACAGTGTGCTACATTTTTTCTTTTTTCTAAATTTGAATTACTAATTATCTATTTATTCAGGAGCTTCCAAATAACTGGAATATCTTGCCCTTTTGAGGCATCAGTAGTTCATGGACTAGGAGTTTTCATTTTGTTAATTTAAATTATCAGTGTGACAAGATTATCATTTTTCTTTCAGTCATCCCAAGTTTTGTTATGCATTTACCACGCTACTTCATCAGAAATAAATGAGAGCTTTGCAAGTAATTCAGCTGTAAAATTTCTCTTGAGACAAAGTTTGGCTTCCAAAGACTGTATCAGCACAGGGGCTTGTATACAAATTAAATTACAGCAGTAGCTTTAGTTTCTAATAACTAATGGCAAACTGAAAATCTAAATAGACAACAGAGGGAACAGACAGGAACTGTTAACCTGACAGTGTAGTATACAATAACAATGGATTAGGTTCTCACAAACTTGAAAACAATTCTCACAACCATGAAAACAATTTCCAATAAAACATCCTTCTGATGTAAGAAACTTTGTGTCACGTGCAAGTTAGGTATTTATTGTAAAGAAAAGTAAGATGGTCATGATTATACAACCTTGAGAACTAAGGAGATAGCAAATATCAGGCTCTTTATTTTTGGACATAGATCTACTATCCCTATAAGAGGGTTTGTATATGATCATTTTCTGAGTGAAGGTACTTGTGAAATATGAGGAAAAAAAATTGGAATTTATGCTCCTTCCTAGGATTGTTTTTTGTCATGAATGTGTAAAATTGCCCGAGCTGCCATGACATTATAGAAGAGTAGAGATAAAGGATTAACTACGTAGAGTATCACCTTCTTCAAATAATTGGCTTTTGGTGTTGAAGATGTATTGATTTTCTTCTTAATATTTCAGTCATCTTTTTTTTTTTTCACATGATAACAACATTTCTCTGCAAAATTTGTTTGACATATTGTTCTTGTCTTATACTTTACATAGTGTTTGTGGTTTTCTAGTGCCATATCAGTACAGGAGATTCAATTACAGAAATATTGCATGCATAGCTGAACTAAGAGTATATTAGGCATAGAAAATCTGAACCAGTTTCATATTGTTACATTTAAAAGAGCTTAAAAAAATAAACCTTTTCCTATTAGAGAAGCATCATCAATGGTGTAGAAAAAAGAAATTTGGTGCATAAAAGAGATTCATAACATAAACAGGTTTTATGGTAGAACATAAAGTTGGAACATAAGCATAAATGCAAGATGGTACAAAACCCCAGGAATGTGAAAGTACATTACCTTTTATTTTAAAAACAAGTAGCTCTAGCTTGTTGGGAAAAAACCATCATCCATGCTTGCACTGTATATCAGAGTGGAGTGCAAGAGCAGCTGAGCTAACACAGACCTGATTGTATTTGTTAGGCTCAGTGTTACAAGGTAGACTTAGTAGCAAGCACCTTAAATGTCTGCTGGCTGTACCAGCTTTTGCTGCACCCTGGGAAATACACTGAATCCAATATTACCTGGGCACTACACCAGCCTACTACCATGTCAATGAGAACGTTGCATGCATAGCTTGAATTTCAATAAAAACTGGCTCACAGAGCAGCAGCTTGATTTTATATTCCCACTTCATGATGTCTTTCTCTACTTTTCCCAGAAAGACTATAAACAGATTGGTCCAAATTGAAATGTCATGTGAAACTGTTGCACTAAGACTCAGTGCAAGATTACTGTAAGTTTAGATGATACTGTCCTTAAGAAACTGTTTTTTCCCAAAGGGGAAGATTTTGTAAGTTGTTTCTAACAAAAAAGAGGGATTTTTTTGTACTTTCCTAGGAATTTTCATCAGTGAAATAGACAAGTAATAGTATTTAGTCTCCAAATTCAGTTCATCCAATACAAGGCCAGCTCTTTACTGCAGCTCTGTTGAAGAAGTATTCCAAAATAGAACATTTATAAAATGCAGGCATGGATTCATTATCTGGAGTTTCATTTGAGTATGTTTAATTTCATGTATCCTGTGTATTTATTTATACAATCAAACATATGTAGAAAAAAAATCCTAAAATGGAAAAGTAAGGAAATGGAACATCATTAATATTGAAGTAAAACAGTGTTTGTATAATAAACATAACAAAATTGAGTCAGTGAAATAAAGGAATTAGTTGGTAGATTTAAAACAGAAGCAAAAGTAAAGCTTCCTGTTCTGGTTTTTGTCTGTAATAAGTACAGTGAAAGGAATTTTGAATTAAGATATTTTTCCAGTTTAATTTCAGGCATAAAGGAAGATCCATCAGTTGTTCTTACAAAGCAAGAACGATGACATTCCTAGACTGCAGTGCTCCTGTTTGTACCACCTACTGGTTAATAATGTGAGAGGACTCATTCTTTCTGAAAAAAAACAGCTTTTTTGTCACAATAATTAACACTGAAAATACAAGAAGCTTCTCTCTATGTTTGCAGTCTGCTTTCTGTTGTGTTTGCTACAAAATCATTGCTGCTATAATTTGGGAGGCTTCCAGTGAGGAGGCTCTAATTGTCTGCTTTCTGCAAACCCTGTCATGCACCAAAGAAGTAGAGGTCATTTCATCCAATCTCTAACATGCATTCTGGTATCGTTCTGAAAAGTAAAACTTTTTGCAGCCAAAGCATTAGGTTTTTGGGGGGGAGGGGTGGTGTTCATAAAAAGGGCTAGTAAAGCCTTTTATTGAGGGCTCTGCTCCCTTTTCATGTGGCCAGCAGTGTGAGGCTGTGCACTCACAGCACTCCAAGCCTCAGCCTGGCATGGATGTTGGAGGATGTCCTAATGCTCTGTAGCTGGCCTCAGATGCGCTAGACATGCTTTCAGACATGGGTACTAGGATGTGAGGGCAGCTTAAAATCAATTATGCCCTAAAATGAAAAACAGATGGTGATAAAGCAAGGAAAAGCAAAAAACAGGGAGGCTGAGATTGATACTGAACAGAGCTGCCTTCCACTCCTCTCAGGCCTTCCAGGAAGCTGGATCTGCCCAGAGCTGGGACAGAACAGATATACCAAAAGTGGTCTCTTTATCACCAACATTATTTGTCTCACCTGAAACTTCTTCCTCAAAGAAAGAATTTTCTAGTATGTAGAACTTTGGTCCAGTCCTATCATGGCCATCATTGAATTATTTTCTGAATGCATATATGAGACTACAAGAGTTTCTATAGGAGTACCACTCAGTTAATAACCTTGCCCATCTACTCCAGTAACAACTTTTGAAAGGGTCCCCTATGCAAAGTTTAGCCAGCTGTGCAGGACCAGAATGTTCAGTGATGCTTGCCTGAATGAAACATTCTGCACTTTTGATGATCTGAAGCAGGCCAATGTTGCCAATGTTGTTTCTTAATATTTAATAGTGGATAATGTGCTTTTCTTTCATGACTGTAATAATTACTTAACATCTTCTTGGTAATGATGGGTGCAATGATTTAGTTAGGTGTATATATACATTTTTAAAAGTCCACTATGATGTCAAAACTGATTTTGATCCCACTTTCTCCACTGAATAAGGACTTCAAATTTAATTTCTCATGTAGATGATTTCATTTCACATTATTCTCCAGCTCCCTCTTTCAATGAGTTCTGGTATATTTAATTTCCTTTTCTTTTTGAGCAGAAATCATTGTATAGAAAGCTTCAATAAAACTCTATCTCTACAAGTTCTACTGTACTCTTTTCACAAGGAGGAATCAGAAGTCCATATATTCAAGATTTTATTTTATAAGGGTGATTTAATTTGGTTTTATGTTTGTTGTCCAATACTTCTTAAAATTTTCCCTTTTTAAAGCAGCTAGTATGTAATCAAAATGTTCATATAACCTTCTTTAGTATATCATTGCTCCCAGCCCTCTGTGTTAATAGCTGGTTAGAATCAGTCATTGTATATACTTTGGCTTGTTTTCCCAGGTGTGCTAATTTGCACTAATCAACACTGAATTTCATTTGCCACTTTATTACATATGTCAATATTTTGACACCCTTCTGCACATCTTTACATTATTTTTTTTTACTTTTATAATCCTGAATAATTTAAAATTATCAGCAAACTTTATTATCACTATTTACCTTGTCTTTCAGGTAATTAATGAGTATGCTGATCAACACATACTATGAGAAAGAGGTATCTTATTTGAGTGCCTTCTATTGGGAAAAAGACTGCTTATTTTATGTGTTTTTTTCAAAATTCTTTTATCTGCTGTGACTGATATAATTAGAGGTTTTCTGTTTTGTTTGGTTTTCTGTTTTGTTTTGTCCTTTCTAGGACACCCCAGAATTTAAAACGTATGGTGCTAACATTTGTTTCTATGATTTTTTTTAAGAAAGACCTCCTTCTAGAAAACTTTGTTGACTTATCTCTTTTCAAACATAGTTTTCATTGTGATTTTTATAATACCCTATATTCTGGGATAATGCTGTTTTTACTGTGCAGTGTCCTGCTGCTACAGCAACATTTCAATACATCTGAACCTTCAGTTCTCAAGGTAAAATGTTGGACAACAGTAGTTGATAATTATGTGGCACCTAAGGCTTCAAGCCAATATGTCTCAACTGGTTTAAATATATGTGATAAATCATAGAGTTTCAAGACTAATATTTTCTAAAATAATGCAGCTGTCCTCTAAGTAAAAGTATTTCTTTCAAAATTTTCTCATCAAATTTGAAGTATGGTAGAGGTCATTTAAGGTAGAAATCCACTGGTACAAGTACTGAATTGAAGAAGATTGTTTGGAGCTATGATTTGCTTACTGACAAAATAATTCCTGAACACCATTTATAGGTGTTGTTAGTCATTCATCTGAGAGAATATTACTACTAATTTCTCTGTGCTTACACTCTTTGTCTCATAACCTCAAGTGATGGGATGTGTTCAATGTTTACAGTGAAAAGAAGACTGCATTTGAGTAGACAGAATCAATGTACTTCTCTCCAAAGTGAATGGTAACCTGTGCTTGATAAAGTCATGTTTGCTTTATAAACACCACAGTACTGGAAAAAAATTCATTATCTCATTGAGGAGCTAACAAGCTAAGAGAGATGGAATATTCTGTTTTCATATAAATAGCAAATAATGCAGAAAAGAATATATTTTCAGAAAAACAATTGAACACATCTTTGAATTGTAAGAACACTGGAATAGGTGGCTGGGAAGGCTGTATAGCCTCCATCATTAGGCAAGTCTCCCAGGAAAATGATTTAAGGATATCTGAGCAGAGCATGAAGGGAGAAGTTTGGCTATATGATTACTTGCATTTCCTACTATTTTTTTTTCTGATTCTAATGTAATTTTTAGTCATCCCCTCTGTAAATTCTACTTTTTATATTACAAGTAGAATTATCACTTAAGGTAAACAACGTAACCTGTTAAAAGGAGACTATGCCTATGTCACTTCTTTTTCTTTTATCTGCTATCATGTCAGAGCTTCTATTTGTCATGAACTTTAAATTTTTAGCATTTGCTAAAAACTACATGCACTAAGCTTTTAGAAACTCTTGTTCTGTGCATGTAAGCAAAAAAAAGTGTTTTGTCACATAGCTGGAAATACATTTTTGTTTTTCATGTTTTGCAGTATTTGCTCATAGTAATAGACTATGGGATCCTGAACTGTTTCCACAGGAAAGGCAATACAAAATCTGTTTCAAGTAATTTTAGTGTGGGCTGAGTTGTCACTCAATAAAATGTTTACCAAAGTGAAATCCTTACTTGAATGAGAAGTCCAGATGTCTTTGCTTTGCATTTCTCCCTCCTAGTTTCATTCCAGTATTCCCTTTCAGAGAGTGAAATTCTGTTCATTTCCTAAATGAATTTGCCTAAATGGATATGGCACACACCACTTGAGATGTTGCAGCGTTTCTAAGATATCTACACAAGGCTGGCAAAAATTACATGAGTCAAGGGAATTCTGCACCCTTTGAAAGGAGCAGCTGAAAAGACAATGAGGATATCTTAAGGCATCTCAAAGCATCGGACATTTGTGGTTAGACATCAATTATCCCATGATAACTGAAACATGCCGTTTTAGGTCTTCATTTTACCACAAGGTTGGCAAACAACAGTCAAATGGTGATTTCCACAGCTGATAGAAAATCACTTGCTGAGTTTTGCTTTTCTTACTTAAGACTATCACTCTGCTTATTCTAACAGTTTTTGCTTTGTTGATTGTGCTTTTCCATTTTTTACAAAAAAAAAATCTTGTTTTCTGCCACTTACAGTCTTCTTTCTTGACTTTTCTTTATTTGAGTCAAGGTGCAGTTTAGCACAGAAGCTCGTAAGTTTTCAAATATCCAGAGCAATTTGCCAGGTGCAATCCACTTCCACAACATGTCTGTGGTGATTTGCCTGTTAATTATAAGCAGACACAAACAAACTCATATTCCCTATAACTAACCCATGCACTAAGAGCTCACAGGACTTCTCAATTTGTCAGGGCACAAATAGAAATGCTCTTGCACTTCTGGATGAAATTGTTTGTGAAATTATCCTTCACAGCTGCTTGTTGCCAGCCTTGCAGCTGAGATGCCATAACTGATCATGTTAATTTCCAGTCCATTTTTGTGCAAAGTTAAATGGATTAGTTTAATCTAACACTGAGGCTTTCTTAAACAGATTTACTCCTTTGCATTGAAATGGAGGATGTTTTTCCAGTGAAGCAGCTGTGATTCAAATCGTTATTGTTACATGGAAAGAAGTAAAACTCAGAAAAGCGTAGATGTTTGGGTAAACAGTACACTTCAAACTGAGATTTAGTCAAAAAGTAATGGAAGTTTTGTTTTAGGGACAAAAACCACTTCTCATTCCTTATATTGTTTACCACACACTGCATTGTGCAAAACATGTTTTATTTCACTGAGTAAATGGTTCATTTTATTAAGCCAAAAATTAACTATAATGTTTTCTCTGAAGCTCTCCTATCCCCAGCACTTCCTTTACAATACTGACATTTGGAAAGTCACAGAATAATTACACCAGAATGTTTTTTCACATCTGTAAAGTATTGACAGTAGGTGGCCTGAACAACCAGCCATCAATTGCCTTGAAAACATGTAGCAGAATAAATAAATCCTCTGTGAAGACGCCTATCACTGTGGTTCCACATTTCTCATTTTTTCCTTTCCCTCTGGCTTGCTTGAATCATGTTTCCTATGCTGAGGCTATATATTCTGTTGCTAAATGTCCCCATCTATGATCAAGGAGGTAAAGAGAACTGATTTCCCTGCTTGCTTTCTTCCAGGCCTATTTCACAGGCTCAGTGCTTCCCTTTAGAAATTGAAATTCAAATAGTTTTTGTTCAGAAGGCTATATATATTCTTCATCTTAAAGAATCTCTGTACCTGCATAAATGTATATTCAGAAACATGAACACACACGCTGTGGCAGCAGAGACAGCATCAATGGACATTGGATCTATGTAATAAATAATATAATTTATATTGTGAAATACTGTGGATTCCAGTGCGAGCATCCCTCACAGACCACAGATACTCTGTCTGTTTTTCACAAAAAAACCCCTCATCATCAAAAGAATCCAGTCCTAATTAGTTATCAGCTCCCAGATTAAGAAGTCAAGCAGCTGATACTGAAGGCAAAAAGGGCAGATGTGACATGTGCAGAAAATACTTGGATGTTCTTGCAGCTACAGCCAGGTGCCTCATGGCCACGATTAATTATGTTGGGAGGGCTGCTGGATTGCTCTCTGAGGGCCATCAGCAGTCATAAGAATGCATTATATCCAGTTACAAAAAGCCTAGCAGGCTATGTCCTGCTCTCAGATATGTGTGTTCTGCCATCTGGACTAAGACAATGCAACATACCTGGGCATCAAATCATCAGCCTGTAGGAAACACCACCTGCTTCACAATTTATGGCATGTCCTGTCACCAAATGAATCAGCAACAGCAAACACTCCCAATTCTCTCAGGTATCTTTGCTTTCTCGGAATGCTGAAATATGATGGAGGTGAGTTGTGTAATCAGGAGCTCCCAGGGCTCTGGGAGAGACACTGCACCTGGTGAGTTAGCTTTGTGAGCCCATTCTGACTGATAGTGCATAAAGCCAAAGTGATGACAACTTCTTTGCAGATGCAAAGTTATGGGGTTTAGATGATATGTTAGTGGTCTGAGACTATTTCTGAGAAGCTGGGAATTTTACCAGGGTACTGGGTCCAGGAGGCTGTGATCTTCATACTTATATGGTGTGTATATGCTGAGGATCTGGATTATTTCTTTCTCTGAAATTTCATTTCTCAATTTTATTTTTATATGAACAAAAGTTCACTGGAACTACCTAACAAGGAAATAATAGCAGGAAAAGTGAGTGGTTAAGGTGATCTAAACACTGATTTAATCATGATATGGAATAGCTAAATGGAAAAGGGTTATTGGAGATCCCTTACCTTTCCCCTTCACGTTTTTATTACTTTTCTAAAGCCTTGGAATAGAAAATAGAAATGTTAGACTGAGACCAAGCCTAATAAAATGCGAAGGTTTTGGATTTTTTTTTTTTATTTTTTAAAGGAATTACTTTGAGCTCTGCTGGGGTTTGCCTCTTCATAATCCTTGGCAGACAAATTACAAAGGCAAGACTAATATATTGATGTATAAGGGATAAAAACATTCCTTTGAAGTTTACTTCAGTGACCTCAGGAATGGGCAAGGAAAAGGTTTTCCTGAACACAGCCATTTTTCTCCTCTAATCTAGTTTTTCTGACTTCTAGGTTGCATCCACTCTGTGCTAGTCCAAGAATAAAGAAAAACTGTCTCTAAAATCAAGCATCCACTTTTGATACACCTTTGAATAAAAGCACCCTAACCATTGTATTCTGTTTCTCAGTCTTGTAAAAGATTTTGTGATGGAGCTTTGATCTTGAAATTTTACTTTCCCAATTTGTCTGTCTTCTTTCATTCTAAAATCAAATGCAGTTATCAGAGAAGTCCAAGGCTTCTTTTAATCTTGGAGATAGAAAAAAGCTCAATCTGCATCTAAAAGCAAGCTCAAGCCATACAGTTTGTTCCCATTATAGAGACAGATACTGAATTATGCAACAAGTTCCCAGTGAGCAATTACATTTTAATCACAGTAAAGATTTTTTCTGCAAAGACACTTCCATAGATGATTTATTTCAAGAGATAGGAATTGTGCCCATACAGCTTAACTGGGAAAGTGTTCAGCTTCCCCAGACAAATTTCCTGGCAGGAAGATTGTTTGAGGAGACCAGTAACTAATATTTAAACCACCTATTTTTTTTTTTTTAAATTTCTCTCTTTTTGTTGTTTTTTTTTTTTTTTTACAGTAAATCTTTAACACAACTTGACCTCTGGTAGAAAAGTCTTAGTCTGCAGTTCCATTTGGTCACTCATGGCTTGCTTTCTTGGATTAGAAACTCCATGAATTATTTTTATTTTTCATAAATAGATTGTGGTGTTTACAGTAGTTGCCTTCTGTGCTGCTAAATTGAATAACCATATAGTTCTTCAAAGAATGGCTGAAAATAGAATTATATTATAGAGAAATGTTACAGTGCATTTATTATCAAAATGAAAGTCTTACTGTGGGTAAATAAATGTGATATTGTTCAGAATTAGAGATATGCTTATCATCATGCATTAAATAGAAATTAAAATATATAAGAAGCTATGTAAAATTTATAAAACTAAATAGTTAAATTCAAAAGACTTTAAAGATGCTTATAAAGTTCAAGCTGTGCTGCTACAGTATTACCAGAAACATTTGCTACATTCAACCAAAGGAGGAAAAACATAAAAGAGAAGAATGGGTCAAAAGAGACATTAGAACCCTTCCTTTGTTGGTCTTTCTTCCAAGAATTTGAGCATAGTTTATAACTGGTATTTATGTTTTGCTCATAAGCAGAAATCTCCACATACGGTTGCTTGCACAATCACTGAAATTTAAAAAATATTTTTGGTTTTGATTAGAAAAAATATGCTAAGAAACATGCCAAATGAAACAGTCCTTTTTACAGAACATGCTTTTCTAGCAAGCATAAACAAGCTTGCCTGTGACTGTTTAATCTGTCTTTGGCCCTTTCACCAGCAGAAAGGAGAAAGCTGTGAAATGGCAAATGCCAGGCCCTTACGGATTTACAGAAAACACTCAAACATTTCAGCTGCACTCAGGAAACCACTGTCTGGTGAATGTTGTTCATGGACTTCAGAATTCTGCCAGGTTGCTGCAGCATGCACCACCCTGGGATTCCAGATAGATTTCCATTAAGTGCTTTTAACTAGCATAGGCTGCATAGCTAGTTGCCTGAATCCATGTGTATGGCTATTATAACAAGCAAATAAGTGAATAGATAGACAGATGCTTAACATGGATCAATGCTATGCATTGCATAACTGCAGTTTCTGTCACAAGAGGAGGATTCAGGACTTACATTTTACAACTGGTAACCAATTTTATTGAACTCTATAAAATGTAAATGGGTGAAGAAATTTTATAACCTGGACTGCAGGATGCTTTCTGATCTTCTCTTGATGTTGAATATTTGTAGTGCTTTCTTACAAAGGAAAAAAAAGTAATATAAAAGCTTTGATCGTTGCAATGCCTAGCTGTAAAGAAAACACACTGGGACATTGGGGAAATCACTCAATCACTTAGCACAGCTTGTTACAATTCTTTTGTATCCTAAACGAGGTAGTTTGAAAGTGCAATATAATAGATATTATTGCAGCATTTCATTCTAGAATAATTAATCTCAGTATATAATATTCAGTAATAACCAGAACGTTACTATTTATAAGTGCACAGTAACTTCAGGACAAGATGCTTTTAGCAGTACATGTTGAATTTGGTTCTTTCAAATATTATTGTCTAGCTGTTAGCTGAAGTCTACATTTTCTTGATCATTAAAAATCTTCAATATCTTAAAAAAATACCCAGGAGCAAAGATAACTCTCTCAGTAATCTATATTATGAACACTCACAATTTTAATGTGTGAATAAAATTAAATAATTTTGATCAAACCACAGTTGCTGACACAGTAGTCTAAGAACTTTTTTCTTTTTTTTCTTTTTTTATTTTTCAAATAGACAGCTTGATGATAAAGTGTAATCTAACAATGCAGAAATGAGATGGAAGCCTATACAGATACCTCACATTTTTTTGTGTCACTTCTTGACTATTTAAAGAAAATGTTATGATTTTTGCACCACATTCTCTATTTTTGAATGTTTGAGGTTGTCAATATGAAGCTGCAATGAAACTGTGATGGAAGATTTTCCTGATGAAACCCATAACATTTGGTGTGCCAAATAAAAAAAAAGCAAAATAAACAAGCACACACTATTAGCTAGAAGTGTAAAAAAAAAAAAATGAGGGAATTGATTTTAATGCACTCAGATGTGTTAGCAGGGAATGCTCGGATGTGTTATGAGCAGGAATGTTGAAAGTCTAAACGGTATTTTTTCTCCTGTTTGCTATAAGAACTCTCACACTTATTTTTTTCACACATTTTTTTAGTCTATCTAAATATCTGTCTTGTCTGGATTTTTTTCTTTCCTCTTCTACAGTCAACTTCATCTTCTTTTTCAGACCCTCCATTTTTGACCCCTAAGCTCACACTGTCATGACAATTTTCCTTCCTGGTCCTTGACAGAAAAGCTATTCCTTAATTTAATACAAATTTATGAGCATGCCTATTGTACTCAGTTAGTGTTAGCTCAAAACTTTGAAGACAGAAAGTGGTATGCTAAGGCCTAGTGCATCATTCCATACAATCAGACTCTATTTAAATAATGCATCCATTGTATTTATAGAATAATTCAAAGGCACTTGGATCCCTGAAATAACAGAAGCATGTTTCATTTTCCACCATCCCAATTAGAACGTTATATTATTATAGTTACACTATTTTACTTCACTGAAATGGGAGGGAACCTCAGGAGTGAAGCCAACACAAAGCTTGGCATTAGCATAAAGCTCTGTTAGAGTCTTCTATTGCTAATAGCACTAGTAAACCAGCTTCTCATTATGCTTTCATAACATGAGTGTTTTGAACGGTAAAGGGTAAAATACTACATGTTTTATGATTAATGGAGATTTTACTATTAAATATACAGGAATAGGATTTCATCCCAAAGGTTTTGTTGTGGGAAATTGCCTGATTTATTTATGAAATACATTTTTATTTCAAGTGTTCTTCAGATTAGTAAATATGAGGGCTATAATCAGAAGGACAGCCCTACCATGTACAACAATGCTGTTGCTTTGTTATATGAAGAGTATGAGCATGCTACCTCAGAAGCTACAAATTTTGAATCAGCCTCCTTAGTTCTGCATTGTTTTTCCATAGATGCTGTCCTGTAGCCTGAGGAAAGGGATATTTAAATAGGTTGTCTTCTAAAATTAAAAGGTGAGCAGTTATTATATTCACCTTAGATTATTCATCTTTTTGTCCTGTCAGCTTGTGAAGCCACAGTAACCTACCAGTAAACTCTCCCTTGCTGTGGAGTGCCTTTTGCCCCAAGCTCTGCTTTATTTATAACACTCTTGGCTAGTAAGCCCTTTAAAATTTTCTTCACGGGCACAAAACGAAAGCAACTAGGAACTCTCTTTGTCTCTTCTCCTAGTTTCATTGTGATCTCCTAAATATATCTAAGATATGCTTGTATAGCATCTGTACTTTGATAGGAACTTTTCTGAACATGTACTTTTACTGAGCATTTTACCCTTTCAATGGTAAGCATCTCTTCACTTGCAAATATTAGTTAGAATGAAGTCATTATGTCACTAGAAACAACAGCTTTGATTAACACTTTACACTCATGAGAATAGCTGCATGGATTTAATTTAAGGCATAACCCCTCCCCCCAAACAGTCAAAACTCCAAGGTGCATAATATCATACAGAGATGTCAAACTGGTGTGGGAATAACTTGTAATAAGAGATAGAGTAGCCATTAAAATTAATTTGCGTACAAAATTCCACTGTGACTTTCCTTTTTTATGTAAAAATTAAGTGCCTTTACTCTTTGGTCATTACCTTAGAATGGAAAAGAACATAGCATAAATTTCTCAACCACTGCCAAGAACTTGCATTAAGCTTTTTGCTTAAGAAAAAAAATGTAAGAACAAATTCAAAAGCTGTATATGGAAAGATTGTGAAAATAAACATAATCATGAAAAGCTGGGTTTTTTTCTCTTTTTTCTTTTAATTGAAACTTATTTTCTCAGTTAATTAGCCAGTTAATTTTCCAACTATACAATGCCCTAAAAATAATAGAAAGAAATCAGACAACTAATGGATTCACTTTCCTTAGAATTCTGAAGCATCAATTTCTCATTACTAGAAAGATTTAAAAAAAAACACAGGCTTTTAAAAATCTTTGTCAGACGACTTTTGCTGGGCCAGCATTTTGGCACTCTGATGACACAGAATTATTTTCCAACACTGTGAGTACTGCTTGAAGGATTTTGAGATGCCTCATTTTTTGTACATTTTCCCTTTTTAATATTGCTGAGTTTGTGACCAATTTGGATTTCAGAGGCACTCTAATTTCCAAAATCTGTTTCTAGGCTTTCATTATGAGATTAGCAAGACTCTTACAGATTGCTAATGATGCAACAATGCATTGCAAATAATACTGTGGTATTGAAACATTGGCTTTACAGTAACATATGTTTTCTGACACTCCTGTGATTTTCTCTCACTTAAAAAAAAATAATCTATTCAGATCACCCAGAAATGGTTGTATTTTATAGTAGAATATAAAAAAGGAATGCCACGTTTCCCATTCTTGTTCAAAATCTCTTTTACTTGCTAATGGTGAAGGAAAATGCACAAAAGTACCTGGCAGAGGGGCCAGGACCTGGTGCTGTCCTTCTGTAAATAATGTGTCTTAATCATCAGGTGACAGAATCAGGTTCCTTATTTATGGCTGCCCACCCCAGATTGAAATGATTCCTGTGTGGAATAAGAAAAGGCAAGCATTTGGGCTCTGCACAGGCAGTTTAATGCACTCTCAGTGATCACGAATACAAATTCTCCTGAGCTGACAGAAGGTGGGGCAGAACACAATTTTCTGTGTCTAGAGAGCTCACCTGAGCCAATTGGCCTAGGGATACTTCTAACAACTGATTTTTAATGGTGATGTTTAAAAAAATAAATAGTTTGAATTGCACACTGCCGCTCTGAATTTTTTTGGAGAGCAAAGTAAATTTTCCCAAGCTGGTTGAACTTCAGCTGGGTATGGTTCATGCCTCACACATACTGACAGTAACAGAGTGTATATTCTTTACTGAGAGGCAAGAAGCATTGTCTCAGGGGCAGGATAAATACAACTATGACTTCTGAGCTGGGCCATGGTTCTTCAGCTCAAATTGCAGAGAGAGAGGCTCATGTCCATCCTAACCCAGACAAAAGTGTCTGAAATCTGCCTGCACTACACTTGGGAAGAACATGATACCCTTAATATCACCTTTAGAGATTTGGGATTGAATCCTTCCCTTTGTGGGAGTTAATATATGACATCTGTGGCTTCACTTAAACTTTTAAAAATATGAGATTTGGGAAAGGATAAATGGGATTCATGTCAAATAGTGTGAATCATTTCACTGAGAAATCATGAGAGCTGAACCTTAGAATGGGGCGAAAAGGTATTGCAGGGTTCAAATTTATCTACAATGTGAAAAACCAGATATGCGCAAGTGACATTAGGCAGAATCAGATGGAGAATTATTGCTACATTAAAATTGTCAAGATAGAAAGTGATGTGCTGTGACCTCACAGAGTAGACTGCTTTTGGTCCAGGACCATTTTAATTAGCTTTTTTTAGGGTGAAACATAGAGGAGAGTAATCTAATTCAAAGAGGAAAAAATTGGAGAGGAAATTGAAAATACTTTTGAGGTAAATGCTTTTAATGAAAAAACTTTAGGAAATTATCATCTTGGTGAGCTGGAGGAATTGCTAATGTGGTTGACCCTAGATTCAATTACATATTTATAACATTCACTCTTCTCTAAAAGGAAAATCAAAACCAGGAAAACTTCTTTTCAGAGGAAGTCAGGAAGGAAGGAATGATTATACGTAATTTGATTTTTTTTTTCTTCCTTCACTCATATTTAATAAATGCTTGTTGCAACTGTGATCCGAGTATCATTTTTTTTGAATAGCACGTTATAATGAAGTGTTATGTAGACAATGGACGCTGCAAGAGCAAAATCAGGATCTGAGAAAATACACATTGCACCCACCTTTTCTAAAGATAGCGTGTCTTTTATACGGTTGCTTCATTTAATATATGACATGCATGCATATGTAACAATATTGTAGATATTAAATAAAGTATAGATCATCATTTGTTTTCACCTTTCTAACACTAAAAAACTGCAGCAAATTTTGAAGTACTACAAATATACTGATGCCTGTAAAACTAATCTCACTGAGTTGTGTCATAAGTAGCAAATACTCATTATATTTTAGTATAACATCCTGCTTAACTCACAGAAATTTCGCATAAAATTTATCAAACCAGAAATAAGAGTCGCACTTGTACATTTAGTGTTTTCACTAGGGCATAGATTTATAGCTGAAAACATCATTACTTTAATAAAGTTGCAGCAAAACCTTTGTATTACAAAGCTGGTGAATACAAATTCTTAACTATGGTATCGCACACATTCTTTAACATGGAAACGCTAAACACGCAATCAATAAAAGCTCATTAAATACACCCAAGCAGCAGCGACAACAAAAAGGCAACAAAAAAGACCAGTCTAATCAGGGAAATCTGCATGCTTTAAACCTCCAGTTGAAGGTCTTGTCCATCAATGTCTCTTTCAATTCCGAGGGCACCACTGACAAGCAGCTCTGTGATTCACTAGGAGACGCTGGTCTGTGAACTGATTTGGAGGTCGCCTGTCATTTTGAAAACGCGATCAATACAATCCCAAAACCGTCCTCAGATTCATTTAATAAGTGAGAAAGGAATAGGTCAGTGATGCCCCAGTGAGTTGTCTGTTATTTTCTGAAAGGCTTTATTTTTTTATCAGTGTACATCAAATTCCCTTTGTGCTTTAATAAGTAATGGAATTTGCGTATTTTCGCACTGAGAAAATCCCTGAAGAAGACATATTAACATGTTCTTTAATAAAATATGGGTGAGATTTCCCATATTTTCACATCCATGAACTTGTTGTTAGCTCTAAATTGAAAACAAGCCCTTTTACTGATTGCTTAATGGTTTGTCAGTCTTACACCAGAGAAAAAAACATAAAGTGAATAGCAGGAGGTGAGGAGAACTTAAATGGTATTTCTGATTTTTTTTGAAACCGCTAAAGTCTACAGGTAATAAATGGTGTTTAAAATAAAAAGACAACATCTTTCTTTTCAAAACCACTGTTTTCTGTTAAATGTACCTGATAAAAACAATGCTTTCTTTTCAGTTGAAGAAGTTAATTTAATTTAAGCTCTTTGCATGAAGGAATTATTATTGCTGCTTTGTGGCAGGAAGAAATAGAAGTTTGCACAACAGCGATGAAAAGTGGTTTTCCACCCATGATGTCTAACCATTAAATTGATTGCTCCACCTATTTTTGTCTGCAGGTGGAGATTTAAAAATTACACACATTTTCTTGAAAACACAGAAACTATTTTGCAGAGTATTGTCAGAAAATAGCAGCAGAAATTCACCAAGCCTAACTGAGGGGCCATATCTCTGCAGAGACAGCAGCCTTGAGCTGCATGTGTGGTCCCATGTGAGCACATCTGAGAGCCCTCACTTCCCACTGGCTCTGGGTGGCTCAGCAGGATCCATCTGCTGAGTAAGTGGAGTAAAGAGTGTAAAGAATGAGGGGAGAAACCAAAAGAAGGTGGAACCCAGACTACGGGGCTCCAAAATGCAGTGTGCTCTGGACCACAGGAAGATGCTTGAAGTAGGCACAAAGTGGTCTCCCTTATTCCTCAAATTGTCCCTTTCTGAGATAAATGAAACAGACACATGTGCATATCATCTTGGCAGATGCCAAAACACCTCACTTACAGCTACCTATCCGCAAAAGCCTGTCTTCCACCTGGAATGCAGCTATCTCCTCTTAAATCCAACGAGATTCATCGTCAGCAAGTTTTTAGCAAAGCCCAATCCTATGCACACAGATCATTCCTCATCTCTTGTGGCATTTGGCCCAAACCATTTGACCAGCCTTGAACTCTTGCTTTCTAGGCACTTTGCTGGATTGCCTGCCACATATCAAGGGTGGAAATTCATTTTAACTTATTGTCAGAGTTCTGCTTGTTCTGCACAGTTAGCAGTTTAATGCTGTGAAAGAAAAATGGTACACACACCTGCCGACTTCCCTGGCCTCTGTCCCTCAGGCTGCAGGTCTTGCAGAACTGGATCAACTCACATGACCTCAGCAGTGGCTTCATCCTGGTGTTTTCCAAGGACTTTCTCTCAATCTGCCTTGTGATGCAGTGCCTACAAGGGATGAGCCCAGAGCATGAACACCACAGTTGATGAAAATGTCCCCTGCATGTGCAGGAGATTGCTGAAAGAATTGCTAAGGCTACAGACTTTTTGATTCAAGACTACTTGCACACTGCTTTCTAAGCCACTTCAAACTGACTGGCATTCTATTGGAGGGATGCAAGATTTCAGGACTGGTACTTTTGTTCTGACTTCCTTCACTTTTTGTTCATCCTTTTTTGGACTGCAGCAATATGCACTAGCTGCCTCAGGGTTTGCTTCAGGTGTGTGTGTCCTGTGAAGGATAGCTTGGCATCCTTTCTACTCACTGGATTCTGTTCATATCCTGTAGATGTTACTTTTTCTTTGAGGTCCATGTAAGCCAGAGTTTCTCTGCTATGTAACACTACTGAGCATTTGTCCAAAATATGATCAGAGACCAAGTCTTCAGTATAGATGGAAATAAAGCAGCACCTCTTCTTCATTTTTCAATGGAGTGATCTTGAATCCATGCACATCTTTTGATGTTCCGTGATGTTTTATACCCTTTCAAGGCTTCCAGGTACACGTTGGCAATTTTTAATACCTGAAATAATTGTTCTTTTTACATTTCCCAGATAATCATCTACCAAGGCAGCAGGAGGAGCCATGGGTTATTTCTCCTGGCCTATGTCTAACTCTTCTTGCTTGCAGCCTACTCTTCTTCTAATGATCTCCATTTAAGTTCCAATTCAAATGAAAGAAAAAGAAATTTTAAAAAAGCCATAAAAATTCACATTTACTGAAAATTACTTCTTTTGAAAACTTTATAAGTCATCTATCTAGACTTTCTTGCAAGGAATTCTGTTAGGAAAGCAGACTGTGGTTGCCTCGTAAGAAGAAAATGGTGCTCAGATCCCAAATTCCAGGCTTCTGTACTTGGCACAGGACATAAACACTTACCCCATGCAGTAGTTTTGCCTTGCTACACCAATTATTTCAGAACCAGAGATCAAGAAAGATAAGGCTGACAGCATTGAATAAAAAGAAAAACCAAAAGCAGACTTTGGATAGTGGATACAGTATATCCATATCAGTAAACAATATCTGGCAACCCACGTAGCTGGCTAACTGGTCTCATTTAGTACTGGGTCATCTTGGAAGCAGGGGATTGTATTGAAAACAGCAATTCAGTGGGTAAGTATTTTTTCCTTCTTCGAGTTGTTTGTGTGTGTAAAGAAAATTTCAAGGAAATTAACCTACTATTCTAGAAGGAAAAAATGAAAATTAAGCTAGTGGGAGTTTTTAAATTTTCTTCTGAATCAACTGAGACTGTAGTAATTTGGCTTTGAAAAGGAGAAAATAGAATATGTAGACTGACAGTCCAACAGAGTTTTTTCTTTTTGTTCTCATAATATTGGCAAGAATATATTGCCTCATGCTTGTAGATCCTCAGAAGTTGTGTAGAACCTTTTTTCTTTCTTTTTTCTTTGTTTACTAGATAGGCAAAGCTGAAAGCCGTATTATTTTCTGAATAGACGAATTTCTCCCAGTTTCCGGTGGAAACTCTCTTATCTTGGAAAGCCTTTATCTATTTCAAGAGCTGTTCATATTGCTAAAGTAGGAATCTTTCTCCAGGTGACAAAAACAGACATATTCTGTTTGTTATAAGGAAAGGAATGTGATTTATGTTTTCACCTTTTTGTACTTGCTACATTCTCTGCTGTTAAAGTACAAGTACTTTAAGTGTAGCTGTAGACTTTTGCTCTTTCTATATAAAATAAAAAACTACAGACACACTTTTCAGAATTCTTCTGGTGTTAGTTAGTGGTTTCTCCGGATAAAAAGTCTGGGGAAAAGAAGTAAGTCAATTGCATCAGGAGCAACAGAGAAATACCTCAATCTTGGACATAGCTATTTAAATATACTTGAGCCAGACAGAATTCTAAAGATGCAATAAAGCTGTGCAGCAGCCAGAATTGCTGCTAAGGCAGGCACAAGTGAGAGGGAGGAGAAGGAGTGAAAAATCCCCAAATGACAATTGTGATGGATTTCTCTGCAGCAGTAGTTCTCGTGAGTCTTACCCACAGTATTGGCATTCAAAAATATTCTGAAAAACACACTTGTGTAGTGCACTTGCACCCATCTCTACCTCTTCTTTTCCCTCCTTTTTCCGGAATCCAAAATATACTGACAAATTACAGTTAGTAGCTATTTGTGATGAGCCGATGAGCCAATGAGCTTTTCTCAGAGCAGTTACAAATCTATTCAATAATTCCTGATTCATGGAAGTACACTCTTGCTCACAATCTGAATACTTTTTTCATAAATAAAGTTATATGATGGAGAGATGGAGAGAAAATAATTTGGTTTGGTTTATTAAAACTCCAGGTGGCACAGTGTATTCATCTGCAAATGCATTTAGAAGTTTGCCTCACAGTGCACAGTGTACTGTACGCATGAGAGAGATTGTTATTCTAAAAACAGCATGTGCCAATTCAGCGTGGATTTCCTGGTGTGAAGCACGGGGATTCTTATTGTTATGGAAACTTGGAGGCTCCTCATCCAGCCATGGTCCTGGCTAGGCTCATCCTTGCTTTGTCTGCATCTGGATGACACCTAGATCATATCTTAGTGCAGTGGTGCGTCACACCCCATAAAGCTTTTATCAAGCAGCTGCACCCAAGCTGCTGTTGGGAGCAGGCAACTTGAGCTTGTCCTCCTTTAAGTCATTCCTGGGGGATATCCAGTCTCATGGGCCAAAACTCCACCACAGAGCTGATCCAGCCAGCTAGGGACTGGTAGGGCAGGTGTTCCCTGAGGGAGCTCTTTGGCCTGAAGTGCTAAAAGCAATGCTCAGATGGAGAAATTATGCCAGTGTTGTTCCTTTCTGCTGGCTAAATAGCATATAATATGGAAGATCTTAATAGCTTCCTTGGAACAATAATATTTCCCAATAGTAGTGTTTCAGCTGATATAAACATAAATGCAAGAAAGGGTGTAGGGGGAATATCTATTATTATGCTTTTCCTTGAGGAAAAGTATCTAAGATAGAAGCTACCCTCAGTCAGTGGGGTTTAGTTATGTCACTGAATTCTAGTGAATCTGAACATGCAAAGATCATCTGTCTATTATGTAAGTTAAATATGAGTAATATGAGATTTAAATGCTTCTTTCATATTTTTTTGTTTTTTTGGGGTTTTTGTTTGTTTGTTTGTTTGTTTTTTATTTTGGTTTTTTTTTGAGAAAGGTCAAAGGGTCTGGCAACTAAATACTGAAAATGGAAAAAGATTTGTAGTTATTAAGTAAATTTTTTTTCTGGACATTTTTAAAGTTTTTTTTTTCCACAGTCTTTTAATACCATGCTCACTATAATTCTGCATTTGATTCATTTAGTCTTTTTTAACCGTTATGCTTTGCATCTTCTGTGTGACACCCAGCACTACTTGAAATTTCCCAACTTCCCAAAGCAATTTCCACTTTAAACATATTTCATGAACATTAATGTTATTTTACAAAAGTACTTTAATGTTTTGTCTTTGATTTTCAAGGCAAGGTGCTTTTTGTTTATTTGTTTGATTTGCAGATCTTTTTTTCACCACTTTTTTAAGCTTTAATGAGGCGTCACCCTTTCTTTCTTTTCTTTTTTCTTTTTTTTTTTTTAATTGGAGAATTAATAGATTGGCAAAAGGATCACAAGTACTTATTTCATACATTTTCTAAAAAGCTTTGTGGTGTTGATTACTAATTATCCTGGGAGTGTTCTCTGCTTTTTTGGAACCTCATTTGCAGGGTACCAAGAAACAAACAATCTCAGTGCAAGTAAAATGAGTTACCAGACCATTGAAAATGCTTTCATTTAGGCTTCATCTGTTATGTATTGAATATTTCTAGTGATCTGCTGAGTAACTTGCACCTCATTCAAAAGGAAATGAAGAGGCTGCACATTTTGCTGGACTACTCATTTGTTTGTGAGCCTCTGCCACTCTCACTGAACAGCATTAATGACATTCTGGCTTGGGATTTGAACTTACCCTTGACAAATATTTTTGACTAAGAAGATATTTCTAGGCTGCTTGTAAAATGTCAAACTTATCTATTTAGAAAAGAAGAGCTACTTTCCTAAGTCTAGCGGCCTAAGATGACTCAAATGCTTCCTGAATACAAGTCAGTGCTTTGGATAGGAGAGGATGGGCTCCAGCATTCACTGTCAGTCAGACAATGAAACAAAGCAGATGTCAGACAGCACTCTGCATTTAGCATGGCAGTTTGGGGTAGCTATCCTGCTTTTAGCAAAATAAAATATAAATTCATAAATGGAATTGAAAAAAAGGAAATGAACCAAAGAATATCCCTGTGTGCACACAGATGCATTTATTCCTAGGTTTCTGTAGATTATGTAGAATAAATCATCCTGTGCATATGAACCAGGAGGCTCGTTTTCCTTTTCAATTTGTCCAGCCTTGTAATTTTGAAAAACAATGGCATTACACATTATTAAATATATTTCAGACAGATCTGAATGAATGGTCAAAATATTGCAATATGGTGAGATTGCTTCAGGAAATATATGTTCAGGTAAATTCTCCCAGATAATAGTGTATAAACTATTGTGACTTTAATATCTGACATTAATGTACCTGAAAATGTTATCGTTTAGGTTTAGTCAGCTTCTGTTAAAATACATTTGTGGTACAAAAATAAAACATAAATCCATGCTATATGCTTTTGTGTTTTTTACCCATTTTGTAGCAATATAAAAATCCCATTATTTTATATGGTTTTGGGGTTTTTTTGGTTTTTTTTTGTTTGTTTGTTTTGTTTTGTTTTGTTTTAATTTTAATGATAAGACAAAGTTCTAATAGTAATACAAGTAGGAAAAAGTAATGTGATGACATGTGGAAAGTTAACTCCTAACAACCAAATAGGCATGGTCATCCCTCATGAATATATACCTTGGGACTGGGGACATAAAGGTCTGTCCTCAAGACAAATCAGAAGAAAACCCAAATCAAGCAGTAACTAGTGCATTCATACCACTGCACTACAGAGATTTAACTTAGGATTGTAGTCACATTAGGTTCTTAGATAGAGAGTGAAGAAAGAAAAGGCAGTGTTGCCTAAAAGCCTCTTTTATGACATCTTAATTTGCACCGTTGAGGTCTTTGCTACTTCCCAATAACTATAAATGTAGCCATGGGTAACTACATTGCTGCCTTAGGGATTTATGTTATGTGCCACAAATAGGTGAAATGAATCAGATCAAAGCAGTCAAGTACATGAAACTGGTAGTGTGTTTTGAGATATCTGAGAGCATGACGTATATAGAGCACTTGCACATCACTTCTGGGAATCTCAAAAGCAGACAGGGAAGCAGTTCAGTCCATGCAGTCATACAAGGTTTTGGCAATGCTTGAGAATAAAGCAGAGGCCAGGGAAGTAAGATGAAAGCATCACAAGGGTGACTTTATCCAGTGAGAACTGCAGTGCCAGAGCAAGTATTAAAATTGTGGAATTGATGTTAAAAAATAAGAAAGAAAAGGGAAGATCAAAATGCTGCAGAATGTGGCTGAGCATCCAAGGAAATCTTTAGCAGGTTTATTTCACTTAATTTCAAAGGGATCAGAAGCTACAAATTTGGAGAGGACACGCAGTCCACACTGAGAGAAGACCAGAAGCTATACAGAAACACAAAGATCTCCTTTATAAATTCAGACAGGAAGAAGATGAAGGGAACCTTCAGAGGAGATGCCAGAAGTGACTGGCAAGGGATTGCCTGCTCTAACCTTTTAACCCTGTCCTCAGTGGTCAGGAAAGGTAATGGCAAGGACAGCTCTTCAGGTCCCACACCAAGGAAATAATCTTCCTTATGTAGGAAGATGAATTAATCCTTCATGTAGGATTCATCTTCCTACATGAGTGGTATATTTATAGAAATCTTAGCTTTATCAGAACAATTTGAATACTACATTGTGTAAATCAATTAGTCAAAAAGCATTACTTGCAATATAACATACCTACTTCAACATCATATATTCATTTTGAATTAACAGCTCTAGGGTACAATGTGTAATTAAGGATACTCTGAGTCAATTCACCTTGAGATTGTGAAGAGTTAACTCCCTCTGTTGACTTTGGGCATGATTTCTTGGTTCATTTTCCTAGTATTGATTGGATTGCTATTTGTTTTTTGTGCTTTCAGAAATACGGCTGTTTGCATTAAAGCAGGCAATATTTTCCCCCTCCCTTCATTGCCCACACTCTCCCACCTTTACTCTCAGCAAAAGACTGATTAAGAAAACACTCTATATGGAACATTGGTCTAAATCTTCTGCCTTTAGAGAATTATCCTCAGGAAAACCATTAGAATACATAAAAGTGCTCTACCATCAAATACATGAATTACCATCAACCTGCTAATTTATTTTTTTTTTTAACTTCTGAGTCCACTCTTTCCCTCTGCCAACTCTATTTCAAACATGAACATAGGAAACAATAATCTTTTGGAAGTGTTGTTTTTCTGCTGGTTATATTAATTTAGCTGAATCCAAGACATATGTACTGACATATGCACTGTCAGTAGCAGGAATCTTGCACCCAGGCAAGATTCTTTTTTCACTTTTGCTGGAAGCTTCAGAAATCAGATGTTTTAGCACTGTGCCTAATAAGCGGTTCTCTGCATCCCACTGGCATGGTGCTTTAGTTGTGCTGCTGCTGCTTCCAAGGGCAGTACACAAGGGTCTTCATGGGTGTCTTGGACTCTCAGGAATAAGAGATCAAGACTCAGCCCCTGGTAGCCCCTGGGCTATGGGCAGAGGTCCCAGGGGAGGCTTGGTGTCCTCAGAGACTCAGTACCTACTTTCACTGCCATGAACATCCTTACTCTTCACAGCAACTTCCCAGTCTGGCCAAACACTTCTCAAAATTTGATTCCTCTCAGCCACCCTTTGCCATTGGCCACTCGCTTGAACTCCACACCTGGTCTGCTGCCTCAGATCTGTACTTTGTTGTCAAGAAGAGCTGAAAATAAGCTTATTTGGCCTTTATGTTGAGGAAAGCAAAACTTAATTTTTTTTCTTGTGGTGCTGAAAAAAGCTTTTTACTGATTTTAAAACTAAAATTGGTCTGAATGTTGAGTAATCACTTCAAGGTTTAGTTTAAAACAAACAGTTTTTCATCTGACTAGACACAAGAGTAAAGGATGAAAGGTTTAAAAAAAAAGATAGTTCATCTTGATTGAACAAAACATCTATAATTTATAAAACATTTGGCTAGACAGGTTAAAGCCCTTTCTTGGGTGTTTCAGATTCCATTAGACTGTTAAATGATAAATACAAAGTGCCAAATTTTCCAAGAGTTCATTTGTTATTTTAAAGTATGTAAGAAATCTTCCCTGGAAGCTTCAGGAAAAGCTCATCACACTGTGAACAATTTTCTGGAGCAAAAATACTGCATCTCTGAAGGAAAGTCACAGCTTCCTAAATATATCTGTGGTCTCACTTTTACAATATCCTACATTAATGATCCTAGATCAGATCAATAATTTTATACAATCTGACAAAACAGTTCTTTGAAAGGTTCTGCTGGTGAGGAAGGGATATTCTGGGACATAAATTCAATTAATCAATAGATAAATGATAAATAATTTCAAAGGAGCAGACACTTCCACTTAGAAGTCGGTCTAAAATCTATCTTTGGAAGGTTTTATTCCTTATTTTATGGGAGGAAGTATCAACTCCTTAGACAGTGCTAACCTGCAGAGTTCTCTGTTATCTCAAAATTGTTCTGTGATTTTGAGACATGTTAAAAAAAAAATAAAAAGCTCAAAATTCTAGTAGAGCAGAAGTCGCAATACAATAATGATAGATCAAGTCTCAGAAAATTAAGCCTGATTCAGCTAAATTCAGCTAACAGAAGCTGTGAACAGTTCTGGAGAAATTTTTCTGTATAATTAGGAGCAGGAGTCAGACCTCAATTGTGCAGCATCCTCACTGCTGGCAACACTTGAGACAATCCCCCTGGCATCTTTCTGCCACATCTGCCTAAAAGGAGATTAATCTGCTTTTCAAATGGAACACCATATACATTGTTCATTTATTTCCACCTTTTCTTCAGTGAGGAAGCTTTACCATGCAATTAAGCTATCTGGATATCAAGACATTTCATTGCCAATAAACTCATGTTTCTGCAATTTAAGTTTACTTTGCTAAGTAGCATTCTTTAGTGTTGAAGTATATAAAGAAAGCAAACAAGTTCAATTATAACATTTTTCAGTCTTTCCCCACTGACCATCATCTGAAAACTCTTCACTTTATTATTCTTCCTCATCAGATGTTGTTTCAAAACAGTTTATTTCCTGCAAGCTTAAAATTATATGAGCGAAAATAGTGCAACTTGAGAGACTGGGAGCTTCTGGATTGCATATACTGCATTCTCGGAGCGTGTCTGTAGCATCACATTTACAGAATCATAGAATCAAGTAGATCAAATTGAAAAAAATGTTTAAAGATCACCTAATCCAATCCTTCCTTGCCACAGAGAGGGGCATTTTTCAGTAGATAAAGCTGCACAAAGACTCATCCTTGAATGCTTCCAGAGATGGAGCACCCACAACTTCTCTGGGCAACCTGTTGCAGGTTTTTACTAACCTCATCCTAAAATATCCCATCCTTATGTACAATTTAAATCCACCTGCTTTCAGCTTAAAACCATATCCTCTTGTCCTACCCCTACACACCCTTACAAAAAGTCCCTTTCCAGCTTTCTTGTTAGCCCATTTTAGCTATTGGAAAGCTGCTCTATGGTCTTTGTGGAGGCTTCTCTCCCTGAGGCTGAACAATCCCAACTTTCTCAGCCTCTCTGCACAGTTGACGTATTCCAATCCTCTGATTTGTTCGTGGGGCCCTTCTCTGAAATCATTTAAATGGCTCCATGGCCTTCTACTGAGGAGCCCAGGACTAGATGAAGTATTTATTTAAGTTAAAAAAAAAAATTACTTTTGGTTCAGTTGCACTGTGTGACTCAATTAGCTATTTTGGTATGGATATTGAATTATGAGGTGGAATGTTTAATGCTCTGTTTTGAAATATGATCCAGACACAAATGTACTACACCACCTGACTTTGAAAATTCAAGCCTGGTTTTAAAAACTGTTGCCAAAACCACTGTGTGGTGCTATGTAGTGCCATAGCTTCATTTTTTTGCTGCTATGGAACTTGCTTTCCCTGAACAATAGAGCAGGAAGACAATAGGCAGCTCACAGAGCTGCATATTGCCTGTGATCCGTCAAGGTGAATGAGGCTTCTGTGGAAGGAATGCACAGGAGTACCTGATCACTGAGTGGATGGATCTGCTTTCAGATCTTTACACAGATTTCAGAGATTTTCCAGTTTCTGAAGTGTCAGAAATAGAGCAAGGACTGGGATGGGAGAAGAAACCACTAGGGAAAACTCCTTACCTTCTCTAAAAGATTTTCAGAAAAATTGTAAGTGGTTCTGAATGATTATTTCCAAGTTATACTATCAAATGCTTACAGCTGTTGCAGCTGATCAGTGAAGTCCTAACAAGGATGAAATGAGAGCATTCTCCATTTTCTTGTTAACAGGCAAACTGAACAGTAGAAAGCAGATCTATGGGTCATTTTTATTTTCTTCATATTCTTTATTTTGAATTAAGAACAGGTTTTTAATAGCAATTCTCCATTTTTTAATTGAGTATATATTTGTCTCTACCAGTGAGAAGATTAAAAAACCCCACATCATTAACTGAATTCGTACGGGACTCAGCACCCTATGATGTGTGAATGCTGAGCTGCAAAATGCATCCCATGAGCAGCAGAAAAATACATTCTATCAGATACCTTTGCCCCTGTTACTCACCTTGTTCAGATTCATGTTTCTTGCACTGTGAGACTGGGCTTCCTGGGGTAGGTATTGACCTATTCCTTGCAAAGCATCAGGAAGCATTCATTTAAAATTAAGTGAATAGAGCATTTTTTCCTTTCTTGTGGGATCAGTTTTACTTATGAGGAAACAGAGAAGTATTTCAGTTTTTTAACCAAAAAACCAACTGTATTTCTGTGCTTGCCAACTCTTAAATAGAAACAGATTGGAAACAAGAATAAAAATTAAACTGGTCTCCTCACATGTTTTTTTTTAAGTGTCAAAAAAGAAGCCATCCATTTTGGTATTTTTACCAGCATAGGTCTCAATATTTTTCTAAAATGCTGCTTCTATTTAGGATGCAGCTTGTCACATTTTTCATTACTGTAGAGGCAAGCCCAGCCTCCATTAAAAGTGTAGGAAATCCTGTGTTACCAGATAAGATAGGTTATCATCAGTTGCAAACAGCAACATTTTCATCCTGTTTTGTGGTGGCAGTTTTCCTCAGAAAATGCTTTTAGAAAGCAAATTCTCACTTGGATATACTTAGTCAGGTAGGTATGGAGTTTAACCTCACCTGCCAATATCCTTTCCCTGTCTGTGTAGTATTTAAAACTCGATCAGAACAGGGTAAGACAGCTCTGGTAAGATGCAGGTGACTTGAGCAGAGTTGGAGATATGGGAAAATGCACTGGTGATGCTGCTGAGGGTCAGCTCATTGTAGCATCTGCAGCTGGGAATGTAGTGCCAGGCTACATTCAGGTGTCCTTCAATCCCTATCAAAGAGATATGGAAAAGGCAAGGGAATGAAGGGAATCAATCACCAGGCACTAATCAGGCTCTGTTCTTTCTGCGCCTTTTTTTTTTAATCCAACAGCAAACAGCTCTCTTGTTCCTTTCCTGTGCCAAAATTTGAGCAGGGGAAAAAAAAAACCCCAACAGCCTCTCTGAACTATAGTTGCACTAGTAATGATGCAGTTTTACTCACTATCTGTGGCCCTGCTCAGAGTCACCACCTAACTTTACAGCATCATTTGTGTGTTCCTTAAAGATTGTGATTTTTTAGGTTTTTTAAGCAAAATTAATTGAAAAGGAGCTCCCCTTCCTCTGTCACTACCCCCAGTGCTGGAAAAATAGTCAAGCAAAAACTTGAAGCACTCTCCTGCTCTTTCTTCCAGCTGCTTCTGAGTACTAACAAGCTGTCCATTGTGGCTAATGGACATTGAGGGCTATGACATATGAAATCTTTGAATCTTCAGAAATATTAATGTAGCTGGGAAAATGACACATAGAGCCTCACCACTGACAAAATATGACACTGCCTTCTATGAGAAAATAATTCTTAATTTAGAGTAATAGAAGGAAGTTGTTTCAGACATTTAGTCAAAGATTCTGCAGTTAAATGATTTTATGGGAAGTCTGTCTTCTTTGTTGTTAGCTTTCTCAGTGTGTCCCTATTATAAGTGGAGTTTATTCCTCTGTGCTGCTATCAACATAGTGTCAGTAGAAATTATTGGTCATCTTTAGTCTCAGCACCCTGCACACCAAAAATTTTTCACTTCTAAGCAAAGCACAGCTCATCAGTCATATGACCCTGCATTTGCCTTTGTTGAATTTCAGATGGTTAAAGTGAATTAAAGTGGTGTCAGCAGTCTGTACTGCTAAATTGTTTTTAATTCAAAGAGACAGGCAGTAATTTCTAATAATCTCTGCCATAGCTAATAACAGTGAAATTTGGGATTCTATTAAATACCTCGAGAAAGCATGAATTTTCAGAAATACTGAACTCTACCACTCTGTAACTGGTAACAGTATAGATATGGACAGAAAATGGAGCTCTCCAATTAAACATCTACTATATTAATGCATCTTGTGGATAGAGGGAGAGTGGTGATATTGTACTCCTTGTTTTAGAAGGATTTTGGGAGTTAGCACATAAAAGTCTTATAGACAAAGAATGGAAATACTGTACAGAGTAAACAACTGTAATATGGACATTAAATTAGTGGAAAACTATTTTAGGAAAGAATTAACTGTGTCTCCTTGTCAGTGGAAAAACGTTTGTTGTGGTATCACAAAAGTCTGTCCAAAACTCTGCAATATTTTTCACTCATGACTCTGGAAGAAAAAACATATTTATTAAATTTTCAGATGCTATGAAGCTCTAGGTGTGCAAATACTTTGGAAGATAATTTAAAAAAAAAAACGAAAAACAAACCCCAATTTATCTCTTTTAGCAATGTGCTTAATTAAAATATAAGTCAGCAGGAGGAAAGGATTGTATAGTGGCAGGGAAATCCTGTGATACAAATGCAAACCAGGAAATAACTTGTTTTGCAGAAAAGGACCTGAAGGTTATTATGGACTACAAAATGAACATTTGTTAACATTTATTGCAGTATTATGAAGAAATAGCATCTCTGTTGAGACATACAATCCACAAAGACTCACAAACTTTTTAAAAATAGCTTTCACTTTCTTTACTTCTCCTCCAATTATTTACTTTGAGCACTGATCCAAAGAAATAGAATAATTCTGATCGGAAGAAGCTGTAGTTGCACCTTCTGCTCAGGGTCTCTGCCTTACCAGCCTCCAGGTAAGGTGTGACCTATTAGCCCAGTCATTCAGGTATTTTTTATTGACCTGGATTTTCACTATTCTGTACCCAAGGAGATGCAATTTTAGGAATGGACATGAGCCAGATGGGCTTGGGAATACTGGGAACCAACAAGCTCTAGAAAACAGGACCT
>JANRMJ010000054.1:70783795-70824375 GCA_025584955.1 Alethe diademata
AAATTTTACTTAATAAATTAAACACTCCTCAAGCTGTAGTCAATATCACAAACTAGGTGATTTATTTATGGAAGTGTGATACCGCTGATCATTTTTTTGGGAAATCTAAGTTTATCATCGCTATTACATTCTGAAAAGAGTGTTTTAAGATTTGCCACATTGCCTTTGTTGTGATAAAGATATTTTCCATGGTAAATGCTATTGTTGAAGATATGATAGAAATTGCATTACTAGAGTTTTCATAATGGTTTAGAAGAAAAACAAAAATTGGTACAAAATCTTACAGATTTCTAGAGGCTGATCTTCTTCACACTAATCTTCAAGTCCCTGTTTTATTTAGGGCAGATAATTGAACTTGGCTTTACCTATTTTCAAATAGCCTACCTATTTATATTTGTTATGGAATTTATGGGCTTGCTGCATTTTTGTGGAAAAACAACAACAAAAAGCATAGAATCAAAGAACGAAGAATCATAGAAACATTCATGTTGAAAAAGACTATTAAGTTAACCCGGCGCTGCCAAGTCCACCACTAAACCATGTCTCATGGCACTGCATCTACATGTCTGTTAAATACCCCCAGTGATGGTGATTCAACCACTTCCCTGGGCAACCTGTTCCAATGCTTGACAATCCTTTATGTGAAGGAAGTTTTTCTAGTATCCAGTCTCAACCACCTGGTGCAACTGGAAGCTATTTTCTCTTGTCCTAGTACTTATAACCTAGGAGGGGAGACCGACCACCACCACACTACAATTTCCTTTTAGGTAATCACAGAATCACTTAGTTTGGAAAAGACCTCTAAGATCATCAAATCCAACCTTTGCCTGATCATCATCTTGTTAATGACACCATAGCACTAAGTGCCACGGCCAGTTTTTTCTTGGACAGCTCCAGGGATGGTGAGTCCACCCCACTCTGGGTAGCTGGTTCCAATGCTTAACAACCCTTTTTCTGAAGAAATTCCTTTTTGATGCCCAACCTGAACCTTCCCTGACCCAGTTTAAGATTCATGACTTCTTGTTCTGTCATGAGTTGGGAGAAGTGGAGGAACCCTGCCTGGCTACCACCTCTTTCCAGGAAGTTGTAGAGAGTGATACGACCTCCTCTGAGACTCCTTTTCTTCAGGTTAAGCAACCCCATCTCACTCAGGTACTTGTTATAGGACTTACCCTCCAGACCTTTCACCAGTTCTGTTGCTCTTCTCTGGACACACTCTAGCACCTCAATGTCCCTCTTGAAGTGAGGGATCCAAAACTGGACACAGTACTTGAGGTATGGTCTCACCAAGGCTGAGTGCAGGGGAAGAATCACTGCCCTGGTCCTGCTGGCCACTCTATTTCTCATACAAGCCAGGATGCCAGTGGCCTTCTTGGCCACCTGGGCACGCACTGGCTCATGTTTGGTGGGTATCAACCCACACCCCCTGGTCCTTTTCTGCTGTGCTGCTTCCCAGCCACTCTGTCCAAACCTGTAGCATCGCATTGTGTTGTTGTGACTCAGAGTCAGGCTTCAGCCCTTGGCCCATACAATTGACCTTGGCCCCAAAACCTTCATATTTTTTTCATAAAACAGTAAAGAAAAAAAATATAAATCCGGGATTTTTTTATTTTTTTTTTTACAGAAGAATATTCTGGTGGTACAGACTGCCCTACTTACTTTTTTGTCCATCTTGAGTATTTAGCCAGATTTTTAAAGACATTTAGTTTCCGTAAATCTGTTGTGTCTGTAGGGGAGAGTTACTGCCTATTTTATAAACCTATTCTTAGATTTCTTTTCTCCTAAAGTAACAGACTCAGTTGGATAGCAATGAGCAATTATTCCACCTCACTGAGTTTAGAAAAAGGCTCTTGTCCAATTTCTGCTGTTGGCAGTCAGTGTCCCATCCATGCTTTCTGTCACTATTACAAGCATTCAAACTGGGTGCATTTTTTTCAGGCAGACCGGTGTCATTAATTGTCACCTTGCAATGGCACATAAGGAACTGTTACAAAAGGCACAAAACAGATGAGGAGATTTATTCTTAGTGCTATAAAGGAGCTTCCAAATTTCAAATTCTTCATACTTGGCATGCATGTCTGACAAACTAGTGAGATCAGTTCTAATGTAAATACAGTTTTCCCTAATTTTTGAGCATGTTTCCTTATTAAAAATAAACTTGAAGTATTTATTAGCAATGAAAACTCTAGAACCACCTTTGTGATAAGTTGTATATACAAGTGATTACTTATTTAGGATTGGTAATATTGCTTATCCTTGCAATGGACAACTTTAACTGAATTTGTGCAGAGAGAAAGAGAGCAGCATGTAAATTTGAACTTTATAAATCTCTTGGGTTATATAATAAGGATTTGTCTGTATCCATAAAGTAAATGTGCACAGGACTCTTAAATAGCACTAAAGCCAATTGGACAGAAAAATTTAAGCCCTCTTTCCCTCTAAGACAAGGTGTCCAGACCCAAAAGGACTATTTGCTTACGTGTCTTTGCTTCATAGTACCTTATAGCTTGTGACTGGAAATGGGTTTGGAGAGACCATCAGTTGAAGATAATTCTGACAATTCAGAATTTCAAATCTTCCCCTTTTAGTAGCCTAAAACACCCTCTCACTCACTGTCCTTTTTGTTTTTTGTTGTTTTGTTTGGGTTTGTTTTGTTTGTTTTTGTCTCAGAAATAAGTTGAAGAAAGCACTCCAGGACAAAAAGAAATCCTGTCACTTTTCCCCCTCATTTTTCAGACAGATACTTGCAGGGACTATCAATGAGTCTTGAAGTGAGTCAAGAAGTGGGTCTGCAAAAACTCTGCTGTTTCAACAGATAAAATGATAAAATGAGAATTAAGTAAAAAAAAACCCTCTAAAGCAGCTGTTATGCAATTTCCCTGTGTCTCCAGTTCCAAAATATAAGTCTGCTTTCTACTGTTGGTTTTGGTACTTATTTCATTCAATGGTAACTGATTTTGCTTGATCTATCTTTTCAATTGTTTTCTGAGTTTCAAAATTTAACTCTTTTTTAAAGTACTACTGTTATAGTTTCCATCTTGCTCCCATTCTTTCACCTTTTCCTTCCCAGCTTCATGTCAAGGCCAATTTGCCCCACGAGCTGATCTACTCCTTTTAATCAGATTCTACTCTATCATTGTTTACTCAGCTACTTTCTTCATTCACAAATCTGATTTTCCTGTCACTCCCACCATCTCCTTCTCACTTTCTTCCTTTGAACTGAATGCCCTTTTCTAGACAAAGTTTCCAGTCTTCCCTGTACTTTCTTCGTGCTCTAAGCTCCTCCTTCCCCTTCCCTAGTCTCATAGTCTTGGTATAAGCAATTTCAACCAGTGAATTCCCTTCTCAATGAGATATTTGTTTCCACTGCATTTGAACCAGATTTTGTTACTGTCACAAATTTAGGCTGTCTGATGCCACACTGTCACAGAGGAAGGGTCAGCCTTGTTTCCTTTGATAGTGCTCTAAGAATAGCAATTTTGAGAAAAAGTATACAGGAAAGCTTTGAACATGTGCCAATGTTAAACAGGAAGCAAGGTCAGTTACCTGACTGTAATGATGCAGAAGGACTTGAGTCATAACAAGGAGGAGCAAAGAAGTGCTTTCTTCAGAAATATTAATGAAGAAAATTACTTTTCTGCTACGTAAGTGTACTCAAAACTATGTGACTGGACATAGTTACAGATTTGCAATGGAAAAATGAAAAAAGCATCATTGTAAGTCACTAAATGTCCATTTCTTTAGCTAGTGAAATCTTTCATAACCAAACTTGACTAATGATCCCACAAGAGGAGACATAAATGAAAAAGGTGCAAACATTTGGGAATCAACGTATATCTTTATGGGTGTCTCTTTCACACATATTTGAATAATTTTGTCTGATTTACAAATAAATAGTTTAATTTCACTTCATTCTACAGTAAATACTCAGAGATTTTTGAGTACAAATAACCCAATTCTGGCAAGAATGAATCTTGCCACCATTAATGACGAGTCCAGAAAGCCTTAAATACAGAAAACATTGCCAACACCAGTGAATATCTGATGGCAGAAAATATTAAGCTCCTTTCAAGATATGTATTTCCATTCTGGAATTATTCAGGATACACAGTCTTATTTGATAACTATTCAAGAAAGAAATTTTTACTCAGTTTTAATAAATATGTGAATTTTGATATCTCAGTAAAGGCATTCCGCTGAACTTGAAATGTCATATGCACTTAAAATCAGCATGATTCTAGTAAAATAGTGTGCAAGACAGTGGAAAATGAAATAAATTTCACCCCCTGCAGAGATTAAATTTACAGGAAATATTGAAGAAAATACTATAAACACAGGTTTGACCTGTACACAAAAGCAATTGGAGCAGAAATTAAACAAGATGCTTACTTTGCTCCTAATAGTACTACTAGCCACTGTTCTCAATGCACACAATATTTTTACATGCAGTATAGAGCAAGAAAGCAGGAAGTAAATCAGTTACTGTAATAGATGTATCACAATGTACCTAAAAAAAAAAAAAGGAGAAACAGATGTTTCTTGTGCAGGTATAAAATTCAAAAGAATAATAAAACTATCAAAGAATGTGTAATGAAGTGTAGATTAAAGAGCAAAGTCTTGTCATTACAACATATGTTCTGAACTTTCATGAAATAGGATGGTTTGAAGCTAGACACATTCTAATAAAAACAAGGAGATTGAAAAGACCAGCAAAAGAAATGTTCTTTTTATGTTCTGAAAGGTACAACCTGCATAAGGAGATGAATGCAGCATTAATGTGCAGCAGGAATTGTAGAGCTGGACTGATGCACTAGCATCCACTATCCAGTTCTCTGCAACTGAAAGTCACTTTGATTGAAGGTCATTATGATCAAGATGTATGTCTTAACATTTCTTGGAATTTTTTCTGATAGAAATAGTCCGTGCTAATTCTGTTAAATATCAGTTTATTTTTATTAACACTAAAATGAAAACACTTCTTTCAAATATCTCTTTCTTTTCCAGACTTTTTGGAAAGGATTAATCTCTGTTACAGATGGCATAACCAGTCCCTGATTATTGTGCATAGAATCATGGCTTCATGTACTTCTGTAGTAATTGGACACAATACAGCTTTCTAGAAAAAAATTACTTAACAGGTAATGGTATTGGGATAAAACCCAGATGTTAGTAACATATGTACATCATAATATCATTTTTCATTCTGTTGTCATCACACTCCGCTTAGGAAGCGGCAACAAAACCTAAGTTTCTAAGTAGTATCAGTGAATAACTTTAACTGTGTGATGTGTGATTTATAACAACCGATCATATACTATAGACATGAAAAATTATATGCATACATTGCAATTCCAGAATGAGAAAAATATGAGCTAAAAAGATATGAAAGAGAATGGGTTTGTTATGTATGAAACATTAGATATTCAGTCTTCTTGTACACACTTCCATTTGAATGCAAGTGAATATCTTCAAATTATGAAACAATCTGAAAAATGAATAAAAATAGGAACCCACTTTAGCTCTTTCAGACAAGCAGCATATTATTTTCTTTCATGACTTTTCAAATGCTTCATCAACATCAATTATAATCCCATTTATGAAAGCCAAGTACAGCAGCCATCAGACAATCACCAGAACTGCGCATTCTCCCTGACAGATACTGGATCTGATAGACTTGGAAGAAGTTTAGAAACCTTTTGCTTCTGATAAATGTTTATCTGGATATTCATCTGGATGAGACACAGCTTTGTTCCAATTTCAAGTTGTCATTCAAAGAAATTGATTTGTCCACAGACAAAGAGCAAGCCTAGTTATAAACTGATCATGTCAAAGGACAGGAATATCTATGGTACCTCTAAATATTGGTAAGCAGAGATGGACTATGCAGTGTCAAGATGACAACCCAAACCAATTTTGATTGACGCCAGAGTGGAAGACAGCAACAGTGGGGTTCTTCTATATTTGTAATGATAGGTAAATAACATCTTCCAAGGTATACAAGAGTATCCAAGATAGGTACAAGGAGGCCAATAAGTGCAACACAGATCTCACAGAAAGTCACCGTTCTTCTCAACTTACAGTAAGTAGCTAAGCAGGATACCTGGCAGTGCCTGGGACAGTCCTTACTAAATGTATGTAGGCAACTGAATCACATATATGCCTGTATTCAGGAGATAAATGCCTTTGATATTCTGCCAAACAAGTGGTTCCACACTTGAGATGCACAGAATATCAGAAAGGCCTTGGAAACTTGCTTATTCCCTAAGGGAATTCATCCCTTACCCTAGTTTCTCCCACGAAGTGTCATTCTACATGCCAGGACTTTTCTACAGTACTATGAGAAAGGCCTCCCACTGTAGCTTACTGGTCTATGCATCAGTGCCTCTATTGCAAAAGCACAAGTAATATGGAAATCCATAATCTGTTTTGTTCTGTCTAAGGACCATTCAGAATCCATGTCATATCTACTCCATCACCATCTTTCTAACTGCAACAGGCTGCTTGGAAAAATTAAGGTACTGCTTATGAAATACCAGTACTCACTCATGATTTGGCAGAGTGAATAAGGACAAATACCAGAAAAAAAAAAAAAAACAACAAACATCCCAAACAACCACAAAAGCACCTAGGAATTAATTGCAGGGAGACAGTAGAGCTGGAGTAGATGTATAAATGTAAAGCATGTTCAATGTGAACATGAAAAGGTTTAAATAGATGAATCACCAGGAGGATTGCTTACAAATACTAAGTCTACTATGTTTGTTCAGGAATTTTGAGAGTTGAAAGCTCCTGTTTCTGGAGAGATCTGAGAGAAAATACATCCTTCTCTTTAGCATCCAGATATGAGAACAACCACCCTTATTGCAAAAACTTAAAATAATTTCTGAAGATTCTATTAATCTAAAATATTTTTGACCCAGACATGCTCCACTTGTCAATCATTTCTCTTTTTCTGAGCTATTATTTCACTTTATTCAGCCCTAGATATGCTCACAAGAATGTGTTTACTCCAATACAGATTTCCTTCTGATCGAGGTACTTTGCTTTACTTCTGCATATGCTGACTTCATTTCTTCTTATTACATTGTCTGGCCATCATAATCTTTCCCTAGTGTCTCTATAAATCTGAGAGATGATAAAAAACCCCTCATGCATTGAGAATAAGTGCTTCAAGTTGTTCTCTCTTCTGGATTTTGGAACAACCAGCAAAATCAACAGTTATCAGAAATATTACTGGGCAGTGGAATTTGGAGATTAGTATTAATAAATTGTTTGAACAGTACTTAAAATGCAGTTAGCCTGTCATAAACTTTTCTAATACATTCAAGGGTATTGGGTTGGGTGTGCTGTGCTGGAAGTGCATGAATTACACGTATCATGTGAGAGATCTTTGGACCTTGGAGGCTAGAAATTATGCATATAATGCTGGGCTTTTTTGGTAGATAAACACATCTTCCAGCTGAAAAGCTTCAATTTATTATTTTAGCTCTGTTACAGGGCCTCCTTTTGGAAATTTTTCCACCTCAGCCTGCAATGCCTTTATTTTATTCAGCAATTGCTTTGAAAACAGTGGCCTGTAGTCAAGGCTCCAAGGCAACTTTACTGTTCAGACTACATTCATTACTGATTGCAAAGGTGCTTTCAATGCTCAGGCAAAATTTAACTCAGTGTTTGGGATAATTTTGAAGATCTGGAGCTCTGAACCTTTTGATTGTTCATCTGTCTCCCCTTATCTGTACAATTTTTTGCAGTGTGGATGGACTCCTGTCCCCATTATAAACCTGTGACACACAGGAGGCTCAGCTGGGGCTATTCATGGCCTGACTGGGTAGCCAGCCCCCAGCAGCCTCCTCTGACTGCATCTGTCCAGAGCAGCTGGGCAGCAAGCTCACAGGTACCTTACCAGTTTTCATCTGTAAGTATTTGAAAGGCTATCTCCCTCAAAAACAAACAAACAAACAAGAAAACCCTCACAAACAGAGCAACCAACCAGCCAAAAACCCAACCTAAAACCAAACAAAAATGTAGCACTTTTTTAAGCTGAAAAATTATGACATTTGTATTCTAGTTGAAGTGGGGTTTATATCCACTTTCATTCAAAATTGAAACAAGTGGAAAAAAGCTTTACCCAAATATATTAATTTTTCAGACAGGTATATAATTTGTCTAATGTACATGTGTACTCCCAGAAGGCAAGCTATACATAAATTTACACAATTACCTGTATTAAATATTAGAAATCCCTCTTGCCCTGAGAATTTTCTTCCAGATGTTCTGACATAATTACATTCAGTTGAAAGTATCTGTAGTTGTACTTTGGATAAATTGGTTTATTACCTACTTTAAAAATCATTGAATATTATTTCTGTTTCTTCCTCTGTGTGAATCCTTAATTTTATATTCCTTCTTGCCAGAAACAAATTGAAATAGATGTGCTGAACACATGGATATGAAGCAGTCTGCCCAGCAATAATTGCTTCATGACACTTTTGAATTCTTCCAGTTCTTCTCCCTTTGGGATGCTTTAGTGGTTTGGATAGCATTAGTACGAGATAGACAAAGTACTGTCTCGAGCTAGATATTATTAGTGCAGACTTGATAAAATCTAAACATTTTTGAAATAATTGTTCTCTGAATAATTACGTGGATTCTGAAAACCTCCAAACATTGCAAACATGATTTTTACTACACTTTTCAGTTGTTAAAATATCACAAAAGAATTCTGGTCTTGGAGAGAAATCAGCTTTCTACTGACACTAGAAATATTTCAAGAGCAGAAGATATTCAGGGAAATGGTTCTTTTAAATACACTTTTTTTTTAAATTTTGTCCATTCATAAATAATTACATAAATGGTGCATATAAATAAAAGCTTTCTTACAGTAACTTTTCTGCTTTTCTTTACATTTAACAGAAATAATATAATCCAGAAATTCTGTTGTTTAGATTTCATTATGAAACAAAATGCAAACACTCAGTCTCTAAATAAGTAAATAAATACCACGTGTTAATAATTCTTGTACATCAGCTTGTCATTGTTGTGCAAAAAATAAATAAATTTGGCAAGAAACTACAAAATAAATTCAATAGAGTTTTTTTTTAACTCTTGAAAAAACAGGTTTTATGTTTCACTAAGCAAGCTTTGCTAAAATGTCAGCATTTTTGCAGTTAATGCTTGGACATAGCCAGTATATCATTGACCTTGTAAATCCAGTCTTGCCATCACAGGTAGACTCAGAAGTGGATATAATCCATCTTATAGCAGACTTAGTGGAACATGCTTTTCTTCCCTTGTCTTTCTGTGGATGCAGAGGGACCACTGGGCTAGGATTTTGGGTTTTCAGTCTCCTGATTGTCATGCAGACATGTTTGGGCAGTAGGGGCTTAAATAGCTGTACTGCTTCTCTGTGGGGAGAGTGTTGTAAGGGGTAGCCATAATTAAACCAATTGATGTGAACATGAGCAAATGGTAATCATGCTAACCTTGCACCTTCTCAACATATAACATCTTTAATATTAATATTAACCTAGATTTTATAGCCTTTTTTAATAAAGAAGGTGGTTGTTTCTTTCTGCTTTGAAATATGTCTGGGAATTCTAAAAGAATTAATTACATTTTAGGATAAAGAGTCTTCTTAAGCCAAATGATCACGACTAGTTGTATTTCGATTTAAGCCAAATGTTTCAGAAAACCTGGGATAGGTAATAAGTCATGGTTATGCAGGGACCACAGTATACTGGAAAAGATACTTAGAAAGTAAGAATAAATTACAAACCTTCTGTTATACAAGCTGAAAATGTAGCGTAGGAGATACAGACTTGGGCAGCTGTGTTTTCTTCCTTTATAATCACTCCAGAGGACAAAAATGCTGAGCACAGTCTAGCTGTAATTTTAATACTGTTATTGAACATTTCAACCATGAACTATTTTAAGATACTCCTTTAATAATGGACAGAAAGGTGTAGAATAGTGACACAATAGTAATGGAGGAAGGTTTCTCATATTTAATCATCTGTTTCTCAGGTTCTTATCATCAATAAAGAACCCACAAAAATCACCTGCACTCCCAGAAGTACCATATCTTTCCAGGGAAAGTACTTGCACAGAGGAACACTTTGAAAAATGTCATCTGAATACAAAGCCTGGGGAAGAGACAAGGTACAGAATTTCTAGTGCCTAGATGGTACTTGGGGACTTAGACAGTGCTGAGTGTAGTACTTCAGGTAAATGTCTGTCAGCATTCAGCTAGTAAAACCCTATTTTCAGGAATTTATCTCTCTAGAAGTTATGAATTCATTTTGATGCAAAAGTGCTCCTGACAAAACAGTCTCTTGTAATGAGAAATATATCTTTGAAAGATGATTGTCACTTGCAAATTATAAAAGCAAAACAAAATATGGCAAAATGTGTAAATGTAAGAAATGTATGGTAAAAATACATATTGAAAATGTTGGCATGACTTTCAATTTTAAAAAATAAAAATATTTCAAAATAATCCAAGAATTAAAAATTACCTTCATGAGTCTGGTCAAGTAAAGTTCACCAGTTCAAGCTGTCCTGTTTGTGAGCATTTATATCCAATTCCCTGTTATTAGGGAGTTTTCAGTTGAAGAGATAATGTGGAAGTCTGGCTAATAAGTATTAATTCCAGTTCAAGAGGATTTCAATCTGCACATAGCTTATTAAGTCTACAGCTAAAAGGATTCCATTTTGATAATTTAGTCTGATTTTGTGCATAGGGCAGGCCATTGAATTTTAGTATATCAAGATATCCATAGACAGCCCAGATGTGCCATCTGAAAATACGTTTGGGAATGCATAATTATTTATGTCTGTGTGTCTCCATTTTACGATTTACAACTCCTTTTCATGTCAGACAATAATTTGAGTGAGATTGACTCACTGTCTCTAACATGCTATTTTGGGTGGTACAGTTTAAGTGTAAAACAAAATGCAGTTTTAAATAACTTAACAGTCAAAATAGAGTGCCTCTATAATACTTTATTCTTGGAGATTCTTTGTGCCCGATTAAATTAAAAAAATCCCTTTTACTGATGGGTTTTAAAAGAATACCAAGGTTACAATTCACTAAATATAGAAGTAAAATAATAGGCATTTTTACATTTAGAATTAAGTCAGTCCTTAAAATGACAATTTTATAAAAATGCCTAATCATACTTCCTTTGGATTTTTATTGATTCATGGTGTAAAATATATTAGTTATTCACTGTCTATTTATAAATCAAACCACCTGTGTGGAAAAATCTCTTTTATTTATGCTTCCATGTTTCATATGCACAGAAAGCCACTAAAAATAGTTTGCATCTGGCAAGTTGATCACTGTGACAATAAAGGGTTTAAACAGCAAGCTGTCTCTCTGTTTTCAGTAACATATAGCAATTTTGCTCACTCTATGTACACCATTTGATATTTTCAAGCATTATGAATGCCTCTCCTCTCTTTTTTTGCTCTGGAAAAGTGACTACATTATTACAAAATATATAAAACTTAATGTGTCATGAAAAGCAAAAAACATCCCTGGGAATGCACAAAACTTACACAATTTGTTTAAAATAGCCCATGTTTCAGACAGGGTTTTTCTGAGGAAAACTCTTTTAAAAATCATTTAGTACCTGATTTTTTAAAATATAATAATATTGCTAAGATTTTTTTTCCACCAACCAAGTGTTGTGACAGGGATGTAATTCCTATGGTTTTTTTTTAAATTTGTTTTTTTTTTTTTTAATTTTCTTTGCAACAACTTTATGTTTGATACTATTGTGGCAAAACATTATCTGTAGAAGCCTGCATAGTCTTATCTCAATCCTTTATTTTTAATAGGAAATTTAAAGTTCGAACTAAGGAATAGGTTCCCATGGAAAAGACTGAGTATAATCAAGCAAGATTACAACACATTAATCTGTCTTTAATCTCAATTAAAGATATGTCATACTACAAGTCAGATCTAAACTGAGTAGTTTAAAGGGAAACTTGAGGAATGCAAAGACTACAGCAAGGGATGATTGGATCAAGTGGCAGGTGCTCAGTTTAGTGACAATATCAGCATGCATTTGACTGAATGATCTATTGCAATCATCTTTTGTTATGCGTAGATGTGAGGAATTACAGTGCTTTTGCTCAAATGGATAGGCATCTTCTTACAGGATTCTCTTGCCCATTTGGTGGAATCATCGAGTCATTGTAAGACTCTGTAAGTTCCTCCTCAGAGAGAGCCCTACCAGCTTCTGGCACATATTCCCGATGCCAGCAGGAATTCCCTGGGTCTGGCTTTATAACTATCTTCCCCTCTTCTCAAGCCCAAAATGCAGAGAGAGAAGGCTGAGATGCTGCCTGCCCCTTGAGGAATGGAGAGAGGCTTCTGCTGTGTGAGGGGCACTGTACCACCGGCTCATCCCAACTGTGTCACCTGTGCCCTATTTAGGGGCACAAGTGGAACAAGAACCTTTTGCAGCATCAGGCAACCCTCTGGAAAGTGGATGAGATTTCAGGGTAGTCCTTGGAAGATGAGGGTGCTGAGGAAATCACACAAATTAAGAACTAATTTCAGACAGCTGCTACTGAGATTTAACCACGTTCCCTATTCCAAGCCTTGATGGTCCTGCCCACACCTTCTTCATGGGGCCCAAAAGCCCCATGGCAGCTCTGTTCTGTGCACCTCTACCTTCCCTGAGCTATCCTGCAGATACAGCCATTTCTTGTCCTGTCCCCTGAATGGTCCCAGACCAGCGTGGAAGAAAACTTCTTCTCTAGTCCTGTTTCTGGCTCATTTGCCTTGCTGTGATTGAGCAGTGCTCAGAAACTGGCTCAGTAACAAACCCAGGACTTTCTCAGGTGCTAAAGCCCCACAAGCACCATCATAGGTCACCCTCGGAGCCCAAGTAAACACAGCAGTAAACTCTGGAAGAATTGATCCCATGCTTCACCTTTCTATAGCTCTGCTCCCAAAACCAGAGCTGTTTATTAATATCTTTCTTGGCAAAGTGAGGAGACACCATCTTGATCTGATGTCTGGAAGGGTGTTGCAATTTGATACTTTTCTCCCTGCTACAAACACTGAGAGTCTCTGCTGCTCCCTAATTCCCTACTGACTGTGGAAACCGCTGGAGCATGACTGGAGTGTGCTGAACATGTCCTGGAACTCCTCCTGTGGGGAGGAGAAGCATGACATGATATAACTCATCCATCAGACTGAAGGAAAAGGAGGGGGCACTTAGGAAGAGGGCACACCACAAGGGAAGAGGTGCTGTGATTACCACTTAAGCTTACCTGACATTCCCAGACTTCTAGTTTTATTGACTTATTAAAAACCGACAGTCGGCATTTTCAGCAGTTTAACTCAGCTGCTTATTCTGCAGAACTATTTCTGGAGAATTTCCTTTGTTGTTTAACTTACATTAGCTTTTGAATGAATTCATTCATTCTGTTCCAATTCTGCCTCTTTAGTTATGTAATTATTTCCATCTTTTTATGCCAAATATCTAGTTTGTGTAAGTCTTGGTCTTCTTACACTAGTTGTAGGTGTTGATGATAGTAGTTCAATAGCCTACTTTTCTTAATGTTTCCATTGCCGTTTTAACTTACGTTGTGGCCACATTTGCCAAAAGTTTTTAAATATAAATATATAATTGGTAAAAAAACCTAAACCAAACAAAACCAAAACCTAACTTGGCTAAAACTAAATCAAAAATCAAATGTTTTAGAGCAAGCAAGGAATTATTTTAACACTAGAGTGTGTAAGAGAAGACCTAGGTAATTAATTCACTTCTTGAAGATGCAGGCTTTTTCAACTGTAGACTGAGCTTATATTTTTTTGCTTTAGGAGCCAGGCACTCCAACTCTTCACCTTAAAAATATGCTAATTTTCTTCAGAGCTGCCATTTGGAGCCCCTTAACAGAGAAAGGTCCAATTAGTCTGAGATGATACCTTACTTCAGAACTGTCTGTACTGCTAGAAATAGGTATAATTTGAACCAGATTTTGCTTTCTCCATTTTGAGCAATCATCCAAACGTATGCCATAACCTTTAACCTCTCCATGAAATCACAAGTCCTTGGTGTCAGACTAAGAAGCAAACCTGTGGTGGTCTGTAAAGCTGTCATCTCGTTATTCAGTCGCCATTTTCTGGAAGAAGACTATTTAAAAACAAAAGCAGTTTCAGGGCGCAAAGAGCTATTGTGCTTTAAACTGCCTCATATCCAGGCTTTACTTCGCTGGAATGATTCCCCACCATACTAATTCCCAAGAAATGATACTTCTGCTAAGGTAGGCACATCAACTTAAAAAAACCTCTGGGTAGCAAACTTCAGGATGTCTATTATTGTTCTCAGGCAATCTGGCATACATTTGCGTGGAGGCTTCTGGCAAAACTTTCTCTGCTGCACTGTCTGTGGGATCTGAATCAAATCTTCCTTCTCTTCATCTAAAAGAAGAAAATGTTGAATATGTTGTCTGCCAAGGTCACTGTTATCATCTCCCCTTCTTTTGCCACATGCTGCTGCTTCACAGGAAACAGGAGTGTGGTGGAGGAGTAGTCTTGGTCTGTTGATAGTGTATCCCCTCAGTTCCCATGACTCCGCCATGCATGGAAAAAGCATTTTTTGCACTTTGACATACCTTTTTACTGACAATGGCACAGCTCAACTTAAGTGCAAACTTATAGTGTTTTTAACTTACAGTCCGCACAGAATTCCTTTAAATAGAGGTCACCTTTCTCTCTTCTCTTTTCAGCCCTCATCCATTATTTACTCAATTCTTTCTCTCTTGGATCAATATCTTCAGGCTAAAAACTTAAACTGTGAAAGTTCAGCTGTTTTTCATCCATCTGTGTTCCTGTTCTCTTTGAAGAGCTATGTTGTGACTAAAATCCTGTTTTGAAAATATATCTAAATTATCAAATTAATCAGAAATAGCAGTTCTGATTCTTTGTTTATATTTAGGTTAATTAGGTGAGGCAACATAGACGAGCACTCAGTTAGAAGAAAAGATCAGGCACAACTTACTTTTAAGAAGAAACTCTTGAAGTAATATAGATTTTCTTTTTATTTTGGCTTTCCAAATGTCCATACTACCAATCTGGGAAACAAATAAATAATCTTTTTTCCCTCAATATTTCTTTTTCTGTTTATGACATGTTATGTTTAGACCTGTTATTACATTACTCGCATTGCTGCTAGCCCAGAGACTGATATCTTGCTTTTGTTGGTAACTACTTTTGTCCAGTCAGTCAACCAAAGCCAATCAAGTCATTCAGTGGTCAGACTTGCCAGGCTGTGAGAGCACAGGGTGATCAGCAGTTATTTTCTGTTCAGGGATGGATGCTTGGTAGCAAAACAGAAGCAGAACTATTCATGTGTTGCTGAATTGGAGCTGTATATTTGTGTGAAACCTACATATTTATATGAATTCTGCAAGCCCAGCTTTCCTAGGGAGAGGTTAAACTGCTACAGATATCAGGTTGGTTCTTTGAATTGCCCAGTGGTTATCTCTGAACTTAAAGAAGACACATATTTTGATGTTTAACTATTTATATGTAGGGACTTTAGATCAAAGATCTTGTACTTGTGGGATGCACTGAGACACAAGACTTCCTATGGCATTTCATAACACTACACAAACTGAGGGATGCGGATCAATATTCATCAGTAAGCACCGCAGAATTTATTACTGATATTCATCCTGCCTGAAAGAATTTGAAATGCTCTGACAGAAAGAACTGTCCCAGAAATGAAAATCAGAGAGGAAAAATTTCTATGAAAAACTGTGGTTTTTAAAGCTTCATAATCTGATTAGAAAATGCATTTCTAAGATATTGGAAAATTTATTCTTTTCAGTTCTATGCTTTTGATATATTTTCAACACAGTAGCTGAGATAAAACTTGTGGAACCAAAAGTAAACCTAGAGAGGAAGAGAAAGAAGCAACTGAAGACAATCTCTGTGTTGCATTTTTATTTATAGGGAGACAAGCTCTGCTTTTGTTTACAGTGAAAGAAAGGAGATAAGGTTTACTGTTCCACACCTCCTTTTTTAGTCAGTAATACAGTCTTTGATGTGGGATTGATATCAGGTATCAGATATCAGTTGTTGATATCAGAGTCAGATATCAACAGCAGATTTTACTTTTTCTTAATCTTTTTCTGGGTTCATTACAATGGTATGATTAGCTGACAGCTTAAGTTCTTTTCCAAATTATAACAGCACGGTTCTTCTTCCTCTTCCCAACACATGCTAGGGGTGGGGTGGTTCTAAAAGTGAGCTCAAGATGCAGTAAAGCTAACTCATCAAGAAAAATCACAGATCGGATCACTCACCTTTGTGAACAGCTTCACGAGGGGGGGCCTCAAATGTGCCACTGCATGGCAACAGGTGAGTTTAGTATCTCCCATCTGCAGGCATGATAAGGAAATGACTGTAAAAATTTTTCCCTTAAATAGTTTTAAATTGCAGAAATATGTCATTTAAGTTGCTTTTCAGGAAAACTCAAGAACTACTTAATGTATCCATATTTTGGGGATTAAGTTAATCTGCAGACTATGTTTCTTTTAACAGAGAGTGGAATGACTGGAATGACTGGAATGACTAGAATTCTAGGTAGACTGACCCAAAAAAACTACCAAGTTACTTGAACATCTTGACAATGGAAATTTTTATAGTTCAGGTTTATTTTCCAGAAAATAATTTTTTTTTTTCTACTCTCATTTTAGAAATAGCAACAAGACAAACAGTAGAATAATGAACTGCTACAGTGGAATTGGGCTATAAATCAGGGGAATCTGAATGATTTAAAAAAAATTGAAAAACATTTCAGTTTTTAATGACCCTAGTTGGTAACATTCTTCCTCAAGTCAAGTCACACATTAATTTCAGGAGTTTCAATTCAAATTCATCTCTTTCTTCTATTCTTCTATATGGCAGTTTTGTATAAATCAGAATTGTAATTTATATAGGACATCTGGACATCTGACTCATAGGAAGGAAACTAGTACTAATCAGATGAAAATTCAGAGAATGAAGAATTTGCTTACTTTTACACAGACTGATTTATAGGACTTTAAACTTATTTTAATTTTGTATTGATTACAAAGCCTTTGCATAGGTTAATGATAAAGGTTAAAACTCCTTCAATAGTGAAAAGGATAGAAAAGATGGATTTCTTCATTTAAAACAGGCATTATTGGCAATGCTGATTCCAGCACCCTAGAGCCTTGAAGTTATAATGAACATGTCTTATAATGAACATGGATTTAGAAACTATGGCCCAAGAAAGCAATAGGAATAGATCTAATGAAGGTTACTGTAGTTCTCTCTTCTTCAGACATAGTTATTTTCGGTCTTTGTATGGAAGATAAACCCAAGTTTTTGGACACCTAAGACTTGCTATTTTAGCAATACAGTTTTAACATATATGTTATTTATGCTAAAACTGACCTACAAGTTAAAAAAAATACATATTAACTGTTTCAACAAATGATGTTATCACTTTCTGATTCTTAAGAATGTGAAGCAAATGGAAATGGTTTTGGTTTGTGACACCATTTGTTTGTGTTACATTAACTCATAAAAGCTTTGTTTTCTCAATGGAAATACTGAGTTCATTAATGTATAATGTGAAACAAATGCCACTGTCAACTTTAAAAGAAAACTTTCAAATACTGGACTAGAGACTTAATGTCTGCTGCTCTTTTAGTTAAAATGACTTGCCAGACTTATGGTAAGATCATTGATTACACTCTGTTTCTTGTGTATACAGATTTCATAAAATATGCGCAGTTAAACATGATATGTTGAATTCGTTTCCTAATATATAACCATGCAGAATTTTCTCAGCTAATACCATTAGGCTGGTTTCTTAATTGGTTTCTAACAATAACAGTAATACTACACCTTTTGCATGTGAGATCACTTGTATCTTGATATCCCCTGTACAGTTAAAAAGGCTATTTGTGTTGGTTTGTTTATTATTACAATAATTATTAGGATATACAAAGTTAAAAAAAAAGGAGGAACTTAGATCAAATTATTTCCTCCAAATAAGTGCCTATTACATATTACAAAAAATTTCTCCAGAATTAATGCAGTTGGCTTGGCTGCTAAGTGAGCATGATCTCTCTGTTCCACATCACCTTGTGGCATACAGCTCAGGCTCAGCTTTTTGGAACTCAGAGTTCTCCTTGGGATCTGATACAGGTTTCATGGGCTACTTAGGAGCAGGAATGAAAACTTAATGACTGCATTTCACTGAAAGAAACGACTGGCCAATTGCAGAGGTGAGACTTATAAAGAAATGGAGAACTTGCTGCTAGGTTTTATATCACATTATAGAGCCTTCCTATGATAGTAAGCAGCACTCCAAATTTAAGTGATTTCACTGGCTATGTGTATGTTGTCATGTAACTTAGCTTGTGAGTTGTCTCCTGGTTTCAGCTCTTCTTACCCACATCGCATGGATGTTTGTTGACTCCATGGCTGAGCATTAAGGAACACGATCTTGGTCACTCCGAAATAAACTTCAAGTTCTGTGGATAATTCATTCCAAGGACTGCTTCCAAAAGGCAACACAAACCAGACAGCTGAAAGCTTGGGTTTCTCTGCACTGCAGGGTCCCTCAATGGAAGGCTTTTTATTTTCAAACCCTTTCCCTTGGCTGGATATCATATCCCAGAGCTTGCAATGCGTTCCTTCAGTTTCATGTTATGAAAACACCACCTGCTGGGTTGCAGCACTGCCCTCATATTTATTTCGGACACTTTGAACTAAAAACAAGACGAACAAAGTGATAACTGGATCTCTGAGCCTGGGAGAACTCTGTGTGTGGCTTAAAAGACATGCAAGGCATTATACCATGCAGAGGAGGTTTGTTTAGCAGTTCTTCTAGGTATTGCTGTCCCTGAGCACGGCAGGCATAAGCCACTCAACAGCACTTTGCCTGAAGGATCTCCTTCTGAGACACATATTTAACTGTGTAAATGTAGCTGCAATGACGCTCTCTGTGCTTTAACAGGAAACACTTTCTTGAAGTACTGGCTTCTCATAAATGTTTGCACACATCAGGTATTGAATATTTCCATGGCAGTATGCAGCCCTCAATCCTGCCCTTCAACACCAAACACCAAAATCAGAATTGATTAAAGGCAAGGTTTAGGTATAAAAGTGAAAATATACTACTACAGGTGAAAAATTAAGAATTTCTCTTTATTATTATTTATTACTTATTTGTCTACCTAGAATTTCTAAAATGTAATCCATTTGCCACAGCTACATGATTCAACATTTTATTTTAGTTTTCCTTCAAGGATATAAAGCATGATGGTAGGGAATATATCGGCAAACACTGGTCATTCAGTGTTGAACATGTTATATAACTAAGTGTAGGGTTTGTCTGTCAAATTCAGACCAAATGTCTACATCTGAGTATTACATCATCTTCTTCTGCATTTCCTTATTTCTCTGCATTCAATGTAACGCAAGCTGCTGCAACTAACTTTGATTCAGTTGTCTAAATAGAAGGGTCAAAAGTCACTGGAGGTGCTCTAAGATGTTGAAGACATCCTTAAAAGGTTTTATAAGAATCAGGCTGCTTTTGGACAAGCAGCTGTATGCCAAATGTGATACTTCTCTTCCCTACACCTAAAATGCCTGTAGGCAGCTATGTTAACCAAATGAACCCAAAAGAAGGTGTAAATGTAAACTCTACAGATACCAAAAACTAAGTGGAATTATTTCCCCTTAGGTACCATCTCTTATTATCTTCTTAAGCTCATCACTTCAGCACCAACATAATGCTCTTTTATGCTGCATTTGGGGTGGTGCTCACACTTGCTTAATATTCTGACACAAACTGAAGTGTGTAAACAACACAGCAAACAGATTAAATTTTGCTCTGCCAAAGTATGAACTTATGTGTGATTCTAAAAAAGTGTACTGAATTGTTTTTAATGGATGTATTTTAAGGACTCTGGTCTTCACATTTAAAAGTGATCTCATACAACTGATAAAACGCAAGCACATTTTTAGCTTGTTGGGTTATTTTTGAATTTTTTTGTTCTTTTGGTTTGATTCCTTCTAGCGTAAGGTAAATGGACTGTAGAAGACTTCATGAGAAACATTCACTCTACTTTATGGAGATAATCAATTTCCCCATGGTTTAAGAGAAATGCTAATCATTGGATGCCATAAGTTAGGGGTCCCAATGGGCTGATAATTTTAATTTTTCATTGTATTTATTTTTTTCCCACCTCAAAACATCAGGCAACTGTCACAGGTAGACACAAATAGTGAAGCAGAGATATTCCTGTTTTGTCAAAATCTATTAATTTTGGTTTCAACCTTTGACGCAGTAAGGTTTCATTGATAAGGCATTGATAGGGCAACACTTATGTGTATGTTCATGTAACAGTATGTTGCATAATGAAAAAGTCTCATTTGTTCTAAATTAATAAATTTAATCCTCTTTCTTTTGTCATGAATCTTGTAGCAAATGGAACTTCAGTGAAAGACAAGCTTGAAGTATTAAGAAATTCACCCAAATAACCTGACTTATAATTCATATGTGGCAAACACATGTGTAATGCTATATAATTTATTTTTATTTAATTTTAAAACCTTAAGATCCCCGACGTATCATTGGGAAAATGTTTGGAAATTGTGACATTTCTTTAGCCTCTGTGGGTCAACCGCTGATTTCTTCTTCATTAAATTAAAACTATATAAAAGAAAGGAAAGATACATTTCTCATTAAGTTAATTCCTGACAGTTCTCAGTAGAAATACCTCGCATATTTCTCACTATGTAGTCAAAGAACGGCAAAGCCATGTAGGTTTGTTCTGTCTGTACTATGTGTCAATGAAATCCAGTGTGTTTTTTGATTATTTATTCGTAACTAGTGCTGAATTGTGAAATATTAAACACTTATAGAATCACAGAATTGTTGAGGTTGGAAGAATCTCTGCTGTCATCAATTCGAATGATACTGCTCATTTCCATTTCACCTAAACCATGTAACTGAAAGGGAAGAATTTGCATTAAATCAAAAAAAGTATTTCCTGAAGAGGGTGAATACTCACACTACTCTATGTATACTATAAAATGGGCATATAGCATGTTTTCCTTTTAGGGACATCCTTTAGGGTTTCCAAGTACAGATGAAGGTCATAAAAACATGAAAGCAGCCTCCAGAAATTAGTCCTTTTCCAGATACTGTTTGTGAGAGAGTTTTCACACATCTTTTCCTCCCCTCATTATGACTTTCAGGCCAACAACACATGAACTTCACATGGAAGAGACTTTGAATAATAATAGAGGTAGACCATTGTTTATACTTTTCTTTCTAAGCACTGGATACTCATGAGTATTTTGTGGCATATTTAAGAGTAATGGCTTAAATTCACTAGCTGGAAAATGACCTGACTAATACTCAGTGTTTTTTTCTCTCATATAGCTACTTTTCTGTGGAGGAATATATATATATACATTTTTAAAGCAGCATATGGAAGTTTTCATAGGAACCACTATCTATAAACTGAAGTATTTCTGAGGTATTTAAGCACAGGTCTGTGATTTAGTTAGCATGGCTATGTTTTGAAACATTTTCATGATATTGGGCATGTAGGAATAAAAAACCTGGTGAAAAAGCTCCAGTGGAATAAAAGGAGGAGACACCCATTAGAAGCTTTAAAAATTCCAGATGGCAAAATATTGGCCAATCAAATAAAACATTTTGGAAACTAATATGCCGTTTTAATTTATGAAATGAAAATATAAGGTAATGCAAAGCAAACACTTATTTTTTGCTTTTTTTCTTTCTTTTTTTTTTAATTAAAATAAATAATACTTCTTCATGATCCTTCTCATAAATTTAGGAACAGAACTTCATCTAGTTATCAGTGTTTTACTCCACAGTTTGTGCTTTAAAAGATCCTGAAATTTCTATTGCATATTATTTAAATAGTTATTTTTCTTCTAAGAAGAATTTTGCCCACAACTTCACAGTCCTATCTTTTAAAAGAAATATTCAAAATTTTTTCCCGTCTAAAACACTGTCCTATCCTTTGAAAAACAATTTTTCCTCATATTTGATTCTCATAGGAAAATCTTAATCCATAAAGGGTGTATTTTGAATCTTCCAGAACATTGTAAGAATGTTGCACAAAGAGAAATCCCGTTCTTCCTCTTGTCTAAATCTTGCCTGGGTTTGTGTCCAACTGATGTTGACAGAAGCTCATTTGGCACCTTCAGTTTTCCTTGAAAATCTGTGTTAGTTCTATGTTGCTCAGCAGACAAGATAATACAGTTGAGGTTAGATTGCTCTCACATGAACATTTTCTGGTTTGGTTTCAAAGTAAGACATTGTCAGAGGATGTTCTATTTAAAACTTTTAAAATTCTTAAAGTCCTAGTATGAGCCGTGGTAGGCGAGCATCTATTGCTCTAATGTCATAGCCCATTTTTGTAGTATTTTGACAACCTCAGTAGAAAAATTCTGTGTCAGATGAAAACCTCCCATGAATATAGGACTGACTTTTCAAATCAAGGCTAAAGGTTCTGGCTGAATATTGGAAGGAAACTGTATTGTTGCTGTAGGTACTCTGGAGAGCACAACAGCTCAGCTCTCAAAGCTGCCAGTACCATTACCTCTCACATGTTGAAATATGATTAGAACATGTCATAAAGATTTAGATATACTCTGCAGCTGTTAGACTATAATGAGATGCTGTAATATTAATCATAATGTTTACAGAAATTCTTTTACTGATTATTTTTTTCTAAACCAGAGCAGGACAATGCTTTAAATTGCAGCTATTTACACAGTTTCAGAGCTGATGCTGGCGACACGTCTGTGATACTTGTGAGCTTTTCTTTATGTAGATTTATGCAAACATGGTATTTGGATTTTAATTCCCAAGCTATTTATCTTCTGCTCTGCTGAAAATATAAATTTCATCAGAAAAAAATCCATCCGAATCTCAGATGAGACTTCTGAATTTTACCATTTTCCCAGCCAAAATATTAGTTCTAGTATGATTTTACTACTAAACTAGACATTTATCAGAGATAATTTGAAATACTTGGAGAACTTAAATACCTTTTCTGTAACATAATTTCAGCTTCAGACATGTGAGGAGACTGAAACCAAACAAGGTTGCTCTATTTCTGGTCTGTTCTGCTAAAAATGATTAGATATCTCTCATTGCAAGTATGCTGTGAACTATGAAAATTAAATTCATTTACAGGAAAGGATCACTTCTCTTACGAATTATGATATATGAAAGATGACATCTATATTTAAATCCTGATTCATAATGGAAAATAGAACCTACTAATTTAAATAAAAAGGACAGCCTAGGTGCAGGAATTAAATCTATAGTTATACTTACTAAAACTACCTTAAAAACCCCAGAAACATAGCACAGTCATGTTCAAATAGGCTATTTGAAAGGAGTGTTTTCCTTTTCAGAGATTTTTTTCACCAGATGATATCTATACATATTTTTTGACTTCTTATTTCAATAAAGCCAAAGTATGGCATAGATTTATGGGGCTGAATAGGTGACAGTTTTGCTGTATGATTACACTATAATTCTAACAGTGTATTCATTTAAGAATAGAGATTATTCATAATGATTTATGGCATTTTGATTGATCAAAGGAAAGTATATAAGTAGGTTTGAACATTTTTTTTTAATACCACTTCTTTCATGGAAACTTCCAAAGTCTGCAGTTTTCGTTTGAGGCTGAAAAGAAAAAAATCCCACCAAAAGAAATCTTTATCTTCTGTAATACTGTAAATTAAATTTTCATTAGAAATTACACCTGACCGTCCAGTCATATGTCACCATCTATTCACATTGTCTTCAAAATCAAAACATATCTGCAGAAGCTGGTTATTTCTTCAACCTCAAGATCTAAGAATATTTTTCGTTTTTATATTAATTAGCTTTTATGTTCTGCATAAGGCCCAATCTTAGTATATCTGTAAATACACGGGAAAAATCTACATTTTTATACCTATAGCACTTGCTGAACTGCATTGTTTTGTAGGTGAGAGTTTAATTTTTCACAATCTACTGAAACTAGTCTTTTTAAATGTGAGAAGACCTTACTAAAACTCTGGAGAAATTATGAAAACAATTTTATTTTGCTTTTGCTCTATTTAAAAATCTTCCCTAAAAAGAAAAACAAAACAACAAAAACTTGATATACCTTGATAGTGATGATCCATTCAAAGTATTTTCAGTGAAGCATTGGTTGACTGATATTTTTCTACACAGGTTACTGAAAGTACATGATGAGGAAAACTTATTCCCTCATTCTCAACATCTGTTGTGTCACTTTTCCTTCTTGTATGTCCACTGGAATTGTACTCATACAGCTAATTTTCACAAATTCCAGGCAAAAGAATGGGATTGATAAATCCACTTAAAATACCAAGGTACACTGCTAGTACAGCAGGAAAGAAGATTAATTTATTCTAGCAGGTTTTTTCAGAAAGCATCCAGTAGGTTTTTTCAGACATCATGTTTGACTTAGCTGGCTTTTTTTCAAGGGTGCAGGAAAGATATTTGAGTGCCTGAGCAGAAGTCCACAAAAAGCAGCTTTCAAGCTGCTTTTAGAGAAAAGAATACTTTTAATGCAAGCACCAAAAAAATTTACTCTTTTTTAAGAATGATTGTCCTCTGCAGCTTCTGTTAAAGCAGCTTAACAAAGAAGATAACACCATGATGAAAATGTTTATACTTTGTTATAGTCACTTTGAATAATAATAAAAAAAAATTCACTAGTTTAGTCATCTTTCCTAATGATACAGAAAGAAGCACCTAAACTATGAATACTGATGCAGAAACACAGACTGTAAAATCAATATACCAGCTCACTAGATCTGAGCTTCTTTCTGATGCTGCTGTTCCAGCACTAGAGTTTACCTTCTGAATTATATATGTATTGACCTAATTACATAAATATTGACTTTGCTTTATATGAAGCTTTTTTCAGTCTCGTTGTAATTACAATGTCAATATTTGTTGTGTGTAATAACACTGAATTTAGACTTGTTAATTTTGATTGATAGTGGCATGCCACAAGTCATTATATGGGATAAGACAGTCTACAAACATGCATAGCAGATCCCAGCAGCTGACAATGCTACCAAATTTCAGTGTGTCTCCGAGATCTTCTGTTTCCAATGTTTAACCAGGCAGAGGAAATACAATGGGTGATTACATCCTTGCTCCATAAGAGTACTGTTGTGAGGTGGAGAAATATCTGCCCTGGTAAAAAAAAATAAATAAATAAAGTGAAAATATTCAGCTGGCAACTCAGTAAAAGGATTCCTGTTTAAAGTTAGCTTTAGAATTTTTCCTTACCATGTTGTAAAATCTGTTTAAATTGTGCCAAAATTGAGGTTCTGTATAGCAACAACTATATTTTTCTGCATACCTTCCATGAGTTATACATTATTTTGTAATAATATTGGGACCCAGACACAAGAAATTTCCCATTAAATTATTTCCTTACTTCTTCAAATCCGAGAAAGATGTGAGTAGTGAACTTTTAGGTCCTACTGGGACTTGCAAATCTGTTCACTGCAAATGTTTGTTGAGATACATTTCTAAAAGAACAACTTTGTTCAGAGCTGGCAGACCTCAAAAGTGCTTTCAACGATGAATAGCCATATAGTACAGTGCATATTTCTAGATGCAATTATAAAGCATTTGAATTTGGCAGTAACATGAGAATTACAAACCAAACTGTGACAGTCTGTGTGCTGAGGATATTTAAATTTTTTTCTAGCTTTAATATGTTGCCAGTAGTGACAAGGCATGCATCATACTGTATTTTCTTATTTGTCTCAGCAGGGATGCCAGACAAGAAGAACCTCAGTGACGTAAAGCAAATCCATCAAACCAACGATGGCAGCACTTTAGACACAACTGGAGCAGGATGTACAGCAATGCCCGATTATATGACATTTATGCTGATTAGTTTGGTAATACTGTTTCTCAGTCTTTGGTAACTGCTTATTTCTGGCTTGATATATGTGTCTCATTGTCATCTATTTATCCCCCCCTCACAAGCTTGGAATAAGGAATCTGGTGAATATAACAATATTTATGGTATCCTGTATAAGATCAGCCAGTGATCTTAGCCCTGAATATTAACAGAGAGCTTTGTGTAATATTTTACCTGTGGTTTTGTTGTGTTTTTTTTTAACACCTATATAGTTGTAAAAAGTCCTCTTTCCATTTTTTAATATTTTATGTTGAAAATAAGTTGTCTATGATAATCTTTCTCTTAAAAGCAATTTGTAGAAAAAGGAAAGGTTGCCAAGTTTGAAACGGTCTCTGGAGACCATCTAGACCAAACCTGTGCTCATAGCAGACTCACTTACTGCAAGTTTCCTAAGACCAAGTTCAGCTGACATTGGAATGTCTCCAAGGAGGGAGACTTTACTGACTCCCTGTTCTACTGCTTCAACACTCCTAGCAGCTGTGTTTTAGCTATTGTATTTTGGTTTGTGCCTCTTGCCCATGGTGCCCACTGAGCCCTGTCACAGCACCATGCTCAAGAGTTTGGCTTCATCTTCTTTGCTCCCTTTATCAGGTATTTATACATTTTCAAAAGATCCCACTCTGCATCTTCTCCAGGCCAAATAGGCCCAGCTATCTCAGCCACTCCTTCCATAAGATTCATTTCCATACCTTAAAAATCTGCATGGCCCTTTGCAGGAATCCATTCAGTATGTCCATGTCTCTCCTGTCACTGTCCTTGAGAGCCCAGACGTCAATGTAACACTTGGATGTGTCACACTAGTGGAGAACAGAGGGGAAGGATCACCTTCTTTGGCCTGCTGATATCTTTCCTGATTCAGCCCAGAAGGTAGTTGGTTAACTTTGCTGTGAGGGCACAGTGTGGCCTCTTCTTCACCTTGGTTTCCATTAGGACCACAAGGTCCTTCTCTGCAAAGCTGCTTTTCACCCAGCAGGCACAAACCTGTAGAGGTGTATGGGGTTATTTCCCCCCAGAAGGAGGATTTGGCATTTCCCTTAAACTTTCTGAGATTCCTATCAAGCCAATTCTTCAGTCTGTCAGGGTCCCTCTCAATTCAGAATTATTTTTTACAGTTCAGAAAAGTTTATATGTAAGATACTATATATGTATATGACAGTTGCATTTTATCTAGCAAGTTTATAAGATTCAGTGTTGGATTAAGGTATCTTAACATATATGTCAACATACAGATATTTATATATGTTCTATTTAGGCTGTAACTGTAGTAGTTGGATTCAATTGCTAAAATATCAACAACGAGTGCCCGTTGTGATGCTCAAAAAAAACCCATCTGGCGTCCACTACTGTTCTGAATGGCCTCAGGTCTTTCTCTGGGCAAGTGACCACAGTCTTTTGTCAACACAGTCAGTGAAGCCCAGTGCATTTTTCAGCTCATATAAAGACGGACATCAAAAAAGTAACTCAGTTGCCTGAAAAAAAAATGGCTGGTGCCATCTAGGATTTCTTGGAGTATCTAAGACATCCTCAGGGGACTGGCATATATGATGCAGGACTCATGGGATGTTCCAGGGGCTTCCTTAAACGGAAGCCATGGGGAGTGGCAGCTGGCAGCTAAGTGGGACATCCTCAACTCAGACAGATCTAGACATTCACATGTGGGCCCACAAATCATACACCAAACCTCCATCAATATTATTGGTAGCTTAGAAACCTGATTGGAGTGGTGACATACAAATGCAAACCTGAATCACAACAATCCCACTTCAAGGTCTTGTGCTTCATAAAATGAAACAAGCAAAAGTGCCTCACAGTACTAATGATATATTATGTTTTATATTTACTGTTATAAAATTTGATTGTTCTGCCATGATTAATTCCTGTTTCTTTTAACCAGGAAGTATTTAAGAATATTTTGTAGTTATTTCTCCAGTAGTGTACTTTATAAGAGGAAAAAAAACAACTTGTAGAGTATTGTAGGTATTCATAGAGTAACTAGAACTATTTCTAGACAAAAAAATGTTACTCTTATATGAGACTCATATTAAAAAAAAATACATAAGTTGTTTTATTCCCAAATGTATATGCTAGTCATTAACACACACAGTATAACATACGTAAACAAATCTTAAAGTTAGAAAAGCAAGTGAACATTCCTCTGAGCAATTCCATGCCCAGATAAACATCATTATCAGACATGTGTGCCAGTGTGTACATTTTGCTTAACCTCATTTTTCCATTGCAGATTTTGAAAATCAATCTTTCAAATTCACTTGTCTTGTTTACTTGAAATTATGACATTGGTAAATCAGGGAAAGAAAATGTGAATTAATTCTTTTTCATTGTAACATCACCTCACACTAGTTAGTAATCAATTCAGTTTGGCAACTTTTTTTGAACAATGGCCAGTATCAGTCACTTCAATGGAAATGGAACAAAGCTTTGAAAAGGTGACACAGAAATGCAGAAAAAAAATCCACAATGATTCATTACTCAGAATTTTATTTATATACTGAATTTGTTTCCATTCCTAACTTCTGTGTGTTGTTCAAGATCTTACAAAGACAGATAGTCCAGGAATAGTAGTTTGTTCTGTAGAAGCGAGGCAACACAACCCTCGTTTTCAGATACTGATAGTAATTGGTCCTAAGACCTCCTCAGGTCTATGTGACCTTCTTTTGGTTTTCTTGGCCTATTCCCATTATCTTCAACACTGTACCCATGTAGAATAATTTCTAACATTCCTTTTGGAGTGGAAAATTTGGTTTCTCTTTTCCAGACACATATGAACAACCTAGTAGCAATATGAATAGTAGTGGCAGGTCTGGAGATTTCTCTCTCACTACTCTGCCATGAGACCTCATTCACCTTCCTGTTACATCTATCTCTAGGCATCACTGCACACTCCACATCATTGCTCAGACTCACACCTGCCAGGTTGCATCAGGATTTTTTTATTAAATCCACCATGCTATGAAGAAATATTCTAGTTTCTTAAAGAACTATTATATAATCATTAAAACTGGTCAGAGCAAGGAGAAGAGAAGCAAGGCTCTTTGGCAATCTGTCCCAAGGTCACCTTGCAAGGGAGGCACCATTGCATGAACCTGTGGAAACCTGCAGAATGTTGTATAGCTCCATGGTTGGGTCAGGGAGAAAAAAAGACCAAAAAAACCCCAGTGTAGTTGTGCTATGCTAAAGCAATCAATGGAAAGAGAAAAAGCACTGAATAAACACATGAAGAATGTTTTAGAAAAGCCAAGATGAGAAATAAAAAAAAAAAAAGTTAGCCTGGAGATTGTGGTAATGGAAGATAAAACCACCTGCATCCACATAAAATGATGGACTGTACACAGTATCTATGTGAGTCAATCTGGGTCAATTGCCTGGGCATGCAGAAATTTTCCCAACATGAGGTCACACAAGCTGCACAGGGCTGCCTCTGAGTTCCTCAGATGACCTCAAAAATGACATGTAGGTCTTGTTTCCTCTGTTTACTTTATCTGTTTATACTGGGCCAGTTTTAACAGTCTAAATCTTCTTTGTATTGCCCAGAACATTTGGTAAATAAGATTTTGACTTTATTTGGCCTTCTTTTAAAAAAAACTCTTCATGTATTATAATGTTGTGGTCTAAAATAGGAATGCTTTACTCAAAGGGCACTATTTCACAGATAGACACTCACTCAAAAACTGATCATACTAAAATTGCAATATTAGAGTTGCGTACCTGGCCTTGGTAATTTTTTTTTTTAAATAGAAACCATAAAATAAGAGAGCTTGGTAAGGAATAATTTCTTGGAGGATAGTCTGGGTACTTGCAATGAAATTACAAGAAAGGAATAATTCTAAAAAATACAGTATTTCAGAAATCCATAATATTTTTATTTGGTAAAATAAGGATATTCCTCGTCTACCCTGAGATCAAGAGAGGCCTTATATGTAGCACACAGCTATTTGTTAGGGAGGCCTGCTGCCCCCCTGGGTACAGCCCTCAATCATCCTCTGTTACTGGTATTTCAGGAAGCCCGAGGTCAATCTAGAAAGATCAAGGTGGCAAAGTGTGTCCAGAGAAGTGCAAGGAACTGGTGACAGGTCTGGAGTGTCTGAGGGAGCTGGGGCTGTTTAGCCTAGGGGAAAGGAGGCTCAGAGGAGACCTTATCACAACACAAATACCTGAGAAGAGGTTGTACAAAGGTGGGGGTTGGCCTCTTTTCTCAGGCAACCAGTGACAGAATGAGAGGACACAGCCTCAAGCTGTGCCAAGAAAGGTTTAGATTGTATATCAGGAGTAATTTCTGCATAGAAAGGGTTGGTACACACTGGAATGGACTGCCCAGTGAGGTGGTAGAATCACTACCCCAGAGACATTTAAAAGGCATGAAGATGTGACACTTCATACATGGTTTAGTGGCAGACTTGGCAGTGCTGGGCTAACAGCTGGACTCAAGGATCTTAAGGTTCTTTTCAAGGCTAAATTATTCTATAATTCTTAACTTCCCATTTCCATTTTCTGTAGATGTACCTGTGTTTTTAAATGTTATTGTATCTCTTGGGGTAAAGGTACTGACTGGAGTAGTTATTCTCATAATGAATGTCCTAGCACTTTAAACAAACATTTCAAAGTGACAACTTTTCCTGTGTGTAGCTAGTGGAAGAAAAAGAAACACCTGTTTCCTTGAAAAGCAAAGATCATTGTTGCTTTCATGACTAATAAAAGATGTTGCATAATTACAGCTATGTAAAAGGTTATTTTTTTATTTCTCTCTTTCTATAGATAGATATGCAAATAGCTTCTTTACTACTTTGTACCTGTATATTTATATTCTAAATAATTCTATATCTATTGAAGATTTCAGATTAACTTTATTATTTCCAGATCATCTTCTCAGGATAATGAATTAAAATATGTAGCTGAAGCTATCTCTATTTATTTGCCTTTATATTCAGTTCTTCTCTGAAATAATTGTGTAAGCATTCACTTTTTAGAAAATTATGTGCTTTTCTAAGTGCTCTGAGTCACAACTGATTATAATAGGAATTAAAATAAAAACTTTTTTCTAACCATATTATACTAAAAATCTAGTGACTCTAGAAAAATCCAGATTTTCTTCTTGAAAAACTCAGCAAAATATTAGGTTTTAACTCTTAATTCTTTCTTCATGGTGATACATGAACAAATTTTGGAGGAAAATATTTCCATTTCAGTCAGGGTGAAACTTTGTCTTTATTTTAGCATTTTTTAATGTGAAATGCTGCAGACAATATACCTGGTACCCCATGAGGCTCTTTTCCAGTTCACATTGAGGAGGAAGCTCATGCTGAGCTTCTGTGGCTGGGAGGGCTCGGTCGATGCATCTCATCACCCCTCACGGTGCACAGGGCTGTGCTAAGATCACCTGCTGTGCATGCCTAATTTAGGTGTCACTACCAAGGCTCTCCAGGTTTGTCAAGCAGCCCAAATCAATTGTTAGTCTCTTGAATGTAAGTCACATGGAGGTCTTTGTGGCAGTTTCGGATTTTCCTGCTCCTCTCAATGTCACTCTCCCATTTGAGCTGGTACAAGAGTTTACAGGATCATGCAGTGAGACTGGTCAGGGTATTTCTGACTCAAAGGATCTCCTTGATCCAGTTCACCTTGCATCTTCAAAGACAATGCCACCAGTACAATGTGGCCATAGCGCTCATGGAATTTTAGCCACATATTTATAGCAGGTAGATGCAACATTAGGAACAAAAAAACCCCTTAAATAACACAAAAACATACTTCAAAGTTGTTTTCGTAACTGCATTATGTGTGAGGATTCATACTTCAGTATCTAAAGCAGGATATGGCCATTTAAAAAATCATAGTCAAGTCTGATTATATTCATGCCACACATGAGAGTGTATAATAGATCTATTTTGCTGATGGGTAAAAACATACTGCTAAATACATACATCAGTGTGCCTTAACATGAGTAATTTCTCTTCCTTGTCCCCTGTATCTGTGTCTAGGGGGTTGGTATTTTATAGAATGTGCTTTCCTGTTTACTTTCAGTTCACTTTATTTGTAAGTATAGTTAAAACCTTTTTGATGGCTGTTAAAAATATTTTTCATGTCTGTTTACATCCCTCCTTTTTGGTAGACAGAAGTGTTCATGAAACCCATGTATTTCACCTTCTGTATTTAAAAAAAAAAAAAAGAAAAGAATTAAAAATAATACCAGGCCTTCAGTAAATTAAAAGTGACATAATCCTGAAGAATAAAAGTTGCTTGTCACGTATATTTTTAGCAAGCTATAAAAAAGATGTTATTTTTTAGTTTCAGAACAATACCAGACTGGAAATTAGTGCACAGGCCAGCTCCTCCTTTCAGACATTTGTGATACTACTGAATTCCATGGATATAAGTGTAAACATAGTTTGACTTTGTATTATCTACATTCAAAATTGAATTGATACACTTAATACAACAAGAGTGTTTTCAGAAAAGCATCACAAAATTACAGGTAATAGCAATTTGTATTTCTCTGCTCTGTCCTTATTCCATGTACACCATAACAAATAAAAATTTAATTTAGAAAATAAAGATTTATATTGTGAATCCTTACCTCTGTGACTCTTAAAAAAAAGTATGAAATATGTAAATTGGTGATAAATTTCAGCATTTCAGTAATCTAAATATCATGGGAAAAAGAAAATTACATAGTTTTTGTCTTTTTAAAATAATTTTATGGTCAGCCTTCCACTTTTCGTACGGATTTTAAAACTAGCAATTTCAGGCTGCAGAAGAGGGGTGTTATGTTGGGTTGTCAACATCTGGGGTCCTCTGAAGGGAGGAATATGATGTTGATGCTTTATTCTTTCTCACTTCAAGATGGACTTTGTCATAAGGTTTGCTAACATGTTTTATACCTCTGCTTTTCCTTCATTCATCTGTTGCTCCCAATTACATCTGAATCTAATAAAATGGTGCCATTTACATATCTTAGATGCTACCTCTTGGTTCTCTTTATTACTCTTAAAACCAGCTTTTTCATGCTCCAGAGATGCATTTCTTCAAAGACTATGGGTCAGTTGTTTATAGCTATGGGGTCTCCAGTGCTAACCCTGTTCCCTGTCCTTTGGCATCCCATGTCTGTGCTTCCTCTACACCACAATCTGTGTCTGCAGTTCTCTGCCCTTGCACTAAGCCTCTACTACTCTATGTTGCAGCATTGTCTTACAGTCCTAAATATCTCATTCTACATGGAATAACTGCTTGTTACTGCTATCTATATAAAACTATTGTTGTCTTATGCAAAGATAAACGAAAGGAAACTCAGTTTGCCATAGTCATCAGATCAGTCAGGAAAAAACCCTCTCGTCACAGCTAAAGTGAGCAAAACCAAGCTGCAGGCAAGTAAAGAAACATTCAGACAGCCAGTCTGAGGAGTGCCCGTCTGGAGGGTCTGAAAACCCCTTACAAAGCCAATAAAGGCCACTTTAGTCATGGCAATGCCATATGCCAGGGCTTACACCAGGGTGGTCTGAGACACCTGCCTCAGAGTGGCCAGACCAACTGAGACATCAGGATCAAAGGGTCGCCTTGAAAGTGTGATTCCTCTCATCCTGGGAAAGGAATGTAGGATCAGGTCGGTCTCTTCTGGTAGAGATTAATTCAAGGATATCCCATAATTAATATATGAATTTACAAGAGAAAAATTTACTTTTATCATGGACTTCAATCCAGTTAAGTCCTTCAACCTTTTCCTTCTAGAACAAAAACTTCTAAAGTGTTACCTCTCTTCACTACCTGTGCAGGGAACTTGAATACTTACCCTAGCAGTACTGGTCCTCTACATCTCCTAATACTCAGGCACCATCTGGATCTACTGTACAGCCTTCTACAGTAGCATGGACCTAAAACTGTTTAAACCTTGAAACTAGGTACCCTTGAAACTAAGTAAAAATACTTATGGAAGTGTTAATTTCTTGTTAATGTGAGAAAGCCAGGGAAAGGCACTCTCCATGCATTTCTGGAAAACTACTGGAATTTCAAATCATATTTGAGAGTTTATAAACCCATGAAAATACTTGCTTATCTAAGCAATGATCAGTTGTTTCAAATACATTTATGTAATAACAAAGAAAACATCATAAGCAAGTAAAATTTGCTTTTGTCTAATAAGATTTAATCTTTTATCTTAATGTGATGCAAAAGCTCGAAGCCAAATTTACTGATTGACAATAAATTTACTGAATGATCAATAAAATCATAGCCTAAAACCAAACCAAACCCAAAACCAGAATCAAAACAAAGCAACAACAACAACAAAAATCCTTCAACATGACATTATTCCAATAGTTAGAAATCTGTGATGGATGTCCTGACAAATCTCCTTCCTATTCCCTAAGTGTTTTTTACCTTTTAGGTGTAATTGTTCCCAGATAAAATCCTGTCACCATCCAGAGAGGAGATTTCATGGTCTCTGTGAACAAATTCACTGTCTCTGAGCTCTGATGGTGGAGAAGCTTTTTTGCTATTGCCTCTAAAAGCTATTGTTGTCCCTCTAGAATGTATCATGTCTGCTCTTGAGTTGCCACAGCTTACAGCCTAGCAATTTGCAGAAACACATTAGGGTCTAAATTGCTGTGGCAAGGATGAACATTCACATCACTGCTGAAAAGACAGGAATCTCCGGATGGAAGAACCAATAGTTTCTCTGGAGCTAGTGGAAGCTCTCTTTTAATGTGAATCAGAGTTCTGAGTACTGAAACTCTACCCAAGTACTGCTTTCACCTGAAATTAGAAAAATAAAATTTTGTGATATCTATACACTGGCCCCTATTTGTAAACAAGCAGATAATGATCAGCAGCACAATATTTTTTGGGTTTTGGGTTTTAGCAAATGGTTTCTTTTTTTTAAGAAAGAAAGATTTTGGAAGAGACTCTTTCTGTTTTAGAAACAGAAGGCAACATACAACTGATGAAACACTCAGGAAAGAAACATGATGAAAATATTTACTTTTGCATTTTCTTCTCTAAAGTAATAGCATACTTGATTGTTATTTCAATCAGGAGCCCACATTCCAATCTTCAACATAAAACATTGCCTATCAGTGCATGAAAACATCTGGTTTCAAAGATCATCATTTGACTCTGAAAAAGATCCGATGTTGTCAATATCCATTGTTCTTATTTTTCCCAGTAAAACTTAAACAACAGTGGGCAAAAGTAGTAATTAACTTGCAAAACAATGTTGCCCTAAATGTTTTTCAAATCCCTGCACAAGTATGAACTCTGTCTGTTTTCTGGCAATACAGATGAACGCACAGATGTATAACCACTAACTGGTATGCACATAGTTCATCCCCACAACTGCATAAGCATTTTGTTTTCTCTCTCACAGTATACCCCGTTGCTCTTTTTGCATGCTAATTTTATTTACTATTCTATATAATTGTCAATTGTAGCACTCTTTTCTAATCTGACTGTAGAATTGCAGAGCAGATCTGTTTCTTTGTAAATTTTTTCATGGCCTACTGAAGGGGTATCCCAATATTATTAAGCTTGGAAAGTCTACTTCAAAAATTAATGTTTAAAAAATTACTACCATGAGGGAAAGCCAGTCATGACATTGGGTATGGGATGCTACTGCTTGTATGAAAAATTCAGCCTTTTCTTCCATACAGATATTCTATGTAACATCAATTGGTAATTTTCACTGACTTCAGATGAAAAATTAGAAGAATCATCTAAATTCATAGAACTGAACCTATTCATCAGATTTCCTGATGAGGCAAAGGGAAAAAACATTAAAACCCCAAACCTAATCATGTTTTTCATATAGACCTGGATATGTTTAGGGAAGTGATTATGTGATTTGAATTGCCTCAGATAGTGGGGAACTGCATGTCATGGATTGGAGGTCCTTCCCCATCACAACAGTTAACAGCTGCTTTCATGATCCAGCACCCAACTTGCAATTTCTGATTCTCCTACAGTGACTGTCAGAGGATATTTTGTTGCTCAAAAATGTTTAGAAAACCCTTTATTAAATAGATATAAAACCCATGAGCGTAAGTCAAGTAACAATGCATAATTTTAAATAGTTCAGACACTATTCAGTCTCAGAAGGATGATAACATTTCTTCACCCATTGCTAAGTGGGCATGATAGCTTACATTCTCCATATAACCATCATACATATTTTTTCAGGCAGTAATGCTTGACAATTCTGTTTCCATACACTATCTTCTTTATCACAGTGATCTTTTCCATTTTCATTCTACTTTCATTTATTAAGGTGATACAAAATATCTTGCCTGAAAGTCTAGCCTCTATCCTAACAGAAACCCTAGAAAAGAAGGACAAATTTAATTCTGTGATATGCCAACCTTTTTCAGGGAATGTTGTCACAGGAGCCAAGGAACTGATAAGGTGATTATGAGATATTTCAGCTTTATCAGATTTAGGCAAATAAGGAGCACCACTATTTGCTTTATCTGATAGCTCTTTGGTGGGCTACATTGAAGAACACTGCAGGTTTAGGCACTCTATGGCTGGTACACTGTCTGATTGGCAGTGTCAGCAAAGAGGCTGAGGTTTGAACAAGCAGCAACTGAACTGCGCCAAAGTCTCTCACTGGTTCTTTCAGAATGGAGCTGAAGCAAAGTCTTTGACAGGGTAATGCCAGGAAGCCTGCAGTGCTATGTTTGTTCAGTATCTAGATAAAAACCCTTAGATTCCTGCACTGTTGTTATGATCCAAATAGAAGAGATGCCTCTGCATGAGTTAAGGTGCAAATGAGACCATATGCCAAAGTTACCAGTGCAGATTTTATTTAATAGTTAATGTGAGATAGAGAGATAGAAAGAATAAGGAAGGGGGTTGGAGAGAGGGGTAGAGAGAGAGATTAAGTATATCACCAAATCTATCCCTACCACGAGCGGCGTTCTGCTGGTCTCTGAGTCATTCTTCTGGAGGTACCATGTTTACACAGTCCACATCCTGGATAGCCAGGGGTGAAGATGCCATTCCCATAACTCCAGATGGCGTGTGCATAAGCACTTTCCCCCTTTCCCAACAGCTTGCCACAGTGGGAATTTTTTACCTGGATGCTAATCAAACCTTTAACTCCATTTGGCCTGGAATTAACTCTTTCCTATTGTGGATTATGTCTTTATTTCAAGTTCCGTTATGGTGGCTTACATTATGGGGACAGCGTTTTCAGACATGCAATTGCATTCTTTAAATCTTCACAACTGTCAGTCTGACACATTTCAGAAAAAAATGGCTTCTAGAAAAGACTCATAAAGCTATCAAATGCTAAGGCAAGATTAAATTTACATTGCATGAAGGTTAGTAATTATCATTTCTCAAACATTTCTAGATGGTTTAAACAAAATGCTCTTGAGGATTTGTGATCTATGGCACATTCTATTGAAATGGCTTTGCATCAAGGCCTGACACTGGCTTTTCACCAAATTATATCTTTGCTATATGATATATGTGCATAAAGACTCTCTCAGATTGTGAGGTTAAAAACAAACTTAGCTCTGCCTTTTATTCCTCTGCCCTTCAGGCTGTATCTCATTTTTTCAAAAAGCTTCAAAACAGTGAGTCTCTGAATGGAATTGAATTTGTCAAATTCAAATATCCCTTTTAATGTTATCCTACCCTTTATGGCACAGTAAGTACATTGTGAGATCTTAAATTTCCTTTTCTCAACTTGAAATAGGAATTCCATAGCACAGTGTAAGCAATTGCTAGTTTCTTGTGCTGATAACCTCAAGTAAACAAAAATTGCTGTAAGACTCCCTCTTATCACCTCTAAGAGAAGAAACTATCTTCACTCCTTGATGCTGTACAGGCACATGACCCAGGTTTAGATGATGAAAAGAGTAATTTATGAAATTACTCCAATCTGGCATCCAGGAGGATGCAAAGAATGTTGTAGCAATACTTTATCCACAGATTGAAAATTATTGTACCCATAATTTACTCTGAAGTCCTACTAATTTCAAGGTATAGGAAGTTACTAAAATGTTATGTGTGAGGTCTGGGATTTTAGTGAACCAATTAAGTCTTTAAACGCAATAAGTAGCACTGGATGGTTCCTCCCATGAAAAGACTGAAGTTATTTTCCTTGTGTCTGTGATAGAGATTATATTTAATCCTTAATACTGTGTGCTCAGTGCTCAGGATTTGTACCACATCTCCTGATCTGTTTTATATTTCATGTTTTAATTAAAACTTTGAAAGCCTGATAAGATTTCTCTCTACCTCTGAATGTCAATTTACATTTATGTTAGTGCTTTGTGAATGAATGAACATTTTAGAATATCAGAATATTTCCCTACTCCCAACTACAACTAAAAGGTTTTTGAGAAATAAAAGTAAGTTTTAAGAGACTTTATCTTCTACTTCCTCTGAAAATAGCTTGGAATAACAGGATCAGTGTGAAAGGCTTCTGGCTGCCAAACTTATGCACTCTAGATCATACAGGCTAAATCTTTCTAGATACCATTAAACTGAACTTCCTCCAATGCATGAGCTGCAGCCCAACTTACACAGCCTCTTCTAACAGCAGTCCATATAAACCTTCAAAGGCATGTGACTTTTCACTGTCATGCCTGAAAAATGAGTAAGAAGGTCCATAGTTACAAAACAGAAATATCATTTCTGCCTTCTTTTTCTCAGAGAGGGAGTAATAACTTAGCTAACAGTGAAGTTAAGACTTAATTTTGTGTTATTCAATGGATAAAAATATTTTAATTATTGAACAAAGACTTTGAGAAATCAATTCTAAAAGGAAAATTATTATTTTTTTTGCACCAAATATCAAAATATCAGTGATTTGGACTGTTTTTTGTCTTGCTCAAAGGAAGCATACCATTCACAGAAAACTATCATAATAAAACTTGTATTTTTAAATCTTTGAATTAATATCTTGCCAAAGACTTTGCTGGGAATGTAAAATAAATTGAGTTTGTTGGAGAAGGTATAGGAGTCATCTCACCTAAGCTCATTTGTCAAAAAAAAATGTATTTGGTCCAAGCTTGTCCAAATATTCTCTTAGTCATCTGTGAAACATTTGTAGTACATGTCATTTTAATACCACCTTATATGACAGGAAAAATAAATACCCCCATGGAGACGCACATCTTCTTCAACTCACTCTAAAAAGAACTAAGGTGGCTAAATTACATAAGGTACTGAAGTTTTTGGATATTAAATAACAAGATTCATCCCTACTTCAGGTATCCAGCAGGAGTGAGAGAAGAAACACTGCCTTAATGACCACAAGGAATTCCAAATATAATTATAATTATAAAAATTGTTTTTAGAAAGGTGGTTATTATTATTATACAAGGAAATTAAATTGGTCATAAATATAAAGGTTAAAAATTTTGCTGCCTTTTCAAGGTCAAGAGACTAAATAAAAAGCATCAACCTAGCTGAATCTATGAACGCAATTTTTTCCAATCTGTTGATTACAGCCAGCCAACTCTGCAGCTATATCAGCCCCACAGCAGTAATGGCCTGGGAATAGGACTTTGGATTGGTTATATTCATGAGGCCATGATTGGAAAAGGAAAAGAAAAAAAATCAGAAACCTGGCCTTCCAGCTTCCAACAATTAGCTTTGCTATAAACCAAATTTGACAGGAGCACACATAAATTCCACTTTCTGCTGCTAACTGTAAACTTCTAAAAAAACCCAAAGACGTTTCCAAGGGATAATGGTGGAGATGGCCTGGATCTAAAAGGAAAGGTTGGTGCATTTCAGATCTTTGCTAATGAAATTAATGAACAAAGCCATAATGTGTAATGGCTTAAATATTACATTAGTAGTCCATTTCCAAAGGATTGATGAGCTTCTTGCTTGTATCAGACACTATTTACAACTGACAAGTAAGATTGGCTAACAATCTGAAGATCTGAATGTCTCATTTTGTTTTCCAAAATGTAATATAAAAAGCACCAAATCCACCACCACCAACAAAAACAAAACAGAAATAATAAAAGGGTTTTGCACATAAAGTTCTGCTTGAAGCAAGACTACAAAGTTATACTGCCCCAGGATATGATTCAGTATCACAAATGCTTTATACAAAAGCTAATGAGCCTGTTGCCAGTACTGAAAACACTATTTGCCACTGGCAAAAGTAACAGTAGTTCTATATTACTGCTAATTTGCTGGCTATTTTTCTTCATTCAATAGCTCATAAATTCCAACAACCTTGCTTCTAGGGAAATATCAATTGCTATGAAAATGGCATGTAAAAGTGTCGTAACTCTAAGTGTTTTTGTGATGGGATTAATAATATTTGCAATTCATATTTATCATTGAAGATACAAAAGTTAAAATTTTCAAAAATATTGAGTCAAGGAAATCTATTTGCTTGGATATAGAAATGAAGAATAAAGAAGACTACATGGCAATCCAAAACTGTTGTAATATCTAGAAGTGAGTATTAATTTAATTCCTTGAGAGCAGGAGGAAGAGCTAATGGCTTGCCCACTTTAGATGCAAAAGTGTTCCTGAAAACACCACTATTAAACATATCTTCTTAAAGGGTAAATAAAACATTT
>JANRMJ010000054.1:70836077-70847662 GCA_025584955.1 Alethe diademata
AACAAACAAGTAATGTATATAGGGTAACAAAGAGCAGAAGTCAATCTGTGCCACAATGCAGTCAAGAACTGTAGTCCAAGGGTTGTCTCCTATTAAGGAACTGATGATTTAGACTGCTTCAAAAATTTCTATGGTGTTTCTGCAGTGCAAACCTCCCTAGGGAATGTCTCTCATATGCATAAAAGTGGAAAATATTCAGATGATTTTTATTAAGCAAGAAAACATTTAAGAGGACATGCTGTATCAATGTCATACCTAATTTTGCTGTAATGAGATTAGTTGAAAAATAGTTGTGTCCAGGCCCAAATTTTTCCTATTCAATGAAGCACAGTTATCATAATTTTTATCCTAATATTTATCTGCTGTTTAATGTCAGATGCCAAAACACTTCTGCTATGTTTTTATACTAATATTCCTTTGATTTAATAACATGACAGCCGATGGTATGGATTATCCCTTGAGTCAGTTGGGTTCATCTGTCCCAGCTGTTTTCCCTCTCACTTTCTTGTGAACTGCCAGCCTGCTCACTGGCATGGCTGCGTGGGAAACAGAAAAGGCCATGACTCTGTATAAGCACTGCTCAGCAATAGCTAGAGCAGAATTGGTTTATTAACATTTTTTTCAACACAAATCCAAAATAAAGCTTCATACAAGCTACTCTGAAGACAATAAATTCTAGCCAAACTAAAGGTTGGTGGCCAACGCCAGCACATCACAATTTTTGAATGTACACTATGCATAGGGACTGCAGTCATAGTCTAGCAGTAGCTAGGTATTTCAGACTTATTAACTTCTTCATCTTCAAACCAGGTTAGGGAAACCTAAGAAGATCATCCTTTTTTCTGCTGTACAACTGATAATCATGGGGAGTTTTTTTATATGTCATTAATATATGTAGAACTATTTAGGTAGTCCTGACATGAAATTTACAGCAAAAAATAATGAAAGTAATTGTTTCACTTTTGCTTTTGTTGAAATAATAAAAATTATACCAAACAATCTTAATACCTCAGTTCATAAGTTTTTGCTTTCCAACACACCAATCCATGTAAGTGTATGAAAACTGAGCTACACTGCCTCAGTATAATGCAATTCTGGGAAGACATCCAAATTTGGGAATGCTGTTTTATGACCAGCACATCAAAAATGGACAGATAACTCATCTCATAGTCAACTAAGAAAAGAATATAGCCAAGGAGTTTGAAGCTGAGATTTTGTGTTTTATAAAAACGATGCAAGAGACTTTCTTGTTTCCTTACTAATAGCACCATAGTTTGCATTCTTTGAAAGACCCTTTTGCATTTACAGTTGATTCATTAATGAGCAGTACAGTTCAAACAGCCTCTTATACAGCCAAGATTTCTTCTATACAAATATTAAAGATTTGTGGACAGAAGCAACACAAGACAGAGTTGTGTTGACTACAGTTTCAAATTTGCCATAGCAAAGCTGTAATTAAACAATGTCTCATTACTTGCAAAATCTTTCTAGTCTAACAGTCTTTCTGCTTCAGTAGTTTACTGATTTCCTCTTCCTGGAATCCAAAGAAGCAGGCAATTTGTCTTTGCAGGAGGAGTAGACTAGGGAAACAGTTTAGAAAGGATGAACTCTGGAAGTGGCAGATTTGAGTGTCTAAAATAATATTGAAAATTGCTTTCCAGTGATGTTTATGTTCTTTGGCTTCAAGAACATGCAGGCCAAGATGATGAGTGTCAGAAAATAAATATGACAACTCCAAGAGGGAGTCATGAAATGGCAGTAAAAACACCTGGTAAGTAGAGCAGTACCCAGAAATCCCAGAACCTCCAAATCATAGATTTGTAACAACTGGGGGAGTAGCAAGATATTGAATGTACAGCCATTCTTTCACATCCGTAGCAGGTTACTTGGCATTGGAAATAAGCTGCAAGTCAGGTTATTTTATTGTTGAGCATTCTGCTTTTCTAGTACTTGTTCTGTATGATACCCAGAACACAGTCCCACAGTTCAGGTTACATTACCATTTATGGAGCTTTTATCAATGAATCACCTTAAATAATATACTTAGCTTTAGGTACAATACACACTGATTGCCAATGGTTGTCTTAAAATCTTCTGTTCAACCCTTAAGCTATTTCTTGCAACTGAAAGGGTCATTTCAGGAGTAAGGTTCATTATTGTACAGGTGGATGAAAATAATTTAATCTTCTCAAGTACAATTTGCTCTGTGCAGATCACCCCTGCCAGAAGATGAAATGCACTACATGGTTGTTTATTATTTTTTGCTAGCAATTGAATAAAATCAAGGCTTTAATCCAGAGAATAAAGTCCTCAAAAACCGTAAAGGGACCAAAGTCACAAACACTCTATACCTAAACATTTTGGAACAATATACTGAACATAATACACACATGCACGCACAAGATTCAAAACTCAGTAACCTCCAATAAAGATAAAAACTAAAGTCTTTTTAAAGGAAGTTTAGTAGAATAGAATAGAAAAGAAAAGAAAAACAACAGTTGGATGAACTTGATTCAAAACATCATTCATTTCTTGTCACAGATTTTAAATTAAATTCAAATGAATTTCTGATCTCATCTTCCCATCACATTCTGTGAGGGCATTTTGAACCTGAGGCTAAAATTGATAGAACCAACAATTTGTAGAACAACTTGCATTACCTTTAAGAAGGTTTGTGCATATCAAAACAGTCAGAAGATAAAGGGCTAGGGACAGAGACAGGAGGAAAAGGTAATAGGGCAAAAAGCAGTGTATTGTCTATTTTTTGATAATGTAGTTTTTATGTTACATTTCCTCTTCCAAAAATAAATGTTATTTAAAATATTGAAATGACAGGCAAGTAATGAGAAACTGTGCCTTGGGAATATGACTAAAGCAAGAGGTGAGGTGGGGCAAGACAAAGAGAGGAAGAGAAGAGAGTGAGAGGGGACAAGGAGCATGGGAAGGGCAGGGGGAGAAGAAGAGATGGAGAGGAGGAAAGGGAAGGATTCTTTCTAATTCTGCTTTCTAATTCTGCATGTAACAGCATGCATCTAATAATGTTCATGTACTATTGGAGACTATAGAAGACACTGACCTCATTAGAGAGAAAAATCAGGAATAAGACATCTGTATGGTGCATTTCAAGGTTAAGAAAACCTTGATGCTATACAGCACAACATGGATGGAATATCATTTTAGTAATATAATTCAAACTACAGGTATGATAGTCAAATGGGAAGTTAGGTATGCCAGCTACAATTAGAAAGCAACAGAAAGAAGCTGAACCTGAAGACTTTATTTTCACATTAATTTCTGAGGAATCTATATACTGCAGCAGCCATATATGAATACAGGATTCTGAATCCTATCTTATGAATCATTAAATGTTCTGATAAGCAAGGTAGAGACGGTGACGAATTATATACAAATGCATATGCCTTTTTATTAATTGCAAACTTAAAAAATGCATTTATTAATGAAAATAGATGTTGTCAGGAGGAATATATTTACATCTAAGACAATTTATAGTGAAAGCTACAGTACTGAAGGAAAACATGACAAGGTATGTGTATCTAAGAAATGCACTGCAGAATGAAATAAGGAAGATAGTAAGTGAACTGAATTTATTAATGATTAAGAATATAAGTGACATCCTAGTGTTATTTTACATCAGGACTCTTCTTTCCCTCTCTCTTCAAAACTTTTCTTCAAAACCATTCATATGCACATTTTCAGGATGCTGAAAGAGGAGTTCCAAACTTTTCTTTTGGAAAGGACTTCAAGATGCAATTACGGTAGTAAAGATTATTAATTTGTGTAGACTAATCACTGTTCCTGAAAACAAAACACTCTTTTTTTTTCGTGTACTGTGTACTTTGCTCTTCTTCAGAAATACTGGTTTTCTGTTAAATTTTATCTCCCAGAAATGCCATTAACAGTATTAAAATGGTAGATGAGTAAAGAGAAACTGTTCCCTTTAAATGGGCAATGTGGCAAATGCTAAAGATATAAGATCTCTTTTGGAAATTTGGTTGGTTTACAGTGCCTGAGTATCTGATCCAATATAGAAATATTTGTTTCTTTGATTTTGCATTTACTTTTGCCATGAAGAAGAAAACATAGGGGGGAAAAAAAAATTGGAAGTCACCCAGACTCTTGTTTTCTCCAGATGTTGTTCAGGAATGCAGAAGAAAAAGAGAAAGAAATGGTTTACTACCAATAAGGAAATAGTTTACAAAAAAAATATAAAGAGCCAAAACTGCCATTCCCATGAAACCCTGCTGCAGAAGTTTGGCCTGGATACAAATTTCTGGGTAATTTGAGATTGAACAGTTACTTCAGAAAAACAGAAATAAACATCAAAGTATACTTGAGGCCATAGTGTTAAGCATGTTAACAATCTCATTTATATTTTCTATTGAAAAAGCTTTTATGGGAATGAAGTTGTTACATTTTAAGAGACACATTTTAGGCAGTAGATTCAAAAGCAGCTGGGTTTACTCAAAATCACAAAAATGTTTTTCCTTTTTTGTGAAAGAAGATGGATTCAATGGGCACACTGTTCCCATGTCTTGCAAAGTTTTGCAATAACCAGTGCTAAAAGACAGAAAGAAATATGGCTATGAGCAGAAAAGTCTTACACAGGAAAATATCACAGTGGAAGCATCTTCCTAGTTCAGCACAACCTGTAAGACCAAACCCTAAAACAAGTAGAGAGAACTGTTTTATGAAAGTACTTAAAATTACCTAATAGCTATAAAAAGGAGGAAAAATCATTTCATTCAGATTTTACACCGGATTACCTGAGCTAAATATGGGGTTCAGCTTCAAAATCAAGACTTAAAGACGTGGTTTGCAACTGAGTTGCAAATTTACCCTTTTTGTCCTGTAGAATCTGTAGATTTCTGTGCAGTCCATTGGTAAAAATGTTCCTTATTGAATCCTATGGAATTACTTATAAGAATGGACCAAGGTGATGAAAACTTTATGGAGTTCATTTTATGTTCCTAAATTAGGTCTACCATATTTGAAATCTGAGGTGCTAACGTGAGTCATGACGATTCTGATAATCTACCTTTTCTGCCTAGATTTTTCATAAAGTCAATATACAGAAAATATAGTTCTGATATTTTAATACTTTGGAAGTTAAGAACCTAAATTAGATTACTCAAATGGAATAATATGGGCAAATACCTCAAAGAGATTAAAAATTCAGAGATCCCAGAAGTTATTTGATCTCAAACTGAAATAATATATTTTGGGGAAAAAAAAGTTTGTTTGCCTCCTTATGGTTGTAAAAGAGTCTTTCACTTTACTTAGGAGATAAGGTATCAATGAGGGACATGTTATTTCTTCATCAAGGTCTGCATCTTGGTCTCTTCTTGATACTGCAAGTTCTATGTTGTAGGATATTCAGGTATGCTGCTTCAATGCATGACATGTAAGGGATACTCTGTTAATTCCATCCGTCTACAGACTGCTAGTCATGTCATCACTTAAAAAAAAATCTATGCTTCAGTTTCCTTGAGCACTTCTTAAAATGCCTGCAGCAATGAGAGAATTTTAAAGACCATACTATGTCTCAAGGGTAGATAGTCTGTGTTGATACCTAGGGCTGAGCCTTCTACATTTGACCTCAGAGCAGTCATAACTATTTTGCCTGGATCAAGCCTACTGGAATTAATCCATTTGTTATCAAAGCAATTGACACTTCAGAATTCTTCTGCTTATCTTGAGTTGCTCTGAACCCTTTTTAAGATCTTTAACCGTTTACATGGAATCTGATCTGTATTATTTACCTTTTGAGAGACTGGAAGCATAAGCAAAAGAGTAGTCAATGTATCATTTTGGCATGATAATTCTACAGTTTTCCTTACCTATTGCAACAGGAAAGGGAATAAAATTAAAATCTCCCATGTTTCTCAAAGATTCCTCTCACATGGAAGATGAAATCACACTCACATAGGTCAGAAAAGATCTCCAGAGGTCATGTGGTTCAACCTCTTACTCAGAGCACATCCAGCAGGCCATGTCTTGTTGATTTTTAAATATCTCTGAAGGTGCAGGTTTCACAGTCTCTCTGGGAAGCCTGTTACAGTACTTGACCACCTTTATGGCATTTTTTTTTACATATCAAGATTTTATTTCATTTTCTTATGCTACGTTCCAGGTTGTATCTGTTTTCTCTTGCTCTCCATCCACACAGTTGTGAAGTTTGTCTTCTCTAGCTCCTTGAATTAAGTGCTTGTAGGTCTCCCCAACCTCTCTCCTCCAGGACCAACACTCCCCATTCTTTCAGCATTTCCCCCCATGGTGCATCGACCAACCTCCTCAACAATCTTGGCATCTCCCAGCTAATCTCACTCCAAAATGTCATCACTTTATGTCTTAGCCTATTCTGTGTGCATCTGCAGTTCTTAATTAAAATAAAAATATATTCAGTCTTTTCTTCTAAGTCTTGGATAGTTTACCAAAAAGACATTGTGTTCACCACTCCATCTAACAAAACAGGGGTTGAGCAGGCTTGATTATTACACAATGAACACGTCACAGAAGCTCTTGGACAAATTGTCCCACAAAGTATTTTGAAAAAATTATGCTGAGTTAGTAACTACTCAGAATATTGTATACTTTTACTCTTCTGATTGTTACGTAGATAAAGCACAATTAATGATTCCCTACAAACACACATTTATACACAACTTTAATTTGTATTTTCCTTTCATTTCAGTGCAAGTAAGCTAGAATAGCTCAGACTCCTTGGAGCCAAAGTTTGATGAAGTGCTATAGCTTAGGCTAGTTTCATTATTTCTAAATTTAGCTCTAGTATTAAATACTGAAGCAATGGGGTTTTTTAATAGCATCATATCTTAACTATAACTAAATAAATTATTTGTACTAATCAACACGGAATGCAAAACAGAAAACAACTAAAAAAGTCTCCCTTTTACAAAACAGAATTAATTTTATAATTAAAATTAATTAATTTAACATTCTTTAAATTTCATTTTTCTTTAAATCAAGAGTACTCCCATTTTGTAAGATTTTTGGATTGTGATTGTTTGGTGTATTTAAATGGAATCGTACAATCACATAATGATTTGTGTTGAAGGCGACCTTAAATACTGTCTGTTTCAAACCCCCTTCTGTGAGCAGGGACACCTTTGAGCAATGTGGTCTAGTGGAAGGTGTCTCTGCCCATGGCAGAGGAGTGGCAAAAAGATTGGTCTTTCAGGTCACTTCTAATCCAGGCCATTCTATGATCTCTTGTTCTTGTGACAACTTAGGTGAGCCGCATACTTACACAGTTAAAACATCGGTCTGGTCATCTAGTCTTCCGGTAGGATTTGTACAACTTTCCTGTGAACAATACCACAGTTATCCATTACCCCAGAGAAATGCAGCAAGAAATCAAGGGGTTTATGAAATAATTTATTGATTTTTAAAAAGTCATATCTAGACTGTAGGCTGTCATAATCATAATAACTTACTACACAGTTTCTGTTGTCTTATTTATTTTAACTGACTCTACCTCTGTAATTTTTACTGCCACTAAAGTAAAATTTAAAAATATAAAACTCTCAACATTTTGGTAAAATTTGCTAGCAGTTCTATGTCCCAGATGATACTCCAGTTTGAACATTGGTAATAATGCAAACCACTAAGTATTGACTCTGATTTAAGTATTGTATTGATAATACTAAATATATCATCTATCATATCAGAAGATCGGCAGAGCTCAGATAACTGTAGAAAATTGAAAAGTTTGATTATTAGTTGAGGGTACAAGATTTTACTCTTCAGTAATAGGTAACAAAAATCATCAAAAAAACAAAATAAAAAAAAAAATTAAGAATGCTGAAAACATTGTTTACTACATCTGATTCCTACCAAAAAGATTTGTGTACTTGATCAAGCTTTGTATAATCCCTAATGGCAAAATTTCTTCCTATGTTATATTCTTTACTAGACCGAAACTCAAGGCACTGCAGGTGAAAACTTGGTCATTTTGTGCAAATGAATTGTCTACCCAATCATTTCAGATGGCTAGGCTGAGAAACATCTCATCTAATTTTGGGCAGATACTCAAGGTGCTCCTTCTTTAGTTGATGACAATTCTTTCCAAAACTATGCCTGAAAGGAACACAAACCTGATGCAAAGAGAAAATGCTGCCTTTGGATTTTCTTCGGCTCTCTGGACAGAAAAGGGGACCTACAACACTAAACAGACAATGGTATGATCTGTAGGCAAGATTTGGACAAAAGAGCTCAAGAGAGTTCAATTTTGAGGAAATTAATTTCAATAACCAATATGAAGTGAAAAAATAAATATAATCTAAGTTTAGTGTTCTGGCACAAGAACTGGATGAACTTGAATATTAAAGGACAACTCAACTTTTCTTCAAAAAATTGTTTCAAGAGTATAGTTTATATAGGAAAATCATGCATCTTCAAATGTTCTGCTGGCTGAAAAGGTCAAAATTAAAAATCTCTAACTCAAAGACAAACTGGTATTTCACAAGAGCAAGAAATTAAAGAAGGCGTAGTAAATAATGGAAACATTTGGTTACACGGCAGTTTCAAAGCAGTAGTTCTCAGATATGAGTCAAATCCCTTGGAGAGAAGCAAACTGCATTTTTTAAATCACTTGTTTCTTCATCTCGGATTTTGAAAGGACAGGTCGTTCAGTTCAGAAGGAAGATGTTGTATTGCCACTGTTCCATGGGGGTTATATAGCAGCTACTCCCATCAGAGAAATAGCTAAAGCTAGTTGCACAGTACTAAAGCTCAATATTTAGTCTTTGAAGACCTTAATTAATTGAAGTCAATGAGGAAGGTGAATACTAAATATTGAGTTAATGATTCATGGTTGACTATATACATTTAATTAAATAAACATTGTGCTGTATACATCATATCTATTAAAACTATGATAACTGTTGCTATGAAGGTGTTTAAATAATTAATATTCACTGAAATGATAACTGATATATCAAATTACTAATAAAGGATCGCCAAAAACCATTCAATTAATCAAACAGCTTTATTTATGAAGAAAACTCTTTGTGCCCTTTTCTCTGCCACTCTGTTTCAGAGGTTTCATGGAATTTCAATTCCTTTTCTTTTACTGACAGGTGTATTTTGAGATATAATATTAAAAAGTAAAGCAAAGCATTTAAAATTACTAGTATTCTATGCACTGCTTACTTGATTTTAATATAATTATGTCAATTTTATTTAATACAACGATAGATTACTTAATTTTATTCTGCAGAAACTGCTGTCTTATTATTTTCAGGGGAAACATAAGTCAAGAGAGATTAGTACTAAATAGGAAATTAGTAAAAAGGAATTAGGCAAATGAAGTAGTTTGGTTTTTATGCCTATTTCTGTTTCTATAAATATCTGTGTTTTTCAGAGCATTCTATCTCACTACACTACCTGTTTGCTCTTGTTTTTCCTAGTCTTAGAGCGAAGCAAACAAATAAACCTGCAATCTTTTATTTGAGCTGCTGTCATGTGATTTTCTGCTGTAGACTGCAAATAGCACTGGTTAAAATCCCACTTTTGTGGGAGGAACAAGAAGGCAGCTTCCAGAATTATCATGTAGACATACTATTTTGCACTTCTTAGGGTTTGCATGAGGCTCTCTAAGCAAATTTGTCATATTGGAATATCGAAAGCTTACAAAATAAATCTCTCTGTAACACAGTATAAACTCAAAGTTCATTATTTCAAATTAAACTAATTCAAATTAATTCTAGGCTAATTCATTCAAATAAGTATTAGTCTATAGTTTCCAAATGAACAAGCCCTTTCAAGCATTTGAACCTCAGTGGTTAGGTTTTGGCAGAAGAGTCCCTAATAGAATGTTTTATTGCTTTAAAATAATGCAAATTCATATAACACTGTATCCTTTCATTCATTTTAATGCACATAATAATTTCAGTTTTACATTATGTACAACTGTATGTGCTGAGAAAAGTCCTATTGATTATAACTTGTTCTATTTACAGCATATGACTTAGGTGCAAATGATTATATGCAGCAACTATTTATTTTACACATAAATTCAGTTTCAGGTGTAATTCAGAAGTTTTGTTCCTACTGCTGTTTTCAGAAAACATATATGATGTTGTCTGAGAGATAGTTGATAAGGAAACAAGAGGCCAATACAGATCAATTTGCTTGAAATATTAAAAATAATTTAAAATATTATATGATTCTGTGTTCTTCATATATTTTCCCATCTTCAAAATTCTAAGCATCCAAGAAAACTTATCATTCAATCAAATACTTGGAGTCATTATTATAATTGCCTTTCCTCTCCTGGTATGTTTCCTTCTCTTCAACTATTGGCAGTTCTTCAATTATTGCAAACAACATTCATGGCAATGAGTGATCTGAACCTGTAATAACAACTCTGATTGCCCTTCTTACGAGTTATCATTGTTACATCTACAGAAAAAGATTTACAGTTTCATGCAAGATGGGTCTAAGACTTAGATTTGACTTATTTTTTAAAAGCAAACCTCTGACAATCTAAGGCATTCAAAATCAGAAACATCAGTGATGTCTGCCTTTCCTTTCTGGGAAAAAAAAAAAGGCAGACATCACTCACACTCCTTTTTAGGGCAGACAAGAAGGCAGACTCACTTCAAGACTGGAAAGGTTATGGGCTAAATTGTCTAGGAAAACTTGGAGAGGCACATGAAGAACAAAGTATCAGGAACAACTCATATGGCTTTACCATGGGCAAACCATGCCTGAGCATCTTTTTGGCAGGGGTGGAACCAGTAAAACCTCTGTACCTCCTAGCACTCTCCTGCAAATAAGGTGAAAAAGGCTGTGTGAGAGCCCTCTGAGGGGCTAAGGTGACAGCCAATCGTCTTTTATTATAGCAAAAATTTAACTTTTACCATAATATCATATGTTACCATAAGAGGGAGAGAAAACACAGACTTGATTTGCAAGTTTATATTTTTGGTTTACAAAACCCAGTAACTACATAGCTATTTAAGCTATTTGAGCATGTGTATGGGAAGACCCCAATCCCTTATATTGATCACTGCACTGGTATGACGAAGTTCTCCTTTGTTAAAACCTGCTAAAAGTTCGGGAGCTATTTTGGATGCAGGAACAAAGTCCTATCAAAAACTTTGCTAAAAAATAATGAAATATAAAAGCTTGATTTTCCTTTCTTTTTTTTTTTTCCTAAGGTAGATAGTAAAGCTGAAAGAAAAGCCTATCTTCTTTCTGCTTCATGTTACAAAGTCTCCTACAATATGCTAGTCTTGAGGAAAACCTCATACACAGAAACATTTTGTGGACAAGTGCAAAATAAAGTCCTTTTCATTACCTTTCAAGATTAAGCATGGGTTTGAACTAAAATTAAAATGGGTAAAATTCTTATCAGTGGGCATCATTAACTTACTGATTTCATCATAGATCCCTGTAGTTTACAGGTTTCAATACAGCAGGAATTCCTGACACATTTTATCTGATCTTCACAGCTACTGCAAAATCGAAGCCAGTGTTTCAGAAAGTTCCACTTTGTTCTGTGAATGAGCCTTTTCAGATAATTCTGGAACAGGTGATCAGAA